>CM074781.1:18982243-19200998 GCA_037355745.1 Pseudo-nitzschia multiseries
CTTTCAACAACGGATAATCGGGCTACAGGCTAGACTATGGAAACGCCGGATCTCTTCTTACTGTGAACTTGTTCAGATACAGCGAGACAGACCTTAGTAATGCAGATTACAGGTAGTTGGTAGCAACTAGTATGAATTTTGGGATATAAATCAGTTGAATGTTAAAAGTATAAGATAAGAGAGTAATGATCTTGCTGTAGAGCATGATATCTCTTTTAGTGCAGTGATGAATACAGTACACCGCTAATTGTACAGCACTGTAGAATCACGTGCTATCAAACTTCTATATATATCATGAGAAGCTTCCTTCTAATCGTGATCATCAAAACAGCTGTTACAAGAAGCTTCTTTGAACCTCCCTGAGTATCGAAACACATGGTTGGAAGTATCAAAATGGCTATACCGGAACCAGGCAATTCACCTTGTTTTGATCATGAAAACAAAAGGAATCTTGCTTTCGATCTTAAGTATCGAACTTTGATTGTGAAAACAGAAAGAATGGGCCTTCCCGGTCATTTACCATAAGATATGAGAATATTCCAATCCTGTTTACAGAAAGGATGGGCCTTCCCGGTCATTTTCCATAAGATATGAGCTGGATGCGGTCATCGAACATTCGAATCCTGTTTACAGAGATACTCCAATCTTGCTCACAGAGGTGCATATGACTCGATCAGTAGTATCGTACCACTTCAGCTGTAGTACTATAAATTACGTAGGAATCTACGTAAGTTCAAGTACCGGCCCTTAAATACGTACGAAAGGAATTTAATACTTGGAATAGCATGTAATTTCCTGATTACCAAGCTGTTGTTTGAAGAAGGTTGGTAATTGAAGTTTGACAGGAAGCGTGCCATTGTTTTGTTGATGTTGAGCAATATTTGTGTAATTCACTGGGCATTCCATTTCCTGTAGTGTTGGCAGGTTGACTAGACACTCATTGTTCAGTAGACATGAATATAATTCAGTGTCCACGTCATGGCATAAGTGCGGAAATACCTCTGGGAATTCTTGTAGAAAGAGCTCTTCATCTGACTGTTCTGGAATGTCTAATTTGAGAAAATCAATGAGAGTTCCTTTGCCTTGATTTTGTTTCTCCCCACTATAGGTGGATCGATCCTGGGTAATCTTGAGAAGGCATCCGCGAGGACATTCTTGGGGCTTTCAATGTAGTTCCACTTGAAGTTGTATTATTGTAGAAAGAGATTCCATTGCAGAACCCGTTGCAGAGAGAGGATCTTGAAAGTGAGATTCTTGTGATTGGTGTGAATGTTGAGCTCACAGCCTAATAGTAGTTTCCTGTATTCCTTGCAACACAAGACTATTGCAAGTAGTTCCTTTTCCATTGTAGCATAATTTTTCTGAGCTACATTCAGCTTCTTGGACCAGTAAGCAATGGGATTTCCATTTTGGATAATGGCTGCGCCCAGTTGTAGGTCTGAGGCGTTGGTGTAGATATCAAATGGTAGGTTCTGATCTGGGTAAGTGTTCAGGGCATCACTTGCTACCATTGCTTTCATTTCTTCAAAGGTTTTATCCTGAGCTGGCGCCCACTTGAAGGCTGACTTTGTTGATTTGGGCTGCCCATCGGCAGTGTTCTTGGGTGTTCCTGTGAGTTCAAATAGTGGAGATAATATGTGTGATCTCCGAGGCCACATATCTCTGTAGTAGCCAACAGCCCCTTGAAAAGACTTGACTTGCGTCATGGTTTTTGGCCTGTCAGTTTGTAGGATTGTTTCAACCTTTTTCTTCCAGGGTTTAATAGCTTCAGGAGTCATCCAAAATCCTAAGAAATCTGTTTCCTGTACAGCCCAGTCACATTTGAGGGGGTTGCATTTGAGCCCATTTTCGTCCAGTTGTTGCAAAATTTTATCCACTGTTTGCATATGGTGACTGGAGGTGCCATTTATCCAGATTCCAATATCATCAATGTAGACCGTACAATCAGTATCTTGTAGAATATCTTCCATGGGTTGTTGCGCGTCATCTGGAGAGATTTTCACGCCCATTGGTAGTCTTTGGTGTTCATAGCAACCATATGGTGTGACAATTGTGCATAGTTTCTTGCTTGCTTCATCCAATTCAAAACAATAGTATTGCATGGATAAATAAATCATGGTGAAGTGGGTGTATTTGCCCCGGCGATGCATGATATCCTGTATTTGTGGTATAGGATATGACCTTCTGATTAACAGTTCATTGAGTTGCCGAAAGTCCGAAACCCATCGAACCCTATTATCTTTCTTTGGAATGATGAATGTGGGAAATGCCCATTCAGCCGATCCCTTGCACCTTTTGAGTACTCCATCATTTACTAAATTCTGGAGCTCCCTTTTGAATAGGTCTTCTTGTTTGTATGCAACAGAATAAGGCTTTGGGTTTCAACTTGAGTGATATCTTCTTGTGTGGGTATTTGCCTAGTTTGCCATTGAAGACGTTTGGATATTTGGCTAGGACAGATTGGAACTGTTGTTTTTCTGCTGCTGTCATGTGTGATTGTTGTTCGGCCACTGAGCTGGAATTTGTTGCTTCATAGGCTGGATCCAGGATGACAGGTGATGAAGAGACCGCAACATGCGCAAACAGTTCAGTATCGACTGATTCCTCCAACAGGGCTTGAACATATGAAAGTAATATCAAATATTGATGTTTCGCGCATGGGAATTCGCCTGGTGTTCCACTGAATCATGTTGGATTCAAATAGCAAGTTGATATTTGCATTGCATAGGAAGTCGCGTCCAAAGATGATGTCATATCTGCATGTGGCTGACTCAAAGAGCCTGGCTTCACAATGCTCGATTGTTGTGTTGCCAAATTCTTGTAGCTTGATATTAAATTCCTTTCGTGACCAGAAGTACCAAAGCTACCAAAGGGTAGATTTCCTATGCGTACGAATCAATGAGTCCCGTATCCATCTAAGTAATCGATTCCCACGGCATATCGATTCCCACGGCGCATCGATTCCCATCGCGCATCAACGGTGAGCAATCCCTGTCTTACAATATTGCCATTGTTCTTCGGTGAGCAAACTCTGATTTCATAAAATATCACACGAGCTACGGGAGCAATTCCTGACCTTAAAGATAAACATTTTATGGAGTCTTCCTAACGGAACAAGAGAAGAAAACCGTTGGCATGTGATTCTCACACAATACATATACATGCATACAAATATATATGGTCAACGACTAATACATGCACGGAAATAATCAGCGAGTAATCTCAGCACTACGCAACAGCAGTTGCAACGTATTCACCTCAATAAAAGAGATATCTTGCATTTCGGCAAGATTTCACTTTATCTCATACTTTTAACATTCAACTGATTTATATCCCAAAATTCACACTAGTTGCTACCAACTACCTGTAATCTACATACTAAGGTCTGTCTCGCTGCAATCTGAATAAGTCACAGCAAGAGGAGATCTGGCGTTTCCCTAGTCTCGCCTGTAGTCCGATTATCCGTTGCCGAAAGTATCCAACCACAATTGTCACGCGTAGAGTACAATCGTTCGTCTACTAACACACTAACACAGCGTTGCTGTTCATCAGAAGTCCTTGAATCAGACTCTCAACGAATCGGATTCAGAAGGAAAATAATAACACCATGATTCGTACTTTACCTGCTGAGGGGACTTTTTGTTACTTCCCGCCGGAGGAGGTGGTGGGTTCAGAACAGTAGATTGGGAAAATTTTGTTGTATTTCAAAGAAACACCCCAAATAACAGTGACAGCAGATATTTCCATATCGACGGCACCGACAGCAATGATATTTCAGGGTCCTCTTCATTACATATATAAGAACACGCCCCGCAAGTTTTGAATCGATTGATCCAGCGGATCAGAAGAATCAAACCGGTGAAGCAGAGGGGCAAAATTCGGCTATATTTCAAGGAAGCAACCCAAATAACAGTCACAGCAGATATCTCTGGACCAACCGCACCAACAGCAACGATATTGCAGGGTCCTCTTCATTACATATATAAGAACACGCCGCGCAAGTTTTGAATCGATTGATCCAGCGGATCAGAAGAATCGAACCGGTGAAGCAGAGGGGCAAAATTTGGCTATATTTCAAGGAAGCAATTCAAATAACAGTCACAGCAGATATCTCTGGACCACCGGCACCAACAGCAATGATATTGCAGGGTCCTCTTCATTACATATATAAGAACACGCCGCCAAAGTTTCGAATTGATTGATCTAGTGGATCAGAAAAAAACGACTCAACATGGATGGGAAAGATGATGGGCAAAATGTGGCTAAAAATGGGCCTCCAAGCCCCCGCCCGGTTGCTGTTGTTGCTCTCGCTCTGATGCTCCATCGTTCCCGGTGACTGTTGCTCTCGCTGTTGCTTGCTGTCGAATTGATGAGCTGTTGCCGTTGTCATTGCCAACGATTCTATTCAAATATATGATATGATAATTGAACAAAATGGGTGAGTATCTATTGATGTACTACATAGAGTAAATAATAACAACAGAATAATATAATGTATATGCCGAACGCAATTATCACCAACCGGGAAAATTCCCCGCACCTACAGGGAAGACGACCACCGCACCTTGATCCGTTGATTCTGATCCGCTGCTTCCGATCCGTTGCTGACGATTCGATGGTTGCTGCTCCCAATCCAACCTGAAATTAACTCAATCATCAACCCAAAAACTCACCAAACTTGAAGACAATGGAAATCTTGCCAATCCTTGACCAAACTATTACTCAGTCATCAACCCATAAACCCACCAAACTTGAAGACAGCGCAAACCCTGCCCATCCCCAATCTGAAATTAACTCAATCATCAACCCAAAAACTCACCAGATTTGTAGACAGTGCAAATCCTGCCAATCCCAACCAAACTATAACTCAGTCATCAACCCAAAAACCCACCAAACTTGAAGACAGTGCAAATCCTGCCCGTCCCCAACCTGAAATTAACTCAATCATCAACCAAAAAACTCACCAGATTTGTAGACAGTGCAAATCCTGCCAATCCCCTACACAACTTTAACTCAGTCATCAACCCAAAAACCCACCAAACTTGAAGACAGTACAAATCCTGCCCATCCCCAACCTAAAATTAACTCAATCATCAACAAAAAAACAATCCAGATTTGAAGACAGTGCAAATCCTGCCCATCCCCAACACAACTATAACTCAGTCATCAACCCATAAACCAACCAAACTTGAAGACAGTACAAATCCTGCCCATCCCCAACCTAAAATTAACTCAATCATCAACCCAAAAACACACCAGATTTGAAGACAGTGCAAATCCTGCCCATCCCCAACACAACAATAACTCAGTCATCAACCCAAAAACCCACCAAACTTGAAGACAGTACAAATCCTGCCCATCCCCAACATGAAATTAACTCAATCATCAACCAAAAAGTTCACCAAACTTGAAGACAATGGAAATCTTGCCAATCCTCAATCAAACTATAACTCGATCATCAACCCAAAAAATCCACCAGATTTGAAGACATTGTAAATCCTGCCCATCCCCAACCTAAAATTAACTCAATCATCAACCAAAAAACTCACCAGATTTGAAGACAGTGCAAATCTTGCCAATCCCCAACACAACTATAACTCAGGCATCAACACATAAACCCACCAGACTTGAAGACAGTGCAAATCCTGCCCATCCCCAACCTAAAATTAACTCAATCATCAACCAAAAAACACACCAGATTTGAAGACAGTGCAAATCCTGCCAATCTCCAACACAACTATAACTCAGTCATCAACCCAAAAACCCACCAAACTTGAAGACAGTGCAAACCCTGCCCATCCCCAACCTGAAATTAACTCAATCATCAACCAAAAAACTCACCAGATTTGTACAAAGTGCAAATCCTGCCAATCCCCAACACAACTATAACTCAGTCATCAACCCATAAACCAACCAAACTTGAAGACAGTACAAATCCTGCCCATCCCCAACCTAAAATTAACTCAATCATCAACCAAAAAACTCACCATATTAGTAGAATGTGCAAATCCTGCCCATCCCCAACACAACTATAACTCAGTCATCAACCCATAAACCCACCAGACTTGAAGACAGTGCAAACCCTGCCCATCCCCAACCTGAAATTAACTCAATCATCAAACCAAAAAACTCACCAAACTCAAAGACAATGGAAATCTTGCCAATCCTCGACCAAACTATAACTCAGTCATCAACCCAAAAACCTACCAAACTTGAAGACAGTGTAAATCCTGCCCATCCCCAACCCAATACTAACTCAATCATCAATCAAAAAACTCACCAGATTTGAAGCCAGTGCAAATCTTGCCAATCCCCAACACAACTATGACTCAGTCATCAACCAAAAAACCCACCTGATTTGAAGACAGTGCAAGTCCTGCCCGTCCCCGACCTAAAATTAACTCAATCATCAACCCAAAAACTAACCAGATTTGTAGACAGTGCAAAACCTGCCAATCCCAACCAAACTATAACTCAGTCATCAACCCATAAACCCACCAAACTTGAAGACAGTGCAAATCATGCCCATCCCCAACCTGAAATTAACTCAATCATCAACCAAACAGCTCACCAGATTTGAAGACAGTACAAATCCTGTCAATCCCCGACACAACTATAACTCAGTCATCAACCCAAAAACCCACCAAACTTGAAGACAGTACAAATCCTGCCCATCCCCAACCTAAAATTAACTCAATCATCAACCAAAAAACTCACCAGATTTGAAGACAGTACAAATCCTGCCAATCCCCAACACAACTATAACTCAGGCATCAACACATAAACCCACCAGACTTGAAGACAGTGCAAATCCTGCCCGTCCCCAACCTGAAATTAACTCAATCATCAACCAAAAAACTCACCAGATTTGAAGACAGTGCAAATCCTGCCAATCCCCAACACAACTATAACTCAGGCATCAACACATAAACCCACCAGACTTGAAGACAGTGCAAATCCTGCCCGTCCCCAACCTAAAATTAACTCAATCATCAACCAAAAAACTCACCAGATTTGTGGACAGTGCAAATCCTGCCAGTCGCCGACCAAACTATAACTCAGTCATCAACCCAAAAACCCACCAGATTTGAAGACAGTGTAAATCCTGCCCATCCCCAACCTGAAATTAACTCAATCATCAACCAAAAAACTCACCAGATTTGTACAAAGTGCAAATCCTGCCAATCCCCAACACAACTATAACTCAGTCATCAACCCATAAACCCACCAAACTTGAAGACAGTGCAAATCCTGCCCATCCCCAACCTGAAATTAACTCAATCATCAACCAAAAAGCTCACCAGATTTGAAGACAGTGCAAATCTTGCCAATCCCCGACACAACTATAACTCAGTCATCAACCCATAAACCCACCAAACTTGAAGACAGTACAAATCCTGCCCATCCCCAACCTGAAATTAACTCAATCATCAACCAAAAAACTCACCAGATTTGAAGACAGTGCAAATCTTGCCAATCCCCGACCAAACTATAACTAAGTCATCAACCCAAAAACCCACTAAACTTGAAGACAGTGCAAATCCTGCCCATCCCCAACCTAAAATTAACTCAATCATCAACCAAAAATCTCACCAAACTCAAAGACAATGGAAATCTTGCCAATCCTCGACCAAACTATAACTCAGTCATCAACCCAAAAACTCTCCAGATTTGAAGACAGTGCAAATCTTGCCAATCCTCGACCAAACTATAACTCAGTCATCAACCCAAAAACTCTCCAGATTTGAAGACAGTGCAAATCCTGACAATCATCGACCAAAATATAACTCATTCATCAACCCAAAAACCCACCAGATTTGAAGACGGTGCAAATCCTGCCAATCCCCGACCAAACTATAACTCAGTCATTAACCCATAAACCTACCAAATTTGAAGACAATGCAAATCTTGCCAATCCCCAACCAAACTATAACTCAGTCATCAGCCCATATACCTACCAGATTTGAAGACAATGCAAATCCTGCCAATCCCCGACACAACTATAACTCAGTCATCAATCCAAAAACCCACCAGATTTGAAGATAGTGCAAATCCTGCCTATCTCCAACCTAAAATCAACTCAATTATCAACCAAAAAACTAACCAGATTTGAAGACAGTGCAAATCCTGCCCATCCCCAACCTAAAATGAACTCAATCATCAACCAAAAAACCCACCAGATTTGAAGACAGTGCAAATCCTGCCAATCCCCGACCAAACTATAACTCATTCATCAACCCAAAAACTCTCCAGATTTGAAGACAGTGCAAATCCTGACAATCATCGACCAAAATATAACTCATTCATCAACCCAAAAACCCACCAGATTTGAAGGCGGTGCAAATCCTGCCAATCCCCGACCAAACTATAACTCAGTCATCAACTCAAAAACTCACCAAACTTGAAGACAGTGCAAATCTTGCCAATCTGCGACCAAAATATAAGTCAGTCATCAACCCAAAAACCCAACAGATTTGAAGACGGTGCAAATCGTGCCAATCCCCGACCAAACTATAACTCAGTCATCAACCCATAAACCTACCAGATTTGAAGACAGTGCAAATCCTGCCCATCCCCAACCTGAAATTAACTCATTCATCAACCCAAAAACTCACCAGATTTGAAGACAGTGCAAATCTTGCCAATCCGCGACCAAAATATAAGTCAGTCATCAACCCAAAAACTCACCAGATTTGAAGACAGTGCAAATCTTGCCAATCCCCAACCAAACTATAACTCAGTCATCAACCCAAAAACCCACCAGATTTTAAGACAGTGCAAATCATGGCAGTCCCCGACTGTTGTAACTCTAAAAATCGACCGAAAGGATAGGATACTATACTCCAGTGCAATTTTCACATGCCCTGTACCTTTAGTACCAAGGGCTGTAGGCCTGTACCTTGTGCCCTGTAAATTCCATTTGGCGAAGATAATTTTTGAGCCACATCATCCGGGAACAGATGACCTTTTCTCCACATGACTGATGATGGCCCTTCTCCACATTCCAAAAGAAAATTCTCATTCCTTCTCCTTCTCCAATCGATCGATCGCGCATCTCATTCAATCAACCGCGCGCATCTCATTCATTCATTTGTGTCTCATTCATTCGCTCGTGTCTCATTCCTGCAGAAGCAAGATGATTCGATCGATCCGATTTTGGTCGCGGGCATATCTTTGGAATCGCACGCGTTTGTTTTAGTCGCGCACGCGTCCTATTTTAGCCGCACGCGGCCTGTTTTTGATCGACCTCAAACACAAGTCTATGACTCAATTGTATGATTCAAAGTCTATTGATCGAAGTTAATGATTTAATTCCACAACTCAAGTTGACGATTCAAGCCTATGATTGAATTATATTATTTAAGTTTATCATTCAATTATGTGGTTCAATTTTTGACTCAAGTTGATGATTCAATTCCATGATTGAATTCTATGTTTGATTTCTTTGACTCAACTCAATGATCATTCAATTCTATGGTTCAATCCTATCTTGCCTCATACTTCATTTTTGAGAGGGTGAAAGAAACTATTTTTTTCTAATTTTTAGTTTTAAAAATTTGGACCAACCCCCCCCCCCCCCCCCCCCCCCCGCCCCCCCATCCAGTACATACTCATGCTGTATTTAGCTACCTTCATACCGATCCTACCAATTGATCTATACTACCAATCAAGTGACGTCATTCGCGCGAGTTCTAGTTTAGAAGTATTTCGCACCTCGGTTTGTCGTCGCGTCTTGTTCAATCGAATTCATATCTACTGTACGTACGGTACTCATACTCCATGTTACTGATATTTCGCACCTCGGTTTGTCGTCGCGTCTTGTTCGATCGATTTGCCGCTCGAAAGGGAAAAATTTGAATGCAGTCCGACTCATTCATGTACTGTATTTTTCACCAACTCTCTCATCTGGCAAGGTTGACGACGACGACTAACTTCATCAAAGACAGATTTTAATCGTTTTCAATATGTTCAGGTTAACTCTTATGGTTACGTGCAACCATAAAAATGAGAGCTCGCTACCATAAAAATGAACGCGCACCACTAAATATTACTATTGCTTTTAGACACAGCATCTCATTTCCGTAAATAAATGTTTGGGTCCTGTTTTTAACGATTTTTAGTTGTAGCGTTTGTACCAAGTCTACTTGTTAAAAACAGATTTTTTTAATATTTCTACATATTTCCCCCCCCCAAACCCCCCCATAAACTCCGTCTAGAAGGTTACGTTGTCAACTCTTAGGGTTAGTGTTTAACGTTCAACTAACAACTCCACCAATTCCTAGATTAGTCCAGGTCTCATTAGTTCAATCGTACGTATCTTTCGTTGGTATCTTGGATAGTACTAGGACTTGTACGGTAGATTGCAGTACGTAGCTTCGTAGAGTACGTTGCTTACGTTACATCTTCGTCCCTTTGAATTGGTTCCCTTCCTCCTAGGCAAGGGGGTCTCCCCTAGGCAAGCCATGCACTGCGTTACGAGGACTTGTGCCCTCCTCAAGTGCTGTCACTGCTACTCTGGCCCCGGCGTTTGACCTACAAGCACTCCTGCGCTGTGCCAACCTAGGGGATTGGTGCTGTATTCACGGCGTTCAAACTAGTAAAAATCCTATGGTGCTCTGATCTAGGGGACTGGTGTATCCACGGCGTCCAAACTACAAGCGCTGCTTCATTTACTATGGGGCGACCGTATTTCTCGTTCCAGCGTCCAAACTACAACGAGCTCTCATTTTGGGCCCAAAAGCCTCGATATTCATCATGGTGTGCTCTCTAGCAAGAAGAAATAGCAGGTCTACAGACTAATTCTAGCTCTTTTTTTGGCATATACTCTGGTCCCTAGTCTGCTGTGTATTTGTCTATTCTGGGAGTATCAAAAGTAGTGGTAGTAGGTGAATAGTGCTCAAGATACAACTGGAAATCACGACAGAAAATACTACTCGAAATCAAGTGGTACGATACCGGTATCACAACAGAAAACACTACTGGAAATCGCCTACCAATTCTACGGAGTATTTTGGAATCATGCCATTATCAGACCAGAAATCACTGCCAGAAATCGTGTACCAATTCTACGGAGTATTCTATAAATTACTAAAGTATCATGCAACGATACTAAAGTAATTTTGAAATTACTAAAGTATCACCCCCTCCTCGAGACCAATTTCCCGCCATTGAGTCCCATTTTTTCTTCCTACTTAGGCAGCCTTCGGAGCGAGTGCACGTACTCTCCCGTACGTGCCATGGAGTTACTGAGTAACTCCATACTCCGATGATGAAAACAATGATGGCAATGCAGACGAAGAGGCACCTGAGACCGAAACTGATGGTGCAAAGATGATTCGTATCTTTGAAGCCCAGCAAGCCCTAGTGCAAAAACTAGCTGATAGTGCAACCACAACAGCCACCACAGGCGCCGGCGACAGAGATCCTGAAACACCCACACTTCCATGGAAGCCAACAACACCACTATCTACGACAGTCAAAGAAAGATACAACAGAAGAGAAGAATTCCTCACAAGTGCTGAGCTAACCTACTTTGAAGTCACACCCACTGATGCTGCAGGTAATGAAGTCACCTCACACCAGAACTACTACATCCACAACCTGGGTAGTGGTAGAGGTGATCAACGCCTAATCAAAAGGAATGGCGACTGCTTTGACCTCACCAGAGCCTCTGACAAGTTCAGAGAGGCCACGCGTTATAAATTGTTCCTTTCAGGCTTCCCACAGCTTAAAAATAAAATAGCTCCTCAAGTTCGCAAGTGGTTTCACAAAGTAACAGCCCACTCTCAGCAACATCACATCTATCTGCATCCCTACTATCTGTACAGACGTGAAGCTGACACCTCAGAGGATTCACCATTGGTGACACCTTCCGAAATGATCTACCAGCAAGATATGAATTGGCCATAAATGAATGGGGAAACCTCCTGTATACTACCCTGCAAACTGACAAAGTCATCCCTGACTCATGCAAAGGAATGAAGGCAGCCATCCAGAGTTTTGAAGGAGGACAAGGCTACAAAGGATTGTGGAGTGTGATTGCAAAAACACACCCCAATTCTGAAAGCACCACCATCTATGCACAGAAAATGGTTCAAGATCCCCCCAACCAGGAGACAGGTGAATCATTGGAGGAATACTACTCTTGCTATAAAGACTATCTCAGGCTTTGAGTATTGTTAAAGAATGAATCCAGCTCCATCAGTTCACCTGAAGATGTTAGTAATTTTATTGAAGACACGACCCTCTCCTATGAGCTAGACAAGAAGACTGAAGAGGAGAGAGAATCTGTTGATACTTACAAGCAAAAACAAATACAAGGCTGGAAGACGTTTGCAAACCCTTCAAACCTACAGGCAAGAAATCAAGGAAGAGAAGAAGAGAAAGGAAAATCCTCCAGACCAAGCCTAATCAAGCCAGCACTCCCTACCAGTAGGCCTGGATTCCATTGTATTGAATGCCTACAAAAACGTGCTGGGAGCACCAACACCACAAAAACTCCATCAACACTCACTTCACACTCAATCAGTTTAATTGAGTATCTTGGATACCCAGAATGGAATGAGGAGGCTGATGACAAATTCCTGTACCATGCCTACTGCAATTCAATTACAGCTGTTGACAGGGAGCCATGATTGTTTGATACCTCCAGGAAATGCATTGTCTGTCACAACACTGGTCACAACTTTGATAACTGTCCAGCATTGCAAGCTGTTGAAGAAGCACAAGATTGCCCTAGCAGTTTTCATGAACAAGATCAACAGAGACAAACAGCAACCTTTTGAATCCAACCGGCACATCTCCAAGATCTCTGCAGAGGATGACTGGCATGATGTAGAAGCTTCCAATGATGAGGATGATAATTCAGAAGAGCCAGATTTTCATGTGGGCCAAGAATGAACACACTTTCTTGCAGCCCAGCCGCGTCAAACAATGGTCTCAAAGGCAATGATGCATTGACAATTCCAGAAGAAGAATCAACACCCTCCCTGGAATCCAGCAGTGTCAGTTCCTTTGACTTGGTCCCAATTGGTGTGGTCAATTTTGTTCCCATGTTTGGACTTATTCCCTCCATTCCAACAGATGTCAGCTGTGGATCAGGGGGTGTACACCAAGATCAAGCACTGGATCCAGCTACTACTACCTGTAATGTGGATCTAAATTTTGACCGTGACAATCCCATCATCCCAGTTAACCAAATTTCAAATTCGAAATGCACAGGCAACTTGAATCCCTCCAACATTGATGAACATTATGTCCAATGTCTGGTCCCCAAAGACCCACTGGCAGCTGACTCCTATTTCCAAGAAGGTGACAGAGCTCAACTAGACACAGGTGCCAAGGTTTCATGTACACACCTGCTCTAGTATGCTCTGCATGATTACAAGCCCTACACAAAACTGAGAAGATGCCCAGGCAGACTCACAGCTTGCTCTGGCGTACTGCAAGCATTGCGCTGCTCCAATCTAGGGAACTGTGTATTTCTTGCACCGACGTCAAAACTACTACATGCATGCTGCTCCGATCTACGGGATCATTGATGTATCCACGGCATTCTTACTAGAAGCACCGTGGTGCCCCAATCTAGGGGAATGGTGTATTTATGGTGTTCGAATTGCGAGCACTGTGTTGCTCCAATTGATTCCAGCGGCGATACAAGCTTTGATACAAGAGACGCGCCCCCCTTGTACCTGGTCCGCCCAGCAGACTCACCAATACTCATCATGGTGTACTCTCTAGCAAGAAATGATAGGTCTACAAAGTACTAAAACTAGCTCATTTTATTTTCATATACTGAGGTCCCTAGTCTGCTGTGTATTGGTGTGTTCTGGAAGTACTATCAAAAGTGTTGTTACTCTAAAAATTGACCCAAAGGATAGGATAATTAAGCACACAATTTCCTCTGGAGGTAACCGACAGTGGAGGTGCTGAACGGCCGGAGATAGGTAGCTTAAGGTAAACACTGGTGCTCTTGCGGGACACGAGTGTAAGTTATAAGGGCTCTATAACCTGTTGTTACTCTAAAAATTGACCAAAAGGATAGGATAATTAAAATTTAAAGAGAAGTGAGCTCGTGGAGATGCTCTTAGATTTACTGTATTTTTACTGTGTCGGGGCTCTCAGTATTTTACGTAGTAGAGATCTTCCCCGGTTATTTGTTACCATTCTCATACCAATACTGTTGCTGCTGTTTCTGTGTTAGTGTCATGTGTCGGTCTTACTTGTATCGGTCATTTGATGGCATTGGTCATTTGCGAGGTTAAGTGTTTTGTTCAATGGGTCATATGCTTGTTTGTGGTATATATAATAAATGAGGCCCATCTGGAATCGGTACTGATTTTCGTGATTGCAAGAAGTAATTTCCTCACGGGATATTAAGTGTATCCATTTGAATATACTTAAGAGTTCCAAGTGTTTACTTATTGATCAGGTCTTTGGAGATGTCTTGTTTCTAACCAATTAACCTCTTTTGTTTGTAGCCTTAAGTAGAATGGTTTTTACCACTTAAGGATTCCGAGTAGTGGAGGTGCGTTTGATTCTAAGCAGAATGTTCGGAGGTTTCGTCATTTCGTCTCGTCTTTTTCGATCAAATTTGCCGCCGACAACGTCCGTATTTTTTGCCAACAGAAACTAGTGGCAAGAGAAAGGTGCTCAAAATACGAATGGAAATCACGCCGACAGAAAATACTACTTCGTACCAAGTCTATGGAGTACTTTAGAAAATACTACTATAGTATCGCAACAGAAAACACTACTAGAAATTGCGTACTAATTCTACGGAGTATTTTGGAAAATACTACTAAAGTATCATGCACTGATACTAAAGTAATTTTAATATTTTTTATTAACTATGCACTCCGAGTGAATTTGGAATTTGGAATCTCTGAATAAGAAACAGTAACTGTCTGTTTAATCACTACCCGCGCCACCCGCCTGTTGTCGGCGAAAAATACGAACTTCTTGTCGGCATCAAATTCGATCGAAAAAGCTGACGAAACAAAACGGCGACCGAGGTGTGGAATATCAACACAGAGTAACAACAGAGATACAATTATTTCGATG
Source organism: Pseudo-nitzschia multiseries (assembly GCA_037355745.1). Classification (NCBI taxonomy): domain Eukaryota; phylum Bacillariophyta; class Bacillariophyceae; order Bacillariales; family Bacillariaceae; genus Pseudo-nitzschia; species Pseudo-nitzschia multiseries. The sequence goes on from CM074781.1 coordinate 18,997,307, forward strand.
ATCGGGTCTTAGAATCAAATGCACCTCCACTACTTGGAATCCTTAAGTGGTAAAAACGATATCACCTAAGCCTACAAAGAAAAGAGGATAATCGGTTAGAAACAAGACATATCCAAAGACCTGACCAATAAGTAAACACTTGGAACGCTTAAGTATACTCATAAGAATGTACTTGATATCCCGTGAAGAAATTACTTATTGCAATCAAGAAAATCAATACCGATTCCGAATGGGCCTCATCCATCTCAAATACCACGAACAAGCATATGCCCCATCGGATAAAACACTTAACCTCGTATATGACAAAATGACCAATACCATCGAATGACCGATACAGTAAGACCGATACACGCCGCTAATACAGCAGCAGCAGAACCAGTATCGATCCGATGAAGACCAAGTAACCAGGGAAGATCTCTAACACATAAAATACAGCAGAGAGCCCCGATACACAGTGAAAATACCTAGTAAAAATAAGAGCCTCTCTCTGAGCTCACATCTCTTTAAATTTTAACATCATATACCTTTGGTCGATTTTTAGAGTTACAACAGGTTATAGAGCCCTTATACCTTCCACTAACAAGTGGATACCTTAAGCTACCTATCTCCGCCCCGTACAGCACCTCCACTGACGGTTACAGCCAGAGTATACTTGGTTCGGGACTCGCATTGCCGGGCTGTATCAATAGACCTCCCCCCCCGCCTCTTTCTTTCCTTCTTTCTCCTCCTTACTCGCGTATCAAGGGGTGTATACAGATCCTTCTACCAAGAATCTTCTTCTGTAATACACGACCAAGAAGCGCACGTCGTCGTTTCGATCGCAATAACACCGACGAACGTTCCGAGGTTAAATCAACGGACACTCCAACAATCACATCAATTACACCGTTAATCCATTGATCGATTGAACGATCCCTCCGACCTCACCGGTTAATTACATTGCATCGCATCATCGACAAGTACGATCGAACGATCTACCAAGAATCTTCTTCTGTAATACACATCGAATACGATCGAACCGACGATTCGATAACACCGACGCCGTTCTCGAAACTCACATCGAATACGATCAAACCGACGAATACAATCGAACGTCCACTCCGACACCTCTACCAATCGAAGCTTTGATACAAGACCGAACGCCGCAACGAACGACGATTTAAACCATGCCACCAGCACCTCCATTTGACTGGAATCAAATCCAGGAAATTGCAATCCGATTTGGGACGTTCAACACCAAGGGCAATGCCCACAAACATGAGGCCCTCAACGACTCATTCCACCATGATCTAGAAGACACTGCTGGCCTGTTCCTCACAGACGACAACGGTGACGCCAACACCGAAGGACCCAAGACGCTGGCTCCAGATTGGGTTACCATGCTCAAGGAAATCATTGTAAATGCGATCATGGATATCATTCCCCCCAAGGAACAAACTGAGATCAACAAGGGACACATATCCACCCTTTTTGCAGACACTTGTCTCTGGTATGTCGCTCCAAACAAAACGACGAAGAGAATCAGAAACAAACACTCGATGGACAAGGCAGGAGCACTAGCCATCGAACAAGGACAAGACACCCTTCTCATAGAAATCAGAGCAGCACACTGGGGCTTCAAACCAAATTGGGATGCAGTACACTTTGATGAGGTCTATGACATGAAAATCTACAGCTTCCCTGAAACAAATGACAATGACAAAGATGCCACAGCTACACCCTCCATACCCACTGCAGAAGGCGCTGACATGCGACAATTGCCGACCCTACTACAGAAATTGGTCAACAATGGCAACAGCAACAACAACAACAACAATGCCGGTGCCAACCACCAAGCGACACTTGACCTACCATGGAATCCAGCAACCTTACCACCACCGGTTAAGGAGAGATACAATAGAAGAGATGAATTCCTCACAAGTGATGATATGAAAGACTTTCCAATCACCTACACGGACTCATCGGGAAATGAAACAATTGTCAGGCAAAACTACTATCTCCACAACCTAGTAGGCAGTGGTAGAAATGACCAGCGCCTGATCACTAGAAGTGGTGACTGCTTTGATCTAACCAGAGCCTCTGACAAGTCCAAGGAAGCAGCTAGAGACAAACTGTTTCTCTCAGGATTCCCACAACTAAAGGATTCAACCCATCCTCAGGTTAGAAAATGGTACAGAGAAATCACAGCTCATGCACAGCAACACCACATCTACATCGATCCATACTACCTCTACAGACGTGAAGCTGATCATCTCCGAGGATTTACCATTGGAGACAGACATGATCTACCTACAAGATATGAATTAGCCATTCATGAATGGGGAAATCTCATCTACACTGCACTCAGAACTGATAAGATCATCCCTGATTCATGTGGAAAAATGAAGGCCACCATTCAAAGTTTTGAAGGGGGACAAGGATACGAAGCTCTATACACAGTCATTGCTCAGACACATCCCAACTCCAAAAGGCCATCCAATGCAGGACGAATGGTCAGGAATCCTCCAAATCAAGATGCAAGTGAATCACTTGAAGAAGAATACTTTCGTTACAAGGATTATTTGAGACTTAGAGTTTTCCTCCACAATCAACCCAGCACAATCAGTTCCACAGAAGAAGTCAGCAATCTTATTGAAGGAACCACTCTCTCACAAGAACTCTTTAAGAAAACAGAAGATGAACGCAACTCAGATGACTAATTCAAACGAGACAAATACAAAGCAGGTAGGCTTCTACAAACCCTTCAAACATATGAGCAAGAGATAAAGGCTGAAAAGAAGTACAAGGACAAAACCTCCAAATCAAGTCTGCCCAAGCAATTGCCCATCACAGGAACCAGGGCAGGTCCTCGCCAAAGTGATAGGTTCCAAAAACGCGCTGGCAACAATACTGTTAGAACACCTTCTACTTTGACTTCTCACTCAATCAGTCTAATTGACTCCCTCGGATACCCTGAAATGGATGAAGCATCTGACAATCCCTTCCTCCATCAAGCATATTGCAATGCTATCACTGCATTCAACAAACAACCCAGTCTCTTTGACACATCCAGAAAATGCATTGTTTGTCACACATCCGGTCATAGTTTTGATAATTGTCCTGCCTTACAAGATGTTGAGTCCCTCAAGAAGCATAGGATTGCCACAGCTGTTTTTCTAAGCAAATGCAATAGAGAAACCCAACAGCTCTTAGATTCTACTCAACAAATCTCTCAGATCAACATTGAAGATGAAGATCAAGATGAGGTCCCCCCCGATGATGCAGTAGAAGACCAAAATGCTTGCCAAGGCCAAGAATAGGCAGTCTTTCTTGGAGCCATATGACAACACCTCAAGATGATCCTCAAGGATTTGACAATGCCACAGCCTGTCAAGTGAAAAGCTTATGCCCCTCCTTGGCCTCCAGCAGTGTCAGCTCCTATGAATCTGTCCACATTGGTGCTGTCGATCTTCTCCCTAGGGATAGCCTACAGCCTTCAATCCCAATTGATGTCTACTGTGATATGACATCACCTGAGGTTACAGCCCCTGTATTGGAATCACACCTGGAAACCAATGGAGATCCCAACTTCGACAGAGACAATCCTATCCCAGGTGATACCAACCATGTAAAAAGTCTTGTACCTCCAGATCCTATTGCAGCTGCAGCATATTTCCAACAAGGTGTCAGAGCGCAGATTGATACCGGTGCCAAAGTTTCGTGCACAAACCTACAGCATATCCTGCATGACTACAAACCTTACACCAAGCTGAGGAAATGTCCAGTCAGGCTCACAGCAGCAATTGGAGGCAAGGCAGCAAGCTGCATTCCTGAAGGATCAGGCTACGTGCATATACCGGCTCCCAATCACATAGGGTATCTCAAAGTCTTCTTCTATTATTCTCCCTCCCTGTCAACAACATTACTGAGTGAGAATGACCTCTGTGGAAAGACATCACGAATGAGACAACAATTCAGTGGACAGTCCATACACAAAGCCTTCACTGACACCCATGACTCGTCTGTTCAACAGAATGGCAACCTCACGATTATTTGCCATCACAAGCATAGCACGGTCAAAAGCATTGTCCTCCATGGAAGCATCATTGATGGTCAGTGCTTCATACACCCAGTATTGATACCAGATGTTGATTTTGCATCCCCATATGCCAATTGTGCAACATCTTCAGCATATACTTTGGCCACCGACACGGAATTCAAGAAAGTTTGTGACCTAGCCTCCAAAGAGGTCACAATGTAAGCAAACGAAGACCCCTGCTGGATCCCATTCCACCAGAAAGGTCACACAGCCATTTCAGGGCTTGTTGATTGACTTTGCTTTTTCAGGCGCCAGATCCTCCAACAGTAAACAAAAGCGTGACTACGAAGGCATTCATGGTGAGACAGCTTGGATCCTCATCACAGATCACTACACTGGTATGAAGTATGGTGATACCAGAATCTCCAAGGCAGCACCATTCCATTGGCTCGAACATTTCTTCTCCCAGCACAACCCAGCTTGTTCCAACAAGTATATCTTGGTTGACCAAGGTGGAGAGCTCGATCACAATCCTGATATCAGAAACCTCTTCTCAGCCTCTGGCTACTCCATCTTCCCAACTTGTGCTGATGCTTCACATCAAAATGGTACAGTTGAAAGAGCCCACCGAACTCTAGCCAACTCAATGCAGACCATGCTCAGTGGTGCAAATTTGCCCATCAAGTTCTGGCCTTTTGCCTTCTATCATGCCCTGAGGTTGTCAAATGCCTTCCCTGAAGGCAACCAGCCACATTCACCCTTAGAATTGGCAACTGGCCATAAGGAAAATCTTGCTGACTTCCGAACCTTTGGTTGCAGAGTTTGGGTGAGACCTTCAGGCAAGCAATCAATCAAGCTCAAACCCAATGCGCGCAAGGGAATATTCCTGGGTTTTGTCCCATACACTACCAGAAACATCCTTTGGTATGATACTGAGACACACCGAGTCAAGATAGCCACTCATGTCAGGTTTGATGAAGGCATGAATGACTTACCACTTGCTGACCTTCCTACCAATGTCAAGCACCTGCTCAGAACAGATGACAACCTTCCTCTCCCACCGGAGCCAAATGAGGTGTCATCCAGTGATTTTCAATTCTCTATCTCACCTTTTGCAGATCTCACCAATCTCAGGCTCACTATTTCATTTTCCTGTACTGACCAAGCCTTTGGTCTCCGGGTATGCAAATGATTCACTACTTGGCTGAGCCTATGTCACAGATATACTTCCCAAAACTCCTGCCTCCCAGCTTTTTTCCTCCCACAAGAGGGCCCTTTCCAAGTTACAGGGTGCATACATTATCTCTATTAATCACAATCGTGTGTTCACTGCAGCTGATGTCACCACAGCGCTGCTTTCCTCATACGATCGAGGGGTGTGGGATTCCATAGAGATACCCATGACCTTTGCACTTGAAGCAAAATTATCTATGAAGGACGTCAGGAAACACTCGAATGAATATGGTCTGTTTGCCCCCAACACTTCTTGGAAGGAACCCACTGATGAAGAAGACCCACCTTTTTTGGACCGGATTTCATCCATCAAAACCATCAAGCGAATTGGCACCAAATACAAGAACCTCCTCCAATCCAGAATCAACCAAGTTGATAACACTGAAGCACTCCATGCATCCATCCAGAAACACTTGGCACCAACTGAAGATGACATAGATGTTGCCACCCCCACTATTGACATTGCTTCACTCAGAGCCATCACCAAGCTTCATAAGGCAGGCAATCATGCATTACCACTAGATGCAGATTAACTACCAACTGAACAAATTGAACTCTTAATCAAGGCCATCAATTAAAAAGCCACTACACCCAAAGAACAAGCACTAGGGCACTTCACTCGAAAGAACCTCAAGTGATTATCCACATGGGATGAATGGGAAGCTGGAGAGCGAAAACAACTTGATCAGTTTGAAGACTTAGAAATGTTTGGATCACCCATTCCATACTCTAAGGATCCAGAAGCCATTATTTTCCAACCCCATTGGCAATACAATGTCAAAAGGAATGGTGTCAGACGAGCAAGACAATGCTGCAATGGAAGCAAATATGCAGCCCCAATCCTGCATGCCATTGCAATGTCATATTCATCATGTGTTGAACACCCCATCCAAAGATTGTTCTTTGCCATTGTAGCAAGCCTCAATCTCAAAGTATATGGGGGTGACGCTGCAGACGTGTATGGGCATAGTCCAGGGCCCAACATTCCTACCTACATGACTATCGATGATGCATATGCAGAATGGTATAAACACAAATATGGCAAAGACATAAACAGAAGGATGATGCTCCTGGTTCTTTGAGCACTCCAAGGTCACCCTGAATCAGATAGACTTTGGGAGACCCACATTAGCAAGATCTTGAAAGGTCCTGGTCTCAACTTCAAGACCACCACATATGACAGGACAATCTATACGACAGTCTTTGAGGGTGAAACAGTCTACATGCTGAGACAAGTCGATGATTTTGCACTGGCTTGCACATCAGAATCCATATCTGACAAGATCTATGACATCATTGGTGCAAAATTGAAGCTACCTAAAGAAGATGTAATCCCCTTCACAAAAATTGGGTTGCTTGAAGATTTCAATGGGATTGATGTCAAACAGACAGCTGATTACATTGAACTGTCCTGTGCCAATTACATTGACAGAATTATGACATCACATGGTTGGGAAACTGATACTAAGATGAAACCCCACTCCAAGCCTTCAGCACCATTGTCAACTGAAGTACTAAGCCAACTGCAATCACATACGGATGGACCTTTAGAAGGGACCAAGGAACATGCTGCATTGCAATCCACATCTGGCTTCTCCTACAGGACACTCTTGGGAGAAATGATGTTTGCATATGTCAGCTGCCGGCCAGATATTGGGTATGCAGTGACCCTGATGTCAAAATACAGCTCCAATCCCACTGCTTTCCACTATTCCAGCCTGAAGAACATAGCTCGATACCTCAGAACAACCAGATCTTGGGGTATTAGGTTCTACAGACCAAATGCTGAACCATCTCTGCCTCCAGGGGTACCATACGAGGATGCAGTCCAAGATGCATCACTCCCCAAATACCCTGAAGATATCAAGCAAGCCAGACTGATGTGTTTTGTTGATGCCGCATATGGAAATGATCCAAAACATCGCAGGTCCACCACAGGGTATGTCTTCACTTATGCTGGTGGAGCAGTTGTTTATAGATCCAAAGCTCAGTCACTTACTGCGCAGAGTTCTACAGAAGCGGAATTCATCGCTGCAGTCACAGCGGCCAAAACAGCCAGATATCTCAGGTCCATACTCAAGGAATTAGGATTCCTCCATGTTGGCCCAACTCCGATCTATGAAGACAATGCATCAGCAATTGAAATCATAAATGCCCAGAAGCCAACTGAAAGAACCAGGCATATTGAAATCAGGTTCTTTGCAATTCAAGCATGGAAAGAAAATGGGGAAATCAAGATGATCCATATCCCTGGCGTTATCAACCCTGCTGATGATCTAACCAAAGCATTAGGATGGATCTTGCCATGCAAGATACATCATGGGACACTACCCAGGTTAAATCATTCAACAGTACGCGCTTTGACGATTGCTACGATTGATTCGATCCCATATTACAATCATTGTGGTTCGATTCCAGGTTAGATAATTGACTTCGAATCGGATCGGTCCAATGGTTTCGACGCCATGGAAATATCATACACCGACTGTAATCCAACATTGAGTGAACGCGTTGGATCAAGGGGTGTGTTGTCGGCGAAAAATACGAACTTCTTGTCGGCATCAAATTCGATCGAAAAAGCTGACGAAACAAAACGGCGACCGAGGTGTGGAATATCAACACAGAGTAACAACAGAGATACAATTATTTCGATGATCGGGTCTTAGAATCAAATGCACCTCCACTACTTGGAATCCTTAAGTGGTAAAAACGATATCACCTAAGCCTACAAAGAAAAGAGGATAATCGGTTAGAAACAAGACATATCCAAAGACCTGACCAATAAGTAAACACTTGGAACGCTTAAGTATACTCATAAGAATGTACTTGATATCCCGTGAAGAAATTACTTATTGCAATCAAGAAAATCAATACCGATTCCGAATGGGCCTCATCCATCTCAAATACCACGAACAAGCATATGCCCCATCGGATAAAACACTTAACCTCGTATATGACAAAATGACCAATACCATCGAATGACCGATACAGTAAGACCGATACACGCCGCTAATACAGCAGCAGCAGAACCAGTATCGATCCGATGAAGACCAAGTAACCAGGGAAGATCTCTAACACATAAAATACAGCAGAGAGCCCCGATACACAGTGAAAATACCTAGTAAAAATAAGAGCCTCTCTCTGAGCTCACATCTCTTTAAATTTTAACATCATATACCTTTGGTCAATTTTTAGAGTTACAACACCGCCCGCATATTTTGGCCGGCAGGCCGGCAGTTGAAAATTTCAGAATTTTGCATGTACCGTACGATTGGCTGGTGATTTGCTGATATAATTTGCTATCCTCGCTAAAACACTCACGTTGCTCTTCAGCAAGCAAACACTCTTTCCTTTTTAAGCCGACAACAATTGACAATCAACAATCAACATGGCTCTGGAGTTAGCACTACTATGACAATTACTTAATCCCCGATTGTTATAACCCACTGCTTGGTGAGGAAGATAGGAAAAGAAGGGATCGTAGAATTCCTAGGATTGCAATTAAGAGATACAGTCAATCTGCTTTCATGTGTCTCTATCGGCCGAGCAATGATCAAGCCCTTCTCAACTGCTGTGGAGTCGACCATGTAGTATTCAGGGAGCTTCTAGATATATTCAATCCTCTCTTAAATTTGTACACTATTGATAAGAACACTGGATTGATTCAGAAGTTTAAGGAATATAATAAACCCAATTATATTTGTCATTGAGAGTTCAATGCAACCGGATGTCTTGCTCTTATCTTATTCTGGTTCTGAACCAGAGGATCAGCAGCAAGAGCAGTTGCTATAGCGTTTGGATTAACAGCTTCTCCTATGTACAGATGGCTTAAATTTGGACAAAAGCTCCTTCTTTCTGCATTACAAGACCATCCTGCTGCAAAAGTTTGCTTGCCAAATGAAGAAGAGACTCAACCACACATCGATGCTATTGCTGGTAAGTATCCAGCGCTAGGTCCACACAGAATGTGGGGTGCTTGCAACGGGCTTAAACTGCATCTCCAGCAGTCTGGTGACTGGGCAAAACAAAATCAATACTACAATGGATGGACTTGTGCTACGTACGTCAATAGTGTCTTTCTTTTCTGCCCGGATGAGAGGATCTGGGCTTGTGTCTTGGACGCTCCTGGGTCTTGGTATGATAGTACTCAGGCCAACTACGGGCTGTATGAAAAGATGGAGGGCATGTATGAGCTGTATAAGGCAAAGGTTGTTGTCATTTGGCATTTAAGTTATCTACAAATGACTACCTTATTAGAAGTAGTCAATACGACCCTCTGACAGCTTCTGTAGAAATACCTGAGGCTACACCTAGCAAAGAGGCTGGGGCAATTTAAAAACGCGCTGTTTGCAAGGCTATTACAGTAAACAGACAAACAACTAGCATTAGACAGATGTCTGAATGGGGGATGAGACAGATCCAAGGTGGGTTCCCTAGACTCGAAGATAACATGCTGCTGGAAGAAATGGGAGACAGGAGGATCATTCTGAAGCTTGTCGTGTTGTTGTACAACTCCCAGACAGCTAGAGTTGGAATCAACACCATACTCAACACCTACATGAGTCAGACTGAAGGTTTCTTCTCCTACGATTTGGTGCCAACAGAAACCGCAAACAATATATTTTAAAATTGAATCGATCGATTATGATTAGCTGATCGATTATGCCAGCAAATTCGATAATTGATTAGTCAATCAATTACATAAGCAAATTAGATAATCGATAGTAGTTGCAAATTAGCATTATTTACAGCAGACGACAATACGACCAAAGAATTTTGCTCCAGCGCACCTCTAGTGGTTTGGGATCCCTCTTTTAAGGGGGTGCAATAGAGTTTTTCTATGGTCTTTGTAGCCTAAGTTTCTGTCTGGAGCAACGTTGGCAGTGTTGTTGAGTTTAACTAATTCAATTACTAATTCGATTAACTAACTAACTAACTAACTAATCAATCTAACTAACTAACTAACTAATCAATCTAACTAACTAACTAACTAACTAATTGATCGATTTGATTTGTCTTCACTAATTGATTCCTAACAAATCATTGTCACTGCTGTTGGCACTGCCGTCCCTGCTGCTGTAGCCGTAATGCTGCTGGAAACTGTTTACTTTTCTTTTGAGCTTCCCCCCTTCAGCAGTGAGCTTCCCTTCAGCAGTAACCTGGGGAGTAGTAACCTGTGGAGTAATAGAAGATTTAGTATGACCGCCGCCGCCGCCGCCACTAGGACCACCGCCACTAGGACAGCCGCCACTAGGGCCACTGCCACTATGGCCACCACCACTAGTAAGTTGAGCAAGAAGTGCCCGCGACAACACCTTCCTCTCTTCATCTGCCCTGTCCTGTTGTCGTTGCTGGAGTTCCAATGCCTGCTGCTGAAGTTTTTGATCCTCTCTTCCCTCTTTCAATACTGCACCAATCATGCTCATCATCTTTGATTCGTTGTCAGCTTTGCAATTGCAATGTCTCTTCTTGCTACTACTAATGGTACCAAAGCATCCTTTTCAGGATATTTTTTAGCATGTAGGTCTCTGACAGTGTCCCAGTCATCTACTCCACATGGTAAGATAGCTCTAATGGCAGCAAACATGCTTCTCCAACTCGGCCTTGGTGTAGTTGCCGACGCCGGCGTTCCTGCCTCCACTCAAGGGCATGTTGTTGATTGTTACGATTAATGATATTGGAGGTGTTCTTGTTCCTGTTTCTTTCTTGTGTGAGCAGCTGAATCAAATCAATTCGTCGTCCGATGAATGATCCGCCTCTAGTAACGTATCCTCTACTGATGAATCTGTGTCTGCTAATAATCTAGCAAGAGCGACAAGAGCACCAACAGTAGTGTAGGAGGACATTGGTGCCCTGTCTAATGTGCTGGAGAGACAAGTTGCACTGTTGTTGACTTTTGGTTTGCAATTTTTCAGCTGACCAAAATTAGCGATGATCACCACAAAAAGCATGCCGTTGGGTACTGTATCATGATTTTAAGATTGTTCCGTTAAAGTTTATTCGGTTTTTATTCAGTTAATAAAGTTTTGAAAGTTGAGACAGTCTCAGCTGCCAAATTATATTCAATAGTTAATAAATCTTTGCACTATGTGAATAGATTTATTACTTTGGTCGCAAACTTTTATTACTTTATCATTGAGCAACTCCGACTATTCATAATAAGAACTGTGTATTCATTTCCCCTGAAGACAAATCCCCCGAAGCTATTTTTCTGTACAGTTCGATAATATTCTTTTCGGTACGGTACGAAAAAATCATTCCTACCGCTTTTTTGAAACTATCCAATACAGAAAGAAACGTTGGACGTACCGGTACGTACCGGTACATACCACTTGTAGTTCTAGGTAAATTAAAAAATAATTCGTACCGGTACCGGTACTCGTACTCATACCGGTACCATACCGGTACGAGTACTCGTACTGTGTTGGATTTTCACACGTAAAACTACATTTTCCCCGTTCACCGTAATCTTAAAAGGATTGTACGATACCGGCACCGGTTCATTCATCCATCCACTGGAATCGTCTTCCCACCATCTACCGATAGACCCACAAAGTTGTAGTTAGGGCAACCAATTGCAAAGCAGGCAGAAATCTAAACAATCCACCATGTCTCTATTCAAGGTAAGGTTACACATACAAGGATAGATTCGGGATAGAGATCGCCACCTGAATGATTATGTATCTAACTGTGCGTCGGTGTATTTTTCGTTTTCGCTTCGATTCTCCGCAGAAATTCAAAAACGACAGTAAAACACAAGTAATGGATCTAGTTGACTCTAGTGTTACAAGTGTAGAACGCATGCAGAAGCTTCATTCTGAACTTTTCCCGGCTGCAAAGTTGTCGGATGCTTCCAGTTCTTTCGTTGGTACCGCAACCGTTTCCACCAATCAGGCAGTCGCTCGAGTGGTCAAAATCACAATAGACCAGGTCTCGGAGCACAACACTCTACTCGACAAGGTGGATTTGTTTATTACCTTACACGTCCCAAAGATCGAAGACGGGGGAAACTTTGGTGTAGGGTAGGTGCCTTGAAGAAGAAATCTTGTCGTGGCCGATGTAAACGATACAATTCCTCACTCCTTTTTTATCTCTAACGTGAAATTTCCGGAATGCGACAAATTGGAACTCAATAATTCATCGAAACATCAGAGTACAACTCGATCTCGTAAAGAAGTTGTCCGAAATGAAAGAAAAAGCAAACAAATCGATTGAGGAGTTGCTTGAATATGAGGCGAAACGTGCTAGCGCTCTGGAAAAACTCCTCCCCTCATCGCAGACCAGCGTCACCAAAGCAGCTACAACCACCGACGGAAAGAAAGAAGAAAAACATGTCGAACAAACGGAAGAGAAAAGCAATGCTTCAACCGGTGCGGCATATGAATCTAGAGTCGCATCCGTTGTTGCCGTTGACACCCTTTATTACTCCAAGGCTCGCGGGATTTTGAGCCAAACAATCATTTCACTCGTCGCGGTAATGGATTTCATTGACAAGAACAAAGACAAATTGACCGAACCCAAAGGAAAGAGTGGTGGGTCGAATTTCTCTATGTATTAGGTTGGACTCTGAAACTGGTTCCTCATTATTTGACCACATTTTGTTGAAATCCATAGAAGAAAGATTGATGCCCCCCAAAGTACTTGGAACTTGCAAGCTTTGCTGGCGCACTGTTCTTTTGTTTCTTCTTGTTCCTTATGTTGAGTTTTCCGCAGTTCTTTACTTAGATCATAATGTTCCAGAAGCAAAAATCGCCCTGCCCACATTACATTATCATTTTCGTGTCACATAACGTGTAACTAATCAAACTAGGGTTGATCTTTCATTTTCTCACCTGCTGCTCCTTTAATAACAAGAGGAATTGGCAAATTCGCCCAAAGCTGGCCTTCGAGATTTGGATGATCACTGCGTTAACACTCTTGTCAGAGGCAGCGAAACAAACAATTTGAATTCCTGATGTATTCAGTTGCAACGGAGTCCAAAGGTAGATGTCGGTGAAAGCTTCAACCGGAATTACGTGTGACTTTCGCAGATGGTCCAAGGTAGTATTGCGTATAATCAATCCTTTGGAGAATCAAGATCGATGAAAAGTATTCAATTCGTGTATCCGTCACACGTACAATCAAATTTTTCATGTCAAATTGCTTGAACGGGAATAAAGTACCATAGCCGTAAGGTAGGGTGTCGGTTGTCCGAAGAATGCTGGTGGGATCGTGCAATGTATCGCTTGACATCAGTGACAGCAAAAGCAGTCTTGAGTATTAACCATACGGTAGAACCAAAAATCAATCAGACCCGAGTGTCGGCATCAATTGTAGAATTGAAATACAGATCTGATGAGCCAGCAGAAGCTGGGGCCATCCGACGGTTTTCATTTTAGACCGATTTCTTACCGTACGTGGAAAAAATGGGTCTAAAATTATTTTAGACGCATGATTATGCTTCTAAAATGTTTTTAGACCCATGCGTCTTTGAAAAATTTGAGACGCATAACAAACGGTTGAAATATCGGATAAAATAATGTCTTACTGGTAATACCGAAATCGGTCTAAAATGAAAACCGTCGGATGGCCATACCGTACGATAGTATGGTAGGACAGAATCCATTCGTTGGTGAATAAATCAGTATGATTCATACGGTAGCATGGTATCAAATTGTATGAGTATTGAGGTTAATTACGGTAGGGCGCGGTTTTTGAGACCACCTTTTCCCCCTCCCCCCTTCCATAGAGGCATCGATTCTGGTCCTGTTAGTCATATTAGTCTTACTCTCCAACTGGGTACCGGGTCAATCTCACCTTTTTTTGGCACATTTATACACTTTTGTCATTGTTGTAACTCTAAAAATCGACCGTAAGGTATGGGATAATTTAAATTTAAAGAGAAGTGAGCTCAGAGAGAGGCTCTTATTTTTTACTATGTATTTTCACTGTATCGGGGCTCTCTGCTGTATTTTACTTGGTAGAGATCTTCCCCGGTTAATCGTTACCATTCTCGTACCGATACTGCTGTTGCTGTTGCTGTATTAGTGTCGTGTATTGGTCTTACTGTATCGGTCATTTTGTCGTATATGAGGTTAAGTGTTTTATCTGATGGGGCGTATGCTTGTTCGTGGTATTTGAGATAGATGAGGCCCATTCGGAATCGGTATTGATTTTCTTGATTGCAATAAGTAATTTCTTCACGGGATATCAAGTACATTCTTATGAGTATACTTAAGCGTTCCAAGTGTTTACTTATTGGTCAGGTCTTTGGATATGTCTTGTTTCTAACCGATTATCCTCTTTTGTTTGTAGCCTTAGGTGATATCATTTTTACCACTTAAGGATTCCAAGTAGTGGAGGTGCGTTTGGTTCTACGAAGTAATGATCAGCGGAATGTTCGTATCTCGTACTCCGCACCTCGGTCGTGGTTTCGTCGGCTTTTTTGATCGAATTTGATGCCGACAAAGTCCGTATTTTTTGCCGACAACACACCCCTTGATCCAACACTCTACTTGCGTGGTATTGGATTACTGTCGGAGTATACCATCCTGTGTTTTATCGATCGATGGATCAAACATTCGTACCGAATCGGAATTGTTCGATCGCTTCTATCAATACCGTCGAAGCGCGTACTGTTGACTGGTTTAACCTGGGTAGTGTCCCATGATGTATCTTGCATGGCAGGCATGCAAGATCCATCCCAATGCTTTGGTTAGATCATCAGCAGGGTTGATAACTCCAGGAATATGAATCTCTTGATTTCACCATTTTCTTTCCAAGCTTGAATCGCAAAGAACCTGATCTCGATATGCCGGGTTCTTTCAGTTGGCTTCTGGGCATTGATAATTTCAATTGCTGATGCATTGTCTTCATAGATAGGGGTTGGACCAACTTCAACAAATCCTAATTCCTTGAGTATGGACCTGAGATATCTGGCTGTTTTGGCTGCTGTGACCGCAGCGATGAATTCTGCTTCTGTAGAACTCTGAGCAGTAAGTGACTGAGCTTTGGATCTGTAAACAATTGCTCCACCAGCATAAGTGAAAACATATCCTGTGGTGGACCTGCAATGTTTCAGATCATTGCCATACGCGGCATCAGCAAAACACATCAGTTTGGCTTGCTTGATATCTTCAGGGTATTTGGGGAGTGATGCATCTTGGACTACGTCATTGTACGGTTCTCCTGATGGTAAAGATGGCTCAGCATTTGGTCTGTAGAACCTAATACCCCAAGATCTGGTTGTTCTGAGGTATCGAGCTATGTTCTTCAGACTGGAATAGTGGAATGCAGTGGGATTGGAACTGTATTTTGACATCAGGGTCACTGCGTAGCCAATGTCTGGCCGACAGCTCACATATGCGAACATCATTTCCCCTAAGAGTGTTCTGTAGGAGAAGCCAGATGTGGATTGCAATTCAGCATGTTCCTTGGTGCCTTCTAATGGACCGTCCGTATGTGATTGAAGTTGACTCAGTACTTCAGTGGATAATGGCGCTGATGGCTTGGAGTGGGGTTTCATCTTAGTATCAGTTTCCCAACCATGTGATGTCATAATTCTGTCAATGTAGTTTGCGCAGGACAGTTCAATGTAGTCAGCTGTCTGTTTGACATCAATTCCATTGAAGTCTTCAAGCAACCCCATTTTTGTGAAGGGAATTACATCTTCTTTAGGGAGCTTCAGTTTTTCGCCTATGATGTCATAGATCTTGTCAGATATGGATTCTATTGAGCAAGCCAATGCAAAATCGTCAACCTGTCTCAGCATGTAGACCGTTTCATCTTCAAAAACTGTCGTGTAGATCGTTCTGTCATGTGTGGTGGTCTTGAAGTTGAGATCAGGGCCTTTCAAAATCTTGTTGATGTGGGTTTCCCATAGTCTACCTGATTCCGGATGGCCTTGGAGTGCTCGAAGAACAGGAAGCACCAATCTTCTGTCTATGTCTTTGTCATGCTTGTGTCTGTACCATTCTGCATATGAATCATCAATAGTCATGTATGTAGGGATGTTGGGCCCTGGGGAATGCGCATAGGCATCAGCAGCATCTCCACCATAGATTTTGAGGTTGAGGCTGGCTGCAATGGCAAAGAACAATCTTTGGATGGGGTGTACAACACATGATGAGTATGACATTGCTATGGCATGCAGGGTTGGCGCTGCATACTTGCTTCCATTGCAACATTGTCTGGCTCTTCTGACACCATTCCTTTTGACACTGTATTGCCAATGGGGTCTGAGAATAATGGCTTCTGGATCCTTAGGGTATGGAATGGGTGATCCAAACATTTTCAAGTCTTCAAACTGATCAAGCTGTTTTCGCTCTTCAGCTTCCCATTCAGCCCATGTGGATAATGACTTGAGATTCCTACAAGTGAAGTGTCCTAGTGCTTGTTCTTCAGGTGTAGTTGCTTTGGAATTGATGGCCTTGATTAAGAGTTCAATTTCTTCAGTTGGTAGTGAATCTGCATCTAGTGGTAGTTCATGGTTGCCTGGTTTGTGAAGCTTGGTGATGGCTCAAAGTGATGCAATATCAATAGTGGGAATGACGACCTCCATGTCATCCTCAGTTGGGGCCAAGTGTTTTTGGATGGTGGCATGGAGTGTTGCAGCGCTATTGACTTGGTTGATTCTGGATTGGATGATATTCTTGTATTTGTTGCCAATTTTCTTGATAGTCTTGATGGATGAAATCCGGTCCAAAAAAGGTGGATCTTCTTCGTCAGTGGGTTCCTTCCAAGACGTATTTGGAGCAAATAGTCCATATTCATTTGTGTGTTTCCTGAGGTCCTTCATTGATAATTTTGCTTCAAGTGCAAAGGTAATAGGTGTATCTAATGAATCCCTCACCCCTCAATCGTGGGATGTATGCAAGGCCGTGGTAACATCAGCAGCAGAAAACACACGGTTGTGATTGATAGATACAATATAAGCGCCTCTTAACTTGGAGAGAGACTTCTTATGGGAGGAGAAAAGTTTGGAGGCAGGGCTTTTGGGAAGTATATCTGTGACGTAGGCTCTGCCAAGCAGTGAGTCATTGGCATATCGGAGACCAAATGCTTGATCAGCACAAGAGCGAGAAACAGTGAGGCTGAGATTTGTGAGATCTGCAAATGGGGAGATGGAGAATTGGAAATCACGGGATGACACCTCATTGGGTTCCGTGGGAAGGGGGATGTTATCATCAGTCCTGAGCAGGTGTTTGACATTAGTTGGGAGGTCTGCAAGGGTTAAGTCATTCATGCCTTCATCAAACCTGACATGGGTGGCGATCTTGACGCGGTGTGTCTCAGTATCATACCAAAGGATGTTTCTGGTAGTGTATGGGACAAAACCCAGGAATATGCCTTTGCAGGCATTTGGTTTGAGCTTGATTGAGCGCTTGCCTGGAGGTCGCACCCAAACTCTGCAGCCAAAGGTTCGGAAGTCAGCAAGGTTTTCCTTATGGCCAGTTGCCAATTCCAATGGTGAATGTGGCTGGTTGCCTTCAGGAAATGCATTTGACAACCGAAGGGCATGATAGAAGGCGAAAGGCCAGAACTTAATGGGCAAATTTGCACCAGAGAGCATGGTTTGAATTGAATTAGCCAGAGTTCGATGTGCTCTTTCAACTGTACCATTTTGGTGAGAAGCATCAGCACCAGTTGGGAAAATGGAGTATCCAAAAGCAGAGAAGAGGTTTCTGATGTCAGGGTTGTGGTAGAGTTCTCCCCCTTGATCAACTGAAACATACTTGTTTGCACAAGTTGGATTGTGCTGGGAGAAGAAATGTTCTAGCCAATGAAGTGGTGCTGCTTTGGAGATTCGGGTATCACCATATTTCATACCAGTATAGTGGTCTGTGATGAGGATCCAAGCTGTCTCGCCATGAATGCCTTCATAGTCACGCTTTCGCTCACTGTTGGAGGATCGGGCACCAGAGAATGCAAAGTCAATGGATAATCCTTGAAAGGGTTGTCTGGCCTTTCTCGTGGAATGTGAGCCAGCGGGTGGTTTAGTTTGCTTACATTGAATGCAAGTTGGGCATTGATCAAGAATACTTGTTTGACGCTTGAACTTAGGTACTCCAAGAATGTGTTTATGAGCTTGGTATAGAAAGTCATCACATGGATGTCCTAATCTTTGGTGCCAAAGAAGTTTTGATGTCTTCGCTTTGATGGCCTGAATGGGGATATTTTTGTCCACAATCTTGGCGAAAAACAATTTTGCATCAAACGTTGGCATGTCACTGGTGTCAGACTGAGCTTGAGCTGCTGCTGTGCATTTTTGC
Source organism: Pseudo-nitzschia multiseries (assembly GCA_037355745.1). NCBI lineage: Eukaryota > Bacillariophyta > Bacillariophyceae > Bacillariales > Bacillariaceae > Pseudo-nitzschia > Pseudo-nitzschia multiseries. Next base: position 19,015,808 of record CM074781.1, read on the forward strand.
AGTGTGACAAGATTCGTGTATACATCATATCTGTAGTGGCTAATGGCTTCGTTGGAGGCTAGTTCGCAAGCTTCCTTGAACTGCATGTCTGTAGCTAAGGCATAGGCTGAGGATGATGCACAATTGGCATATGGAGATGCAAGATCAATGTCTGGAATCAGTACTGGGTGGGTATAGCACTGACCATCAATGATGCTTCCGTGTAGGACAATACTGTTGGCAGTGTTCTGCTTGTGATGGCAAATAATGGTGAGGTTTCCATTTTGTTGAACAGATGAGTCATGGTTGTCAGTGAACAATTTATGTATTGACTGTCCACTGAACTGACGTTGCATGCGAGATGTCATTCCACAGAGATCATTCTCACTCAGCAATGTCGTCAACAGGGAGGGAGAATAATAGAAGAAGACTTTGAGGTACCCTATGTGATTGGGTGCTGGGATATGCAAGTACCCCGAGCCTTCAGGAAAACAGGTGGCTGCCTTTCCCCCAATCGCTGCCGTGAGCCTGACCGGACATTTCCTCAGCTTGGTGTAAGGTTTGTAACCATGCAGGATATGCTTGAGATTTGTGCAGGAAACCTTGGCGCCCGTGTCAATCTGAGCTCTGACACCATGTTGGAAATAGGCTGTAGCCACAATAGGGTCTGGTGGGACCAGGAATTGCACATTGTGGGTATCAACTGAGGTAGGGTTGTCTCTGTCAAAGTTGGGATCTCCATTGATTTCCAGGTGTGATTCCAATGCAGGGGCTGTAACTTCAAGTGATTCCATATCACAGTAGACATCAATTGGGATTGAAGACTGGAGGCTGTCCCTAGGGAGAAGATCGACAGCACCAATGTGGACAGATTCATAGGAGCTGGCACTGCTGGATTCCAAGGAAGGGCATAGGCTTTTCACTTGAGGGGCTGTGACGTCGTCAAATCCTTGAGGGTCGTCTTGAGGTGATGTCGTGTGGCTGCAAGAAAGACCGTCTATTCTTGGCCTTGACAAAAATTGTGGTCTTCTACTGCATCATCGGGAGGGATCTCATCTTGATCTTCATCTTCAATATTGATCTGAGAGATTTGTTGAGTGGAATCTAAGAGCTGTTGGGTTTCTCTATTGCATTTGCTTAGAAAAACAGCCGTGGCAATCCTATGTTTCTTGAGTGATTCAACATCTTGTAAGGCAGGACAGTTGTCAAAACTATGACCGGATGTGTGACAAACAATGCATTTTCTGGATGTGTCAAAGAGACTGGGTTGTTTGTCAAATGCAGTGATAGCATTACAATATGCTTGATGTAGGAATGGATTATCAGCTTCTTCATCCATCTTGGGGTATCCAAGGGAATCAATCAGGCTGATTGAGTGGGAAGTCAAAGTGGAAGGTGTTCTGCCAGTATTGTTGCCAGCGTGCTTCTGAAACCTATCATTGCGACGGGGACCTGGTCTGATTCCTGTGACTGGTAGTTGTTTGGACAGGCTTGGTTTGGAGGTTTTGTCCTTGTACCTTTTTTCAGCTTTAATCTCTTGCTCATACGTTTGGAGGGTTTGTAGAAGCCTACCTGCCTTGTATTTGTCCCGTTTGAATTGGTCATCTGAGTCGCGTTCATCTTCTGTCTTTTTGAAGAGTTCTTCTGAGAGAGTGGTTCCTGCAATAAGGTTGCTGACTTCTTCTGTGGAACTGATAGTGCCAGGTTGGTTTTGGAGGAACACTCTAAGTCTCAAGTAATCCTTGTACCTGAAGTATTCTTCTTCAAGAGATTCACCTGCATCCTGGTTTGGAGGATTGCGGACCATTCTGCCGGCATTGGATGGCCTTTTGGAGTTGGGATGTGTCTGAGCAATAACTGTGTATAGCGCTTCGTATCCCTGTCCGCCTTCAAAGCTCTGAATGGTGGCCTTCATACTTGCACATGAATCAGGGATGATTTGGTCAGTTCTGAGTGCGGTGTAAATGAGATTTCCCCATTCATTGATGGCCAATTCATATCTTGTAGGTAGATCGTGTGGAAAACTATCACCAATTGTAAATCCTCTGAGGTGATCAGCTTCACGCCTGTAGAGGTAGTATGGGTGGACGTAGATATGGTGTTGCTGTGCATGAGCTGTGATTTCTCTGTACCATTTCCTAACCTGAGGGTCCGTTGCATCCTTTAGTTGTGGGAATCCTGAGAGAAATAGTTTGTCTCTAGCTGCTTCCTTGGACTTGTCAGAGGCTCTGGTTAGATCAAAACAGTCACCACTTCTGGTGATCAGGCACTGGTCATTTCTCCCACTGCCTAGATTGTGGAGATAGTAGTTCTGCCTGACAATGGTTTCATTTCCCGAGGAGTCGGTGTAGGCGATCGGAAAGTCTGTCATATCATCTCTGGTGAGGAATTCTTCTTTCCTATAGTATCGTTCCTTAACAGGTGGTGGTAAAGTGGCTGGGTTCCATGGGAGGTCAAGTGTTGCTTGATGGTTGACGCCAGCATTGTTGTTGTTGTTGTCGTTGCCATTGTTGACCAATTGCTGGAGTAGGGTGGTCAATTGTTCCATGTCAGGGCCTGCTGTAGCGGGTACTGGGATTGGAGCTGCAGCATTTTCATCATCTGAGTCGGCCTGTGTGGCGCCTTCATAGATCTTGTCAAAACGTTGGAGTCTCCAGGTGGGTTTGAATTGCCATTCGGTGATGAGTAGTTCAATGATGATGAATGGTTTGGTGGAATCGTCTGTGTGGTGTGTGAGTGCTTCCTTTGCAGCCTTTTCCAAGTTGACGGGTCCGCGAACTTTCTTTTCAGCACCGGCGTGATTAACATAGGATATGGTGCATCCTGAGAGGAGTTGGGTGATGTGTCCTTTCTCGAGCTCTGTGGAGCTGGGTAGATAGGAGGTGATTGCGTTGACAACACTGCCTCGGAGGTTGGACATCATGGAGGGGGCTAGCACCTTTGCGTCTGCGCTCTCCACGAATACATCTTCCATGTCGGTGTCGTCCATGATCTGGGAGTAGACGGCATTCAATTTTGTGTCGTAGGGGCTATTGCCCTTGAACCGGAATTGGATGCCTTCCATAGCATTCCAATCAAAGGGGTCAACCATGCTTGCTTGTGGATTATCAAAAAACTGTGTGTAGAAACAGTGGATACACCCCCTGATTCACAAGCAGGAGGGGAAGAAGAAAAAAATCGACGGCGTCGAAGCGATGCCGAGGAAAGAGCCGGAATCGGGATCGAAGAAGAGAAAAGAAATGCATCCGTCGGAACCGGCGGCGTAACGGGAGAAGAAAGAACCGACGAAATATCGACCGGCGGGGGAGATAATTAACCTAGGAAGGGACCGAAGGAACGTTCTGCGGAGAAAAAAAATTCGGAGTAAGAGGGAGATGGGAAGGGAGTCGGCGGTAGAAGCATCGATGACCGGAGGAGGAACCAAAGATCCGGGAATTAACCAAAGAAAGGACCGAGGGGAACGTTCGTCGGAGAAATAAGCGGAGTAGGAGAGAAGGGGAGATTGGAAGGGAGACGCTCAACAGCGGGTTCGCGTAACAATCTCTGCGCTGGGGGGAAGGCCTATCGCTCAACAGCAATGTCCTCTGGCTGTGACCGGTCAGTGGAGGTGCTGATCGGGCGGAGATAGGCTCTTAAGGTATACGCTCAACAGCGCGAGTTATAAGGGCTCTATAACCTGTTGTAACTCTAAAAATTGACCGTAAGGTATTGGATAATTTAAATTTAAAGAGAAGTGAGCTCAGAGAGAGGCTCTTATTTTTTACTATGTGGTTTCGTCGGCTTTTTCGATCGAATTTGATGCCAACAAAGTCCGTATTTTTCGCCGACAACAGTCATACACTTAAATTCCTTTCGTGTCTAGCATAGTAGAGGTACGAATTGGGAATAATGGGACATCAGCGTATAAGCAAGATGAATCGTACGGTGGATTGCAACTCATTTTTTCAGTTGCGCGCTCCTCATTTAGTCGTACGTGTCTTGTTCAGTCGCACGGGACCCATTTTTAGTAGGGCGCTACGAACAAAATGGCTCTATCTTGTGAGCCAAGTGACTCATTCTTACGATCGAAATGGTGCACATGTCCATGATGGTGAAGCCATTGAAGGAACGGTTCCATGGCCAGGGATCTTGATTTTCCAAGGACCTACTCCATTGATTGCAATAGTGTCCCAAGGAACGTATTGGTGTTCCTTGGTGGGGAGTTGTCCGTGGCTTTGGTGGCTATTCTTGTATTGTTGGCACGTGTCACAAGTTCTGCAAAAGGAATTGATTTGGTCCTTCAAGTTTGCGGCGTATACGAATTGGTTAATGGTTTGATACAATCTTTCTGCGCCGGCATGGCCAAGCACATGATGGTAGTATTTTATTGTGGCTTGCACTCGGTTTGGAGGGAGTACAATTTTCTGCCGGCTGTTGGAGTCTACAACTTTCAAGTCGGTGCCATTGAAGTTTTCAGTTGTGTACCGAGGGTCGGTAGAGATATCTACATTGGCCGCTTGATCGTGGGCAAGTTGGTCAAAGGCTAACGGGTACATGGGGATGTCTTCTGGGTAGTTAAGAAACAGTTCGAAAAGAGAGAGAAGGTCGGAGTCCGTTGAGTCACAGTTGATTGTGGAGCCGGTAGTTTCAAGGTCCGAGTCATCATCCGTTGGATTGGGAGCGGGAGCGGGAGGACCGAAGAACTCCTTCTTCTTCTCGGGAGTGTCTTGCTGGAGTGGGACCCTGGAGAGCGCGTCAGCAATGACATTGTCTTTGCCTTTGACGTACTTGAATACTGGGGAAAATTCTTCAAGGAGCATTCTCCAAGTCATAATGCGATGGCTTGTGAGGTTTTGCCAGGTTAAGTTGATGTGGTCTGTCCATACGATGATTTCAGCACCCCAAGGAATGGTGCAAAATTCCTTGAAGACTTCGACAATACAGAGCATCTCTTTATCGACCGTTGGGTATTTCCGTTGAGCGGCGTTGAGTTTTCTGGAGAAGCAAAGGATGATTTTGCCATCTTGGAGGATGACAGCTCCGAGTTGGTAGTCAGAAGCATCAGTATAGACATGGAAGGGCTTGTTTGGATCAGGAAAGGCAAGGAAGATATCATTGGCAATGAGAGACTTGGCTTTGTTGAAGGCTTGGAGAAGTTCCGGAGTCGGAGAGATTTTGCCTTTGGCTCTTCCAGAGAGGTCGGTAAGGGGTGCAAGGACTTCAGCGCGCTTGGGATAGAAGTTGTGATAGAAGTTAATCATCCCAACAAAGGATCAAAGTTCGGTTGTTGTTGAGGGAAATGCAAATTTCAGGATAGGAGAAATCTTGTTCGGATTGGGTCTAATTCCATCACAAGAGATAATGTGGCCAAGCCAAGGAGCTTGCGATTGAAACCAGTGGCACTTGGAGGGCTTGACAGAGAAGTTGTGGGACTTCAGTAAGGAGAGGACAGAAGAGACTGATTTACAATGGGATTCAAGAGTATCTGAGAAGATACCAATGTCGTCGATGTATACTTCAATATCTTTCAAGTGTAGGAGCATCTGTTCCATACAGCCTTGGGCCCAACTTGGAGAGATGAGGAAGCCCATTGGCAATCGAAGCAGTCGATATTTTCCAAATGGAGTAACAAGGACACAAAGCCAGGTGGAGGCTTCATCAAGTTTGAAGGTGTGGAACTGCATACTAACGTCAATAAGGGTGACATATTTGAAGCCTCTTCCTCTGTGGAAGATATCTTGGAGCTTTGGGAGTGAATAGTGAAGTTTCTTGGTAACTTTGTTGAGTTCTCTAAAGTCACTGATAAGTCGACAGGAGCCATCTGGTTTTGGGACTACAAAGGTTGGCATTCGCCATTCAGTGGCGTAACACCGTTCTAGGATGCCAAGCTTCACCTGCCAATCAATTTCTTTCTTCACTGCTTCTTGTTGGTGCAGTGGAATGGAATATGGTTGTTTTACATGATATGGAGTTGCGCCTTGCTGGAGATCAATGTGGAATGTTTGATTAGGGAAAATACCTAATTCTTTGTCATTCAACCCTTCAAAAAGTTCTTCATTTTGGAGGAGTATTGGTAGCAAGGCTTGTTTCTCATGGTGGGAGAGGTGGTTTTGTTCAGTGACTAACTTGTGGAGGTCGGTTTTCTCATACTTGGTGGTGCCATCCACACACGATTGTTGGATAGATTGGTTGGAGTAACTTTCTGCAACGGCGTGTGGTTCTGCAGACATGACCTTGTGGAGCAAGGACTTGTTGTCGAAGTAATTCCTGGGATGGAAGTCCACGTCCGAGAACTGTTTCGCGGGGTTCGAATTTACTTCTCGCACACAAATTTTGTGCGTGATTTTAACACGGCAATATTTCTGGAAACCCTGAAATTCCCACCCCCAGTTATTGCCTTAAAATCATACAAAAAATAATTCTGTGCGCGTGATGCACATTACTCTACTCTCGAATAAAAATAATTTATTTCAGTCTCTAGCAGAACCCAATTATTATTCCATACCAACAACACTTACTTCTTTTCACGAATAAAAAAGAAATCTTTACTCAGTATTAATTCCAAAATATTAATCTACCAAATAACAATTTGATTCTGCTCTCCTAATTGTGAATTCTATTTCTCGACTACAATATTCCCTTTTTAAAATGTAGATTCTATTATGCTTGATTTATTCCTATTGCAACGTTTTACGAATCCTCCATAATTTCTTATATTCTCAATATTAAGTTCATAATTAGTAGTAGTTTTGTATTATTTATGTACTGTTGTTTTCTACATTAGTTCACCAATAGATAAGCTTGCATTCATCGATGCTGTTATTTCCGGATCAATATAGACGTTTCTTTTCTTTTTCTTTTTTGGTCCTCTACGACTAGTGGAGCTGCTACTAGTAATATTTGCATCGCCATGCTTATTGTTGGTGTAGTCTGTTGAACTTTTGTTCCTAAATCTCTCCCTCATCATTTCTTCCAATTTCCTTCCTGTTTCTGGGTGTTTTCGCATCTTGCCAATTTTGTCACACAAGTCACTGAACAACTCTCGTCCTTCCTCCATCCATCCATTTCTGCTTCCACTGTCTGAATCGCAGCATTTTTTTTGTCGCAGAATCGTGGCATCACCCTTTTGCAGCTGCTGGTTCACCCATACATGATGCTCATTGTAGATCCGTATCAATGCAAATGCTTCATCCACTATAGAAAATATATCGCTCAGCAAGTGCCTCTCCTTCCGCTGTTTGAAATTGGAATTTGTCAGATTGATTGCCGACATGATTCTTGTAACAAAATAATAAAAATCTTCATTTTCCGCATCATTGTATTTTCTGTATTGAGGGTTTAAAATACCTGTGTCCTCATATTCTGTGTCTTGAATAACAGCAACAGTACCAGGGAAGGTGATAGGGACTCGACCTTTTCTGCAATCGTCTGTACAGAAGTATCATCAGTATCAACGGGCAGCATGTTAGTGTTGTCGGACCAAAAACAGATTCCAAAATTCCTAATTTCAACAACCAATTCTCCCACCTGTATTTACCTATCCAGTTTTTTCTCGCTAATGTTTGTGAGTTGTGCCTCAATGCAGTCAGTACTGTCCCTACTCGTTTCCTGTAAAAGGAACAGAATGACGCCAGTGGAATATTTGGTGGCTTCATAACTGCATTTGATTTAACAGCCTTTTGTATTACATGCGCCGTTACCTTGTCATTGATAGGGAACTTCATGTTGTGGTACCAATGTTTTTGATGTAATCTCTTAGCTGCTTGTCCAGTGTTTCAGTCATATTACTCAAAGCCTTAAGCATATCGTTGTCTGGTATAAGCCCATATTTGTCTGTAATTGTACTTACTGCTTGTTCTCTTGTGCCGCCGGCATTGTAAGTCCCCTCTCCCTGCATGGTTGCCTCTGTTTGTTTATGTATCATTACTACCTTTCCCACCCCTATATGTGGTTCCCTTTCTAGTTGCCGTAAGTGTTTTGCCACTTCCTGTGCCAATATGTCATATTTCATGACACGTTCTGCAACATCCTCTAAATCACAGCATTCTCCGTTAGATGTTTTCTCTACCACATTGGTTTTTGTTCCTTCTTTCTGTTGGTTCATTACTGTAGTGGTGGTTGTGTTGGTAATGCTCAGTGCTGCTTTGTTACTCTGGTTGATGGTGTTTTGTTCTTCCATGTTTGTAGTAGTATAAATTGTGTTGTCGGTACCATTTTTTTTACTGTTCCCCTTTGTTGCGTTCATAGTTGTGGTATTACTGTTACACACTTTGTTAGTAATTGCTGTGTTTGTTTTAACTCTTCTTTTTTTCTTACCGTTGTTGTCCCCTGTATTTTGATGATCACCGGGCCGGATGGTTTTGTTGTTTCGAAGGGTCTTTCCCTCGGATTTTTTGCTTCGTCGTGTCTTTCCGATAGCATTCATATTTTTTTTTTTTTTCTGAATACAGTGTTGATCAAGAATCATGTGTTTCTTTTTGTGTGGTTTTGTGTGTGTTTGTACCTTGAGGTACTAATAATTTTTTCGGGTTCTTTCTTTTTCGTGTACAGTGTTTCGTGTGTGTACGGTTTTTAAATTTGTGTGTGTGTGTGTGTGTGTGTGTGTGTACGGTGTTTTGTGTTTTGTGTTTTGTGTGTGTGTTTGTTTACGGTGTTTCGTGTAGTATGTGTACGATGTTTTGTGTGTAGAGTTTTTCCGTGGGTTCTGTACTATGATGTTTGCCCTAACTTCTTCCGTGTGTTGTCTGGCTTGTGCGCGCCCATATATTTGTAGAAGTAGATCACCACGTACCTGTGCAAGCCACCCCTCCCGCGCCATAATTTTTTCAAACTGGAAACTTTTTAAAACACCACTAAGGTTATGTATTTCAATCCTCTAGTCACCTGTAGAATCTCATAGACTGCTGCACCTAACATACCTTACTGTCTTGCGTGCCATTTGTATCTACAAACCACACCATTTTCTGTACTGTGTGTGGCAATGTTGTTCCCAATATGCATTTAAAAGTTGTTCCCAACATGCATTTGATGAGTCATGTGATATGCATTAATGTCCTGGTACGAAAACTTTGGTAGTCATTACCAAATGAGACTGTTTGTGCCCTGGAATTGAACCAAAAATACCCTCATGTTTGCCATTTGGAGAGTCAAACCACAACATTTCCGGGATTCTGTGTGACAAAGTTGTTCACAATATGCATTGTTTTATAAGTCATGATAAATGTATTCATGGCTTGGACCGGATACTTTAGGAGTCATTACCCAATAAGTTAGTTTGTGCCCTGGAATTGAACCAAAAATACCCTCATATTTGCCATTTGGAGAGTCAAACCACCACATTTCCGGGATTCTGTGTGACAAAGTTGTTCACAATATGCATTGTTTGATAAGTCATGATAAATGTATTCATGGCTTGGACCGGGTACTTTTTGAGTCATTACCCAATAAGTTAGTTTGTGCCCTGGAATTGAACCAAAAATACCCTCATGTTTGCCATTTGGAGAGTCAAACCACCACAACATTTCTGGCATTCTGTGTGACAACGTTGTTCCCAATATGCATTTGAGGAGTCATGATAAATGTATTCCTCGCTTGGACCGGATACTTTTGGAGTCATTACCCAATGAGACAGTTTGTGCCCTGGAATTGCACCAAAAATACCCTCATGTTTGCCATTTGGAGAGACAAAGCACAACATTTCCAGCATTTGGTTGGTAAAAGTGGTTCCCAATATGCATTTGATGAGTCATTATAAATGTATTCCTGGCTTTGACTGGATACTTTGTGAGTCATTACCCAATATGTCAGTTTGTGCCCAGGAATTGCACCCAAAATACCCACATGTTTGCCATTTGTAGAGTCAAACCACAACATTTCCGTGATTCTGTGTGACAAAGTTATTCCCAATATGCATTTGATGAGTCATGATAAATGTATTCATGGCTTTGATTGGATACTTTTGGAGTCATTACCCAATAAGTTAGTTTCTGCCCAGGAATTGCACCCAAAATACCTTCATTTGTGCCATTTGGAGAGACAAACCACAACATTTGCGTCATTCTGTGTGGCAAAGTTGTTCCCAATATGCAATTGATGAGTCATGATGAATGTATTCCTTGCTTGGACCGGATATTTTTGTAATCATTACCCAATAAGTTAGTTTGAGCCCTGGAATTGCACCAAAAATACCCTCATGTTTGCCATTTGGAGAGTCAAACCACAACATTTCCGGGATTCTGTGTGACAAAGTTGTTCCTAATATGCATTTGATGAGTCATGATAAATGTATTCATGTCTTGGACCGGATACTTTGTGAGTCATTACCCAATAAGTCAGTTTGTGCCCAGGAATTGCACCCAAAATACCCTCATGTTTGCCATTTGTAGAGTCAAACCACAACATTTCCGTGATTCTGTGTGACAAAGTTGTTCCCAATATGCATTTGATGAGTCATGATGAATGTATTCCTGGCTTGGCCTGGATACTTTATGAGTCATTACCCAATAAGTTAGTTTGTGCCCTGGAATTTCACCAAAAATAGTACCTCATGTTTGCCATTTGGAGAGTCAAACCACAACATTTTGGGCATTCTGTGTGACAAAGTTGTTCCCAATATGCATTTGATGAGTCATGATAAATGTATTCATAGTTTGGACGGGATAATTTGGTAGTCATTACCCAATAAGTCAGTTTGTGCCCTGGATTTACACCCAAAATATTATCTTGTGTGCCATTTGGATAGCGGTCTGGCCTCCGGTCCCTTCCAGGCCCAGTCTCCATCCAGCTCCCACCCTGTGGCTTGTGGCCCAATGGCAGAAAAGGCTTAACAGCCAAAGGCTTAACTGCCCAAGCTGTTAAGCCAGACTGTGCGCCGGTGTGTGTGGGCACAGCAAACTAAGGGACCGGACTACAGCCTGCAAAACAACCAACAGGCTGGAGTTCCCGGCTCCCCCTCTAGCATTTGCTTAACCCACCAACACACCCATGAACTAAAAGCATTGCACATACAGTACTACAAGTAGGCTGGCTACTGAGGCTATCACGAATGTAGTGAGTGATAGTTGATGTAGCGAGCCGAATGAAAGTAATGGTAGTGCCATGTGGCACTCCCTACAACCGGTAGAGAGCCAGACCGGGGGGGAAAACCTAGTAGAAATCTAGTAGATTTCACTATCACTGAAACCAGCTTCTAAGCACATGCTTAGACCCCGATAGCCTCAACAAGCCAGCAAAGGATTCCTCCAGCAAAGCGCAAGCCTACTACTACACGCCCTACCAGAAGGAATACGATCGATACAATTGATTCCCTGTATCACTAAAACCAGCTTCTAACCCTACCAGAAGGTATACGATCGATTTCCCTGTATCACTAAAACCAGCTTCTAAGCACACGCTCGAACCTCGAGTAGCCGTAACAAGCCGGCAAAGGATTCCCCCAGCAAACGCAAGCCTACTACACGCCCTACCAGAAGGGATACAATCTATTCCCTGTATCACCGGATAAGATGTATCACTGTGTCACTGTATCATGGTAGCTCGTATGAATGGATTGCTTGCGACCGAAAGACGCGTCTGCAATCGAAAATTACATGCTAGCACTAGAACAAGCCTGTAAAGGATCATCCCTCCCCGCAAAAGCAAGCAGCTCACTCTTTCTGTTCCTAAAACGATTAGTAATAGAATAAGTAAAAAGGTAACGCGTCCTGGTCCAATAGTCACCCTATTGTACCCGTACGACAAGCCTATCTGTCCTGGTCCCCTAGCCTTGCCTAGTGTACCCGTACAGCAGCCTACCGGTTGGCGTAGTCAGTCTCTCACTAACACACTCACGCCTCAACAGCTCCCCATTGTCACTTACAATAGGCCCGGCCTTGATACCGGTGACTCCGACGCCCCCTCCTCGCACTCAGCCGGCAGCGAGTAGACCTCCAATCATCCATCCGCGAATCGTTTGGCGTCGCTTCTGGTCTCCACAGATCCGCACCTCGCCCCTCCAGACCGCACCTCCTCTTCAATCCAAGTATCCATCCGCGAATTGGATTGGTTACCGGTCTGCACCGTCAGGGATCCTTGTGACCGCACCTCTTCAATACGGTCTACTCCGACACGCACGAAGCGTCCGCGAACTGATTTAGTTACCGGTCTGCACCTCCAGTTGATTCCTTGTGACACATCACCAACGTCTACTCTAATGACGCACCTCCCGACCGGTGACTCCGACGTCTCCCTGTGCCTCCCCTCCTAATACTCGACAATCCGTTCCTTTCGAGTATACAGCGCACGTACTTCGAGAAAGATCTCACTGTATCAGCAACCAGCAACATTGGCTCCTTCACGCACCAAGAGATGTTGACCTACTCAGAGTACTTCCGGGCTACCCCGAGCCCCTTTGGGAGCTCGGCGGAGCGCAACAAGGCCTACTCCACCATCTTTAGCTACTTCACGCTGGCCTCTCCCCCTCAGGTCCTCTTGGAACATCTCCTCAACCTCTTTGAAGCTGAGGCTATGGGCGTGCTAGGGATCTTTGTAGCTGACTCCCAAGGCCTGCCCTGCCTCCGATTGGTGCATGGCCTTCGAAAGTACCCGGGGCCCTTGGCTCAACACAGCCCCAACAAAAACAAGGCCTTTGGGTACTTGGATGACAACGAAGGGGAAGCTGGGGAACTGGTTCTAGTAGATGCAGCCATGCTGTCCCCCACCATAGCCACCCGGGTGCTAACCCTGGATCATCATCTGGCAGAGTTGGATGCGCACCCAGCAAGACTGTCCATCCCAGCGATACCAGAGGGGACCGCCCACTCCGAGTTGATACGGGCCCACAAGTCGTTCTTCATTCCCTTTGAGTTGGTGCATTTTCTCTTGGGAAAGGGGCTCTCTCCAAAACAAGCCATGGAGGTCCTCCATCCTCAGCTTAACAGGGCGGGGCTGATGGAGTCCTGCACCCCCCTGTTCAACACTCTCCGGTTGGCCAGGACTACAGCTACAGAACCCGGGGGCAGCCCCAAGCTCCTGCAGCCCGGTCCATTCTTTCGAAGCGAGACAGGCCTTACCAACTACATGAAGCTCAAGGTGATGTACCGGGATCTGCCAGAATTGGAGCGACCTTGGGATCCACCTGGAGACCCGGCACTCACAGCAGCAGTCACAGCCCTCACCGACCACCAACTAAAGCTAAGTGAGAATATGGACCACAAGCGATCACAGTCAGTGAGGACCACTTGGGGCCCCTTGTACACCCAGCGCTTGCTTCTGCTCTGTGGTAAACAGGACGAAGCTAACCTCCCCCCCATCTACCAGGCCTGGGCTCAAAAGAGCAAGCACGAGAGGACCCACATGATCTTCCAAAGCCAAGTGGCAGCCAGGGCATCTGAGTTGGGGATCCAAGCCCCCCTGATTACCACTGCTGCTCTCAAGAGGTTCCAGGATGGCAACTTCCATGGTACTGACCCCTTTGATGTGGCAGATGGAATACTCCCAATGGCTTTCACACCCCCAGGTGGGTCTGCCGCCACCCTGAAAAGGGAGCAGGAGGCAGCCGCCACTGTGGCAGAATATGACACTATGATCTCCACTGAAGGCAACTCCCTCACCTTGAAGGACTCCCTGGAGCTCCAGAAAACAAAGGCCTACATCCCTGTCGACTGGACTGAAGCCACCACCCAGCTGGAGAGCTACCTGGCTGTCCTAGCCACCATCCTAGGACTCAACCATGATGTCGTCACCAGCTACCAACAAGGCCTCCGCAGGCTCAAGATCCAGCAGATGCCCCTTCGAAGAGCAATTGCAGATGAGGTGGGAGAATTCCTCACCCCTGCCATTGTGGTCTACTACTTCCAAATCCGAGTCAGAGGGTGGCTGGAGGAGCAGTGGGAAGCAGCCTCCATCCTTCCCTCCCCGGACTTTGGAGTGGACTTCCACACCTTCAGAATGAGCCAGAACCTCAACTGGCTCCCCAATGTCTCCAACGTGGCTGCCCTGAGACTACTGCGACAACCGGATCCTCCTCCATCCCCCACCAAGACGGGCACCAAGGGGAGTAGCCACAGCAACAACAGCACCACTCCCTCCAGCAGCCCGGGAGTCCGCAACCCAACCGTAGGGACTCAACAAACACAACTCACCAATCCACACCGGGACTCCCGCCTCCAAGACAGCAATCATCCCATTGTCAAGAAACTGGAGTCAGCAAAAATGAGGGAAGCCATCCAAGCTATGAGAGACAAAGGGAAAGGCCCCCTCTCCAGACCAGATGGCCAAGAGAGATGCCACTTGTGGCACATCAAAGGTGCCTGCTTCAGCAGCTGCAAGCACATATATGACCACGTGGCCATCACTCCCACCGAGCAGGATCTACTCTGGCAATGGTGCCAAGAAGCATATGCCTGACCGGTTGGCAAGCGCCATCCGACTCATGGCGTCGCGCCCTCCCCACCCCACAGGGGCCTTGGGGGTATCATACTAAGTAACAATCCATCATCTAATCACGAATCTAATCCTCCCTTACGAATCACACATGAATTAGGTAAGCACAAACAGCATGCGCGCGCATGTACCCCTCTCAACTTGTATGTGCCTTCCCAAATTTCTACAAGTTCTACAGATTCCACGGAAGCGACTGTGCCTACCCAAATTTCTACAAGTTCTACAGATTCCCCCACCACTCCCCCCTTGCCAAGGCCTACGTCCGAGTCCCTAGTCCCTGCTACAGTCCCTACCGGGCCTCCTACAGTCCCGGCTAACCCATTGCCTAGGCCCGAGCTCCTAGTCACTCCCACAGCTTTGCCTAGGCCCGAGCCCCTAGTCCCTGCAGCAGTCGTGCCTCGGTCCGAGCCCCAAGTCACCCCCCCCCTGTCTAAGTCCAGCGACGCGCTGGCCTCTCCACCCAGCGCCTTGCTGGCCTCTTCACCCAGCAACACTGTGCCTCGGTCCGATCCCCAAGTCACCCCCCTGCGGCCGTACCCCACTGACAGGCTCGACGTGCATGTCAACCGGGCTATCAATGTCTACAACAACAGCACTAGCTGGGGGGACTTCATCCGGACAATCCGGCGACAAGGTGACATCCACCCAGATGTGGGTAATATCCCCCATCCAGCCAGCCTACTCTTAGCCCACTTTGGGAAAGAAGGCACCCCGGCCTCCATGACAGGCCAACCTTGGACCCCTGCCAGGATTGCCAGTGCCCTCTCCAGGGGGCCTCACCAATCTTCCCACCAGGGCATTGCCTTCCTGCGGGAGGAGTATGCCGACATGATGGACAAGCAACAATGGACTGTCCTCCCTGCCAGTCTCATACAACACCTCCCCAACCTCCGGCTCAGCCCACTGGGGCTAGTCCCACAACGGGGACGGCGCCCGCGCATGATCTCTGACTACACCTATTCTGAAGTCAACCAAGACACCAATCCCCTAGCCCCGGCAGAGGCCATGCAATTTGGACGCACGCTTCCCCGGCTCCTCAGCAAGCTGCACCGCGCCAACAACAGGTTTGGCCCAGTGTATATGTCGAAGATTGACTTAGCTGATGGGTTCTACCGGGTCCAGTTGAACCCGGTAGATACCATGAAGCTAGGAGTCCTTTTCCCATCTCGCCCAGGGGAGGCTCCCCTCATTGGCATCCCCCTCACCAACCCTATGGGGTGGAAATCCAGTCCACCTAATTTCTGTGCCTTCACTGAAACCAGTGCAGATCTGGCCAATGCCACTCTCTCCACGGGGCTTGAGCACGCCCGGCGACAGCCCCATCGACTGGATCGGCTCTCAGAAGCCCAGCCTGCCGACAGTCCCCATCACCCAGTCACTGCCATAGGGACTCCCCATAGCACTACCCCCAGCAAGAGGCCCCTTTGCTACTGGGATGTGTATGTGGATGACTTCTGTGGCCTCGTGCAAGGCAACCAATGGACCCGGCGCGCCGTCAAGAGGGTGCTCTTCCAATCCCTGGACCAAGTCTTCCGCCCGCTTGCAGCCTGTGACACCCCCTTCAGACAGGAACCAGCCTCCCTCAAGAAAATGCTCCAAGGGGATGCCACCTGGACCACCACAAAAGTTATCCTTGGCTGGCTCATTGATTCCATCAACAAAACCATCAGCCTTCCTCCCCATCGAGTAGCCCGGCTACAGGAGATCTTGCACTCCATCACTCCCCACCAACGCCATGTCCCAACCCAACAATGGCACCAAGTTCTGGGAAAACTCCGATCCATGGCTATTGCCATCCCTGGCTCCATTGGCCTCTTCTCCATCCTCCAAGAAGCCATGCGACACCAGGAACAGGGCAGGCAGCGCATCCGGCTCACCAAGCGAGTCCACAGCTTCCTTCGGGACTTCCAATGGCTCGCCTCTGATCTATCCAACAGGCCTACTTCCATTGCAGAACTGGTGCCAGATCCTTTCCCTGCCACCATGGGCGCCTGTGATGCTTCTGGGGCTGGTATGGGGGGCATCCATTTTGTGCCCCTCCCTGATGGCCAGATCCAACCCATACTGTGGCGACATGCCTTCCCCAAGTGGGTCTCCTCCCAGTTAGTCACCTTTGACAACCCCAATGGCACCCTCACCAACAGCGACCTTGAGCTAGCTGGTTCCATTGCCCACAATGACATCCTTGCCCAAGCTGCCTGTGTCCAACACAGAACCACCCACAACTGCTATGACAACACTGCCGCTGTATACTGGCAATGCAAAGGCGCCACCACTACTACTGGGCCTGCAGCCTACCTCCTTCAGATTCAGTCCCTGCACCAGCGTCTCCACCAATATGTCTCTCTCAGGGATTACACCCCTGGCCCAGTGAATCACCTTGCTGACCTCCTCTCTCGCTCCTCCTTCTCTGACGCTGCCTTGCTCCTTCATTTCAACACCACCTACCCCCAGGACTTGCCCTGGATCTTATGTCCCCTGAAGCCTGCCATGCATTCTGCTCTGATCTTGGCTCTATCCAGAAGACCATGCGCGCTTCAGTCACTGAGCTCTATGCCAAGCGCAAGGATGCCCATTGGAATCAATGGGTTCAATTCTGTTTGTCTCAAGGCTTTGAACCAACCCTCCACTCTGTTACAGATCCAATCCCCATCCTCCAAGTCTTTGCCCAGCGCCTCCATGATGGCCGACTCTCCTATAGCCGCAAGCCCATCAGATCTTGCACAGTATCGGACACCCTCAGGTCGGTGGGCCAGACGCTGGCCCGCTTGGGGTCCAAAGACCCCAGAACCAACTCAACCGGCAGTCTTGACTTCAGGCTAACTGCCCAGTTCAAGGCGTATGCCAAGCTCGACCCAGCCCCTTGCCGGGTCAAACCAGTCCCCATCACCCTTGTCATGCATGCCCTTCGCTTTGCATACTATGACTCCCCCTCCCCTACCCGACAGGCCATTGCCAACATGATCTGCATAGCCTTCTTTTTCTGTCTGCGCCCTGGTGAATACACTGGTACTACCAGGGACGACCAAGCCTTCCACCTCAAAGAGGTCTCCTTCTATCTTGGCTCCAAATTTCTCCACCATGATGGCCCTGAACATGAGCTCCTGGCTGCTACCTCTGTCACCCTGACATTCACCACACAGAAGAATGGGGACAAAGGTGAGGTAGTTGCTCATGCCAGGAGTGGTGACTGCCTCTGCTGCCCTGTAGCAGCATGCGCGCGCCAAGTGCTCCACCTCAGGGGCTGCTGCACTGGCACCCACCCCTTCAGCCCAGACCTCAAGCTTGCCAGTTACTTTGACAATGGGGTTCTCACCCTCGTTCGCGCGGCAACTGTCACATCCTCCATGAGAGTCTATGCCCAGACCCTCTACCATACCACAGGCATCTCCCCTGCAGCAATCTCTGCCCGCTCCCTTCGAGCGGGAGGGGCTATGGCACTGCTCCAGGGCAAATGTGATTCTAATGTCATCAAGCTCCTCGCAAGATGGCACAGTGACTGCATGATGAGATACTTGCACCAGCAGTCCCTCCCCATCTTCCAGAATCTTGCCTCTGTAATGTTCAACAATGGAACATACTCCTTCCGGCCGGACGAGTGGGTGCCGGCCGCCGCCCCCACTCCCCCTGGCAGCTCTCTCTGATTCCTCTTGGGGAATCTCCCACCCTCGCGGTCTGGCCTCCGGTCCCTTCCAGGCCCAGTCTCCATCCAGCTCCCACCCTGTGGCTTGTGGCCCAATGGCAGAAAAGGCTTAACAGCCAAAGGCTTAACTGCCCAAGCTGTTAAGCCAGGCTGTGCGCCGGTGTGTGTGGGCACAGCAAACTAAGGGACCGGACTACAGCCTGCAAAACAACCAACAGGCTGGAGTTCCCGGCTCCCCCTCTAGCATTTGCTTAACCCACCAACACACCCATGAACTAAAAGCATTGCAACATACAGTACTACAAGTAGGCTGGCTACTGAGGCTATCACGAATGTAGTGAGTGATAGCTATCTAGTAGAAAAACGTGTAGGAATCTACTGGTGTAGAAACCTACACAGATTCAATACTAGTATGTATCTAGTACAATAAGCGTCTAGTAATCTATTTGCGTAGAAACCTACACGGATTCAATACCAGGAACTATCTAGTACAACAAGCGTGTGCAAATCTTCTGGCGTAGAAACCTATGCAAATTCAATACCAGTAACTATCTGGTACGAAAATCGTGTACAAATCTACTGGCGTAGAAACCTACACGGATTCAGAACCAGGAACTATCTAGTACAAAATTGCATAGAATTATACAGGAGTAGAAACCTACGCAAATTCAGTACTGGGAATTGTCTATTACAAAATCGTGTACAATTCTACTTGCTTAGAAACCTACGCGAATTCAGTACTGGGAATTGTCTAGTACAAAAAATGTGTAGAGTTATACAGGAGTAGAAACCTACGTGAATTCAGTACTGGGAATTGTCTGGTACAAAAAATGTGTAGATTTATACAGGAGTAGAAACCTACACAAATTCAGTACTGGGAATTGTCTGGTACAAAAACGCGTAGAATTATACAGGAGTAGAAACCTACGCGAATTCAGTACTGGGAATTGTCTAGTACAAAAAACGTGTAGAATTATACAGGAGTAGAAACCTACGTGAACTCAGTACTGGAAACTGTCTAGTACAAAATCGTGTAGAAATCTACTCGCGTAGAAAACTACACGGATTCAATACTAGTATGTATCCAGTACAAAAAACGTGTAGAACTCTACACTAGTACAAAATCGTGTAGAATTCTACAGAAGTTGAAGTATCCTCTACTTCGATCGATCGATGATTTTTTTTTTCTACCTCGAAAAAAATAAAAATTCTCACACACACACACACAGTAATTGTTTTTCTACCTCCGGACAAAAAAATCACTTTTTCTACCTCGCAAAAAAAAAAACAATCACTTCATAATCTGCCTTCTTACATCCAACTTATTTGAGTAGAGTGTTGGTTCTTGCAATCAACACTCCGTCCGAGAACGTGGGATCCAACCCTCTTCACCGAGCACAACGATCCGTTCTCAGATATTTCAGTCCGAAATAACAGCCTTGTACTGCATGACAATAGAAAGCATTGGATAAGAGGGGAATGGCTGGATAGATATTGTTGTTTAAATTGGCCCACAAACATATACGTCTTGAAAGCAACAAACCTCCCATTGCATCTATATCAACTGGAACAAGATACTGTTTTTCGTGACATAGGAGTAAGAAGTAATCTACGGCAGCAGCAACAACAACAATTTCATCGGGACGATTATCGGAACGCCGGAACAAGCAAAGGTAAGAATGAGAGAGATAGGCAACGGCAACAGCAACGGCAATTTTTTGGTCTTCCACTCCACCGGCATTACTGATAATGTATTTCAGCAATTCTGTTTTTCTTCTTATTTTCATAGGGACGGATTGGAAACAACGGATCGGAACAACAGACCGAGGTGCGGGGAACAACGATTGTCAGAACAACGATTGGATCGGAACAACAGATCAAGGTGCGGCGAATCTTTCAGTGCAGATGGAGGTGCCAGCGGATTTTCCCGGTTGGTGATAATTACAAATCGATCAGCATGTAATTACGAATGGATCGGCATGTACATTATATTACTCTGTTGTTATTATTTACTCTATTACCTACATCAATAGATACTCACCCATTTTGTTCAATTATCATATCATATATTCGAATAGGATCGTCGACAACGGCGACAACTCATCAAACCGCAGAGAGCAACAGCGGCAAGCGCGAGAGCAACAGCGGCAAGCAACAGAAACAGCAACTGGCATCGAATCGCTCCTCCTCCTCCACCGGCGCTCCACCAACGCCGCTAACAGCAACAACCAACGAATCGTTGACATCAAATCGCTCCTCCTCCATCGCAACATCAAGAACATCAGCAACCAGGAACGATCGAACTGCATCGTGAGAGCAACATTGAGAGCCAAAGCCGCAATCGGGAACGATTGAACCGCGTGAGCAACAGCGAGAGCAACAACAGCAACCGGGAACGATCAATCGCAACCGGGAACAACCACCTGCGCTCCACCTGAATCGCTCCTCCTCATCCACCGGCGCTCCACCAACGTCATCCCGGCAACAACAACACCAACACCAACGTCGTCCTGGCAACGGCAACACCAATCAAACGATCGAATCGCAAAGCAAGAGCAAGAGCAAGAGCAAGAGCAACAGTGACAGCAACAACCGCAACCGGGAACGATCGAATCGCGAGAGCAACAGCAACAACAACAGCCATCGGGAACGATCGAATTGCAAAGCAACAACAGCAACAGCAACAGCAACAGCCACCGGGAACGATCAAATTGCAAAGCAACAAGAGCAACAGCGACAGCGACAGCAACAATCGCAACCGGGAACAATCGAATCGCAAAGCAAGAGCAACAGCGACAGAAACAACCGCAACCGGGGACGATCGAAGTGCGAGAGCAACAGCAACAGCAACAGCAACAACCACAATTGGGAACGATTGAATCGCAAAGCAACAACAGCAAGAGCAACAGCCACCGGGAACGATCGAATCGCAAAGCAACAAGAGCAACAGCGACAGCGACAGCAACAACCGCGGAACGATCGAATCGCAAAGCAAGAGCAACAGCAACCGCGACAGAAACAACCGCAACCGGGGACGATCGAAGCGCAAGAGCAACAACAACAGCAACAGCAACAGCGACAACCACAATTGGGAACGATCGAATCGCAAAGCAACAAGAGCAACAGCGACA
Source organism: Pseudo-nitzschia multiseries (assembly GCA_037355745.1). Lineage (NCBI taxonomy): Eukaryota > Bacillariophyta > Bacillariophyceae > Bacillariales > Bacillariaceae > Pseudo-nitzschia > Pseudo-nitzschia multiseries. Next base: position 19,036,961 of record CM074781.1, read on the forward strand.
GCGACAGCAACAACCGCGGAACGATCGAATCGCAAAGCAAGAGCAACAGCAACAGCGACAGCAACAACTGCAACCGGGGACGATCGAAGCGCGAGAGCAACAACAACAGCAACAACAACAGCAACAGCAACAGCAACAACCGCAATTGGGAACGATCGAATCGCAAAGCAACAACAGCAACAGCAACAGCCACCGGGAACGATCGAATTGCAAAGCAACAACAAGAGCAACAGCGACAGCAACAACCGCAACCAGGAACGATGGAATCGCAAAGCAAGAGCAAGAGCAACAGTGACAGCAACAACCGCAACCGCAACAGGGAACGATCAAAGCGCGAGAGCAACAGCAACAGCAACAGCAACAGCCACCGGGAACAATCGAATTGCAAAGCAAGAGCAAGAGCAACAGCAACAGCAACAGCAACAACCGCAACCGGGAACAATCGGACCGCAAAGCAAGAATAAGAACAAGAATAAGAACAAGAACAAGAGCAACAGCAACAGCAACAGCCAACGTCGCGGCAACAACAACAGCAGCAAATCGATTCGTCGTCGTCTTCCGACGGCAATTCATCTCCTCCAACAACAATGGGATTCAAAAGATCACCAGAAAACATTGCAGCAAGAGCCAAAAAACAAAGAGCAAAGAGACAACAAGAATATAGAAGTCAATGGAAAATATCTTCAAATTTTCTTAAGGTTGCTGCACCGGTGTCAACAAGCCACAAAACTTATACAAAGTTGTCTCTGATAAAACCGATGAAGAAGAAAAAGAATAGGCGTTCAACTTGCAAAGATGGCGTCGGTACAATAGCGCTGAAAAAAATACCAAGCAACTGTGGTGGAAGGTAAATACATGGAGACAGATTGGGGTGGCAAGATAGGAGGAAAGAAGAAGTATCAACCAGAACAGGCTTTGTCGATCGAAAACTACAATACATTGGATAGTACGAAAGATGAGCATATTCTTGCGTTTGATGATTCTAAACCGTCATGCGAATTTTTGCCAAAGTTTCACGACATTTTGCGGAACGACATCTGGCTTCCAAGAATAATATCCAAGTTTTGAGACAATTTGCTCCTGCTATTGTTGGAGCAAAACCAACCGTTGGAAGAGGAGTGAAGTGGGGCAGTATCAATGATGATCATGCTATCATTGGAATTCGACCAGAAAGATTGGATTTTAATAATGGTGTGTATGTATTCAAAAGTCATGTTGATCCCAGCATCAAACTAGAGCTAGAAGAGATAACAGTTGAAATTGTGAAGCATATGCATCATAGTTTAATTGACGTGGAACCGTTTGTTGAGAAGGAAGTGGATGTGTTGTCTCAGATTCTGTCTTGTACAAAGCTAAATGCAATTGGGCAGCAGGCATTAGCATTTTCGATCGGTCGCAATTACCATTCTAGATGCCATGTAGATGATGATATGTACTACAGTTGTTTGACAGTCATTGCTCCAGCGGAAGTGTCTGCTGACGAGGTGATTTATTACTTTGTCTTCCCCATGTATGGAGTGGAAGTTCCATTGAGGTCAGGCGATACTCTATTCTTCAATCCATTAGTATTACATAGCTGTTTGAATCCAAAATACGAAGGCTGTTATATTATGAGCGCATATGTATCTCGCAAAACTGTGCTTAGAGCAAATCCTCTATAATAATTTTAAACAATTATTAAAGTTAGCCATTACATTCACCCTTGCTACTCAATTGGAACAGCTGTCAGAACTACTATCGCTGTCTGAACTGGATACATAATCACTGGATTCGTTATCATTCAATGCCATCTCAAACGGTTCCAACTGGATGTCGTCCTGTAGTGTGCATGCATTGTACAAACATTTGTAAGACGGGGGTGTAGCAGCATTTTTGCTTTCAAAGAAATCAAGCCACGAGATACGATTGGATATCACGAGCCAATCACAATTGGTTATGCAGCCATCCATTCCTTGCTCTGGGACAACTGCCAGCTCAGAATGGATAGTGTCGACATGAAATAGGTAGAGAGAATTCATCAGGCGCCCCCGTTTGACAAATTCAGAAGCTGTTTTCTTTGGCTCATCTTGAAACCGACGAGCCACAGCATACATTCCGTTTGTATCAATTGGATAGCCACCAATACTACTGTATGGCTGCTTCAAATTCTGTACAGTTAAAAAGCATAGCAGATGGCACGGTATGAGCTTGGGATTGTTATTCAAATCAAAGTCCAATTTCATCAAACACCAATCCATCCATACGGAGTTCAGCAGAGAACTGTCAGATCTATATGAAGGATGCGAGCGAAATATAAAATTAGAACCACAAGCAGCATTGAAACGATTGTGTTCTGTAACTCCACAAATTTGCAAAGGATTCTCCAATAAAGGTAGCACAGAATCACAAACAAAGTCAAGTATGTCAGAAGGAAAAAATGGTTTGGTTTTGTTGGTAGAACGAAGCCACTTCATTGTTGATTCCCCATTCTCGGTTCTCATTATTTGAAAATGAGAACCGCCACCATCAGGACGTTCAATTGGAGGAGGGTCAGGCAGATTCAAGTTGTAGTGATGTGTTGCCTGGCTTAGCATCATTTTCTCTGACTTTCGCTTGGCCGTTTGATTGATTAGTGATGCAGCATTACCTTGCGTGTTCTTGGAAGGAGCTTTAATCTCAGTTTTGTGGTGAGACTCATTGGGAGCACTATCCCAGCCTGCAGGACTTCCCCATAAAGAGATATAATCTGGTAGGTGAAAGTACAGGTGATTCTTGATTAGTTTTGTTCCCATCCCTTTCCTGTGACATGTTGAGTTTATACAATTGATAAAGTGAACGATTGTTTTTGGGAGCTTCTTTAAGGAAGCATTTTTCATTCGACCGTGTTTAAGGAATTCTTCCATTGATAGAATGAGCTGAATTACCTCTATCTGTTTCTTTACGAAACGATGGTCACCAATAATGTCTGATCCATGTTTGGAAACCATAGCGATCAGAAGAGAAATAAGCATTCCAGAGAAATCATGCCCTTCTTTCTTCGTGGTTGATAGAAGCTGAGTCCCAAATTTGGTGCAAGGAAAATCTCTATCAGACTGGCGTGATAACAAACCACCGTACCGTTGTGCTAAATGGCCAATACTGTTAGCAACAGACACGCTGTGCTTCAAATTGGGGGCATAAACACATGGAACATTTCTGCGGAGCAACAGTTCAATTGACTCAACAGCCCGTTTGGCAGTACCAAGCTGGTGCATGTGCAAACATTCACCGGGAGTTGCAAAATGAATGTTGTTCTGATTTGTACCAAAGCATAAATCATGAAATACATTCCTGATGTTATGATGAGAGTTGTTTTTGAAGTTCTTATTGATATCGTTTAGATCAGTGCCAGGAAAACAATGGAAATCAACAGGCGACCACTTCTTTGTTGCAGGTTGAACAGAAGGAATGTTTATGTTTGGAGAATAACAGTTGCAGTGACGGCACATCCGCATGACACCCTTATTGAAGGAGCCGTATTTTCCACACAATTTATCATGAAGTTCTGTGTTGCCAATAACATAGTCAATGGCAAATTTCATTTTTACCTTCCACTATTGATTTGCGTACAGAAGATAATTCCATTTGATACCACCGTCTTCGTTACACACGGCTTTGAAGGAACAAAACGCTACTTCCAAACCATTGTGAAGATTCTGAATTTATTCCTTCGAAGTGGCAGGACGAGAGTGTCTGGTTGACTCCCATTCGGGGTCGGGATGGAAGTAAATAGTTGTCCACCATGCTTCAAGTCAAGAACGGGTCTCCACATTAAAGATACCAAGTGTCATGTTCAATGGTGTTAACGTAAGTCGTTTGTGCGCATCCAAAGATATGCCATCCATGTAAAATATAATAGGAACAAGAATTCCTTTCGAATTGGGATTGCAAATTTCTTTCCACGAAGATTTCCACCACAAGCCGTGATGCAATTCTGAGATTACAGAATGAGGATTCAACTCAGGATTATTGTCGGGAGATAGAGGGGTGGAATAGTCAGGAAATGAGAGGTTTTCTTCTATCATTAGCTGCTGGTCAGAAAGAAGAGAATAAATGGCATCCTTAAAAGAACTGACATACACCTGAGTGGGCTTATTATCAGGTAACCAATTCAGTATATGATGATGAAATTTCATATCGGAGAGACCCAGATTGGATTGAAGATTGTCAAAAATTGCTTTCCGAGATCTAATTTTGGCATCGCAAAAATCAAAACCCGGTCTCATTTGACTTTTCTTTGCCCACTGGAAAATTGATTTGAATGTGTTCAGTGGCAATTTATGCCTGGCCATTAAATTCATGAGTTCCAATTCAGCAAGAAGATGATGGGGCGGCGGTAGTTTTGTGTGGCTTTGAAATGCCTCCTCTCTTTCATTCAGATTAATGATTTCATGCAAAGATGGTGGTGGAGGGGCTGGCTGAGCAGTAGTGACGTTAACATCAGAACCATTAGTGTGATCTTCTTTGTTGTCTCCACAATCTATGTTGTTGGTAGAATTGTTGTCGTTATTTTTGTTTACGTCATCGACATCGTCATCCTCGTCATTGGAATTGTCAATATCATTATTCAGCGGGAATGCATCTTCATCTTGAACAGCAGAAACAGCCATGTGAGATTCAATGGCGTTCCAATCCATTGGCGGTAAAAAGACATCATGTACAATCTGTTGGTTTAGAACAGAATGAAGACCCGTGACTGATTGACTTGTGATGGTGTGGTGGGAGAGATGGGAAGGGGGAACAGATGGGCCGTTTTGTGTCATAGTCATCCCAAAATCTGATGGAGAATGTTGAGCAGACGGCAAGGTAGGCTGCACTTTGATAGAGGTGGAGAAGTTATAGATCTTTCGTTTAATTAGACCATCACTTTTGTATAAGTTGTAGCATTGAATACTGTAGTTGAGATGTTTTCTTAGGCCGTACAAGACATATTTCAAGGTATTGCACTCTTTTGACCCAGATTTGTATCCTTTAAAACTCTTGGATTTTTTCCCCTTTCTTATCCCAGCAACCACGGTAGTAGAATAGAAGAGGGGTTTTGATAGCAGGAGGCATGATGTTGCTGAGTTATTTGAAGGAAAATATCAGTAGAATGGGTCAAAAGGACGGAGGTCGAAAAGATGAATCGTTGAAAGGAAAAAATTAAATGTATTATTTTGTGTGTGATGTGTTTTCTTGTACGGTAGATTTCCTTACTACCATACTTTGATTGCAAAAATGGCCTGTAAAGTAATGCCTTACTACTTAGTGATGATTGCAACATTCCTCGTACAATATATTTAGTAGTGAACAGTGCAGTAAACTCCTAAAGAGGGTTAATACACAGCGCCGGACGGGTCAATCCCATCAGTTCTTCCAAACATTCATTGGCAGGCGCGTCAGTTCTTCCATACGGTGCATGGAAATGTGAATCGAAACGGAAATCGTGGACAATTGCGTTGTTGATTATCGAAATGGAAATCGTGGACAATTGTGTTGTTGATTACGATCGAGTTGATTCCGACTTTCATGTACCCGTAAAACCAACTACGCTATTTTGCATGAGTTATTACTAGTAGATACTAGTAATACATTATTCTCACTAGTACTTCTTCATTATAATTCATTATTTTATTTTATTTTATTTCCTACCAGCAAAACAAATACCAACATGTTAGGTGTTACTACTAACTAATCTTTGAATCGACAATCTACTCTACTGATCCTACTAATACTAATCTTCCAATCGACAATCGAACCAACCATGGAGGGAATTTACAAAATACAAAAGATGGTTCAGGATCTTCTCGCCAAAGTACTACGAGAACACCCAGCCGATCTCGAACAAGAACACCGGAAAATGATTGTTTATCACAAGAAAGAGATTGCTCGACACCAACAAAACATTCGTAAGATTTGTGCACGAAAAAGCAATCATCCAGATGTTAACAATGGAATCATCGATCCACCTAGCAATCATCAAGTCGTTCTGAATGTAACCATCAATCCACCTTGCGGGTTATTGAAGAACAATTCAGATTTTGGTGACGATTCCGACAGTGTAGCTTCTGAAATTACTACGGATCTTCCTGCCATTAAACAGGAACCAAACCCTTAAGTGCAATAGCCCACCTAGGGTGGATTCGACTTGGCGTTGGAGTTGGGATTTGAGTTGGAGTTGGAGGATTTGGGAGGGAGCCCGTTATATGGTGGCAACATGTTGAGAAAATGAAATAAGTCATTCGTGCACAAGTTGTACACAAAATAGTGCTTGTCACGAAAAGAATATGATATCCTTAACCCTAAAATAGTTATTTTATTTGAGGAGTGACGAGATATTGTCTCGAAAGTAAAGGTGTGCGACGCGCGAGGTTTTTTAGTAGACACGCGACCTAACAAGATAGGAAATTTTAAAAATAGGGTTGAGAATTTAAAAAATACCGCGCGATAGCCTGCGGGGGGTAGAGAAACAGTTCTCGGACGCATTGTCTTCTCATACCATTCAATGGTGCAAGTTTCGAAGTCCATCTTCATTCCAAGATCTCTCATGGTTTTCTTTCCAATGAGGAGGTGGTAGTTGATATTCTGACAGACTACAAAGCACTTGATTTGTAGGACTTTCATCGAGTAGGATAGTTCTGGAAATACAGTGTTCTCCAAGGTTGCTTAGTGGTTGCAAGTGGTTTTGCCATTTGTTGTCTGCATTTGGATTGGTTGGTCTAAGAGGTGCTTCTTGATTCCGGAGGGAATTGCTGATTCCACTATGAGATTGTCGGTTGATCCAGAATCGAAGAGGGTTCTCAAGTAGTACTTGCCAAGGGATCCGTTGATTGAGTTGCAGACACTTACTGTGGTTGGAGCAAGGTCGACATCCGCGTTGCTGGGAGCAACCTCTTGCTTGTTGTTGTTGTCAGAATCGATGTTTTCAGAAGGAAATCTTTGAAGATCCGAGTTGTAATATTCTTCATCGATGTCCATGTCTACATGGAAGAGATCCGGCCAAGGAGTTGCAGGGATAGTAGTTTCTTCTGGTTCATTGATGAAGACACACATGTGTTGTTCTGGTTCATGGAAGTTACTGCCATGTGAAGAGGAGGCAGTGGATCGATTGCTGCTGTTGGAATTGCTGCGATCATTCACATGCGAGTCGGTGTTGTCTCTGTTGTTGGACTGATTGGAGTTGGTGCCATACTTGTTGGTGTAGCATTGGCCCCAAGTGTGGTTGGTACCCGGATGGATAGGACATGGTGAGTCATTGGAGATTCTAGTCGGCCCTTTGTTGTTGCCTTGGTTGTTGTTGCGTTGATTATTGTTGTTGTTGTTGCGTTGATTCCGATTGCGATTGTTGCGATTGTTTTGGTTGTTACGATTGTTGCTTCCGTTCTTCCGGTTGTTACGATTGTTGTTGGCATTGTTGTTGTTGCTGCTGTTGGTATTTTGAGATGGGTTATCTGATTTCTTCTTTCTATTCTGTGCATATTGATATCGTTTGAATCTCATCATCATTTCAGAGAGGGAATCCCTATGGGGAGAGGGGTGTTGCTGGTAGGTGTGTTTCCAATCCTCAGGCATCGATTCAAAGATTAGATTCTTGAACTCTCTTTCCTTGATCTCTGCATCCTCCGGTGGATGTCCGGGGAGTAGTGGAAGGATGACATGGTTGTGGAAGTTAACCTGTGAGACAAATTGGTGTACTGTCATAGTGGTGGTTTTCTTGATATTGGTGAGGAATCTTTGGTGGTTTTGGTAGGCATCAAGGTTGTTGTCAAACTTGTAGTTGACAAATTCTTGTACAGTTGTGGCAAAATTTTTGACAGTTCTTTGAGGAACATTGTTTGCAAGGTAGTCATTCCACCAACTCTTGTCAGTGTAGTCCCTGAGGAGGTCTACAAACTTGTCGTAGAGTCTTGGACCTGTGGTTAGGTTGAGTGTCTTCTTGGACAGCATGAATTCGTTGATGATAGAAAGGATTTGTAATTTGGTTGATCCTGCGGTAATCAAGGGAATCTTGAGCTTGGTTGTTTCAGGCATTCCATTGAACTCTTGTGTACTCTTGAACTCCACTTTGTTGATAGATTCTTGATCAAAGTCAAACTTGAAAGGGATGATGGAGTAAGACATTGTTTCGCTTGTTCTTACTGGACAATCTTCAGGATCAATTGGTGGTTGTTAATAGTTGTTGTAGTAGTGTTTACTCGAGTAGTTGAAGTAGTCTTTACCGGTAGTAATAAGGTCGAAACAGTTATTGGACTGTTTAAACAGTGTCGTATGCCTCTAGAAAAAGGTACTAAAATAAGGTTTATGTAATGGTTAAAAACTAAGATTGTGAGCTAGCTCTGTCAACTACTCCGGGGAGCAGTTGGAAGGCTTGTAACAGTAAACAGCCGTTGAATCGAAATCCAACGTACAGTTTACATAGAAGATTTGGATATGTTTTTCATCCAGTCTTCAATATTGAAGACCAGCTTGCTTTTCAGATTTTCTTGAATCGTGGGTAATTTTAATCGTGAGCGTTGGAATACCACATGGCTCAATCTTGTGAGCCAACTGACTCATTCTTACGATCAAAACTCGATACTTAACAAATTATGGAGAATCGATCGTCACTCGTACGACCAAAGTTTTCGTACTTAGTGATCAAAGAAAGAACACACCAGAGGCTGGCATATGCTACTCTGTTGTTAAGTGTTCTGTTTTCAAGAAAAGACAGCAGAGGTTCGAAGTGTTGCTCACGAACTTGTTGGACAAAGGAAAAAAGCAATGATAGTGATGATGAACCTCCTTCAACATTTTACAAGATGAATGATATAACTTTGGATCATGCACTCCATGGAGATCCTGGATCTATTGCCGTAACTGAAAGAATAGTTGAATATCTGGATGAGGCATCTTTCGCTGATCCGGCATTGATTGATTTGGATGACAGTGGTGGTGAGTTTCCTGTCTGCGATATTATAGCTCCTGCTACTGCTGATGGGTCACCTACTAAGAGATGGCTTGACTTTCAAACCGCTGACATCGAAAGTGCGGACGGAGTGTTTGAGGATAGAAGATATAAGAGACCGCGGGTATTTTTTGCTGGCTTCCACTTCATGATGGAGTTCCTTACAATGAGAGGGAAACTAACAAGAGATTTCACATCCTATTTGGCAAGAAGGTGGAGACCAAAAGAACCAGCATTGAACTGGATCTACATGATTTGGGATCCTGATGATGCGCTTCACGAATGGCGAGAATACCTACTAATGCATTACAAGGCAACGTCTGAATCCTGCGGAAGTACCAATGAGGTAGACATGCACATATATCAAATTAAAAGGTGCATCGAGGTCCCAACTTGCCAAGCAGTTCTTTTTTATTTGAGGTTGCTGGAGATAGTGTTCATGATCCGAGATGCCAAAAAGGTCGGAGAACATGGCGAGGTGCCATTGTTTCTTGCGACTTTATGATTCTCTTTGCCACTATTTGCAATTACACACGCAACAAGTTACTGCCATCTTGTATGCAATTTTCTGGAGTGGCACAAACTTGCATCTGATGCAAAAAGAATCCTTTTCAAAAATTTCTTCTACAAAAAGTTGTTGAACAATGGAATGCCAATATGGGCAGACCGTGGTGTTGAATGGACAGTCCGGCACGTAAGACAGTTCATGGGCCATCGCATTTGTCTGCATAACCATGGCAAGGTAGTAGAACAGACTATCTCTGATATTCCATTCCGTAACTGAGCAAAGCGTGATCTTTGTTTTTTGCTTGGTTACGAGGATCAGAAGGATTACACCACAGGGGATTGGAACAATCAGACTGTTGAAATCAGAAAAGCAGGTTTACACACACGAGTTGCACTTGATGAAACCAATTTTTGGGGTCCTGGTCCACTTCAAGGTGACTTGGAATACTGCAACAGCAATAGCTTTGTCCAAGCAGATGGTGATGGCAAGGAACATAAAGCAAGCGGTTCTTTATTTGATGGCTATAACCTTGGTATTGAATGCATCAAGTCTTACTATGTCGAGCATCATATTCGAAACCGCTACGTCAAGAAAAGAAGTGAAGAGAATGTATGTCTCAAGTTGTTGCCTACAACTCATGATTGCTGAGAACGGGACCTTGGCAAGTTGCATGCGCTCCGGTATTCATGTACGCCTGAAGATATTTTGCCTCTTTCAAGAGAATTCCCCAGGAATAAAATCCTTGACAAACTTGATTACTATCGTGATTATTGCTTCTTCCTGGAACTACCAAACTCAACAGCTTTGAAACGACAACAGTTAATTGAAATTCTTTGTCAATATTGCAAACAGTTTTTCAAAGAATTTCCAGAAGTCTACAAGAGCACCAAGTCCGCTGTTGAAGAACTCGATCAAAGTGATGCGACTACCACTAGCGAAGACCAAGCAAACCAAATTTGGTCTTTGATCTACATTCTTGATGAAGACTTTCTACCACTTGTGTTTGGAGAAGACTTTAACAAATGTTGGACTATTATTTCCTGTTATTCAATTGGATATATGGTGCGTCAGAAAGACATAAGAAATCTATTGAGCTTCTTGTATTCTTTGATGTACATTTTAATTGTTGTCTTGTCAACCTTTCTTGTAACCATCAATTTGCCAAGAGCAAAGTTTCCTCCAGCACTTCTGATTCTTACTAAGTCAATACTCTCAGTATCACTCCCTTCAAGATCAGTAGGAATAGTTGGCCTGAATTTCTTAAAGCGCTTAGGGTTGATATGGTAATACATTGCATCTTCTTCAGTCATCCCAATCGCTTTTACATGATTGCTTGTCCAGAGACGGAGAACCTTATCCTCTCATGTCAAAGTCACCACAGCCTTGTGGCAAAATAGGTATCCATCCCTCTTTGAATCAGGCTCACGCCCTGTTCGGAAAACATGGATTGAAACAAAACAGATGGCTTTCTCGGGTTCCGACATGGTTGATTCTTTTTTGCTGCCACTCATCTTTTTATGATCATAGCAGCACTGCCCTCATGACGTTTCGAACGTAGCTCGGAAGGAGTTTGCTCCGTGGAGTTTTCTGTAAAGATGCGGGCATTCTGACTCTAAAGCCCTCCTCCTTCAGTTTCTGTCATTGTTTCTGGAATCCAGCAGTTGCACCTCTGTCTACTGAACGGCAGCATAGCCCTTTTGGTTGTTCGGCACTACTGTCTTGCTACCCCATGCTTCTACAATTCCTTCTTTCTTTTCTCATAAATCATAAATCAGAGGATTGCAAAAGGTAACCATCAGCTAATTGTTGAAGTCACCATGAGTTCTACTGCTGCTACTATCCAGGTTACACCTGATTCCGATTGGAATATCACCATTACTATGAAGCTGATCATTGCCGGGAACAATTCCAATGCCGTCAACATTCCAGTTCCGGCTGTCAAAGCTCCAAGTACTCCACGCTCTGAAGTTCTATTGGATTCTGCTGATGAAAGTATTAAATTCCTTTCGTACATATGTAAGGGAACCACAGGCCGGTACTTGAACTGACGTAGATTCCTACGTAATTTACAGTACTACAGCTGGAGTGGTACGATACTACCGATCGAATCATGTGCACCTCTGTGAGCAAGATTGGAGTATCTCTGTAAACAGGATTGGAATGTTCTTCTCTAAGGCCGATGACTGCATCCAGCTCATATCTTATGGAAAATGACCGGGAAGGCCCATTTCTTTTCTGTTTCCACGATCGAAGTTCGATACTTGAGATCGGAAGCAAGGTTCCTTTTGTTTTCATGACCAAAACAAGGTGAATTGCCTGGCTCCGGTATAGCCATGTTGATACTTCCAATCATGTGTTTTGATACTCATGATCAAAAGGGAGGTTCAAAGAAGCTTCTTGTAACAGCTGTTTCAATGATCACGATTAGAAGAAAGCTTCTCATGATAATATCATAGCAGTTCGATAGCACGTGATTTTACAGTGCTGTACGATTAGCGGTGTACTGTATTCATCACTGCACTAAAAGAGATATCATGCTCTCCAGCAAGATTACTCTCTTATCTTATACTTTTAACATTCAACTGATTATCACCAAAATTCACACTAGTTGCTATCAACTACTTGTAATCTACAATACCTAAGGTCTATCTCGCTGTATCTGAACAAGTTCACAGTAAGAAGAGATCTGGCGTTTCCATAGTCTCGCCTGTAGTTTGATTATCTGTTGTCGAAAGTATCCAACCACAATTGCCACGCGTAGAGTACAATCGTTTGTCTACTAACACACTAACACAGCGCTGCTGTTCTTCAGAAGCCTTTGAATCAGACTCTCAGCAGACCGGATTCAGAAGGAAAATAATAGAAAGTACAGCAGAGGAGGAGGATTCAAACGATGTGAACTTGACAAGAATGACAGCAGTGATGATGAATTGGGTGATTATTTCAAGGCCAGACTCAATCTCCGCAATCGTGAAGAAGTTGACCACAATCTCTCTCAGCAGCTCCGTGGACGCTACTAGTAGATGGTGATACTACTACTAGTAGTACTACCTACTATGCTTCTTCTTGTTGCTCTCCTGCTGCTGTTCCTGTTGCAGCTGTATCAAATAGTACGTAATAGTTGACTAAATAAGAATCAATTAGTATTCATTATAAACAAAAACAAGTGAACATATTATTCATATGCCACTGTTGCTTCAATATTACTCTACTAGGTGCAGTCTACTACTAGCAACTGCCATACACTTGTCGATAGTACTACTAGTAGGCCTCACACATGCATTTCTATTGCCGTGCCACTATGAAGTATCCGTTGCGCGAGTTCGTGTATCCACGATTTTCTTATTTCAACTAGTCATAGATCCACGATTAACTCTATGATATCGTGATGAGCATTGAGCATGCTGGTGGGGCATAGTTTTTACTGGGAATGAAGTGGGAATGATATGTTCATTCTCTTTTTGATGAGGACGGCTCCAATTGATTATCCACAATCCCACAAAAAAACAAATTTGACACTTGTCAGCTGTTAGTAGAACTACTAGTAGTAGTCACTACTAGTATTACTAGGTGCTGTATTCATATAGATCTAATGTGAAATGCTTGAACTAGCAAAAGAAGTTTTTTTTCCTCTTTTTCATTTCTTCATAGTACTAATTTCATTGAGCTTCAAAAGCAAGAAATGCTAGTACTAGTAATCGTGAAAGGCAACAAAGTGGAGAAACAACAACAACATCGGGATCAATAGTCACCATGGTATTTTCTGAAAGGCTAACTCGCTGTACAGGGACATCCTGGTGACAAGGCGTAAACCACCAGCTGCACAAGAGTCATTCTAGAAAACTCTGTGGGGATCGAGGACAACCCATCTACCATTCAGATAGTGCTGTAGGCCAGTTTGCTATTCCACTATTCTGTCCCATGATGATGAGGTTGATTAAACTCAATTCGCGGCTATCGGTCAGGAATGCGGTCACCATGGTAGTTGTTCCTGTTGAGCTCTCTAGAAAGGGACCCTGGATAGTTGTGTGCTCCCAGAATTTTGCAAATTCCCGTTGAGCTCTCTAGAAAGGGACCCTGGATAGTTGTGTGCTCCTGGAATTTTGCAAATTTCTGTGGGAATGGATCGCGCAACCCTCTTCACTCTGTGATAATTCTTTTGTTCTTCACGTTGAATGAGAGGTTGCAACATCCATTTGGACTGGGGTGATGGGGTGGGGGAAAATGTGGTCACCATGGTAATTCCTGTCAAGCTCTCTAAAAGGGGATGCCTGGACAGTTGTGTGCTCCTGGAATTTCTGTGGGAATGGATCGCGCAACCATCTGTGATAGTCCTTTTGTTCTTCACAAGGTTGCAACATCCATTTGGACTGCGGTGGGGGAAAAGAGCTTCGTTGCAACATCCATTTGGACTGCGGTGGGGGAAAAGAGCTTCCTTTGTGGAGAAAACTGAGCTTTCGTGACAAAAATCAAGTTTCTATGCAAAATAGGTTTGACCAACTTCAGTTATCGTTAGATTGTTTTTGTTGTCAATCATTTTTCACACTTGTCTCTTTTTTTGAAGTATCTATACCTCCTTATTACAGCAGGGACTAGTCGTTGGGACATAGTAATCCTCCTTGAGAAGTCTTCCGTGGTTGAGTCTCCGTTGGTGGCTCTAGACTTCGTTGGTGGTTCTTGTCTACGTTGGGATAGGGCAAGTAGGCGCAAGCCGAGTCAGTGTCCTTCTTTGGTGGTTCGTACTTGCCCTATATAAACCTTTCAAAAGTCTCTTTGCGGTCGTGATCACTATTGCAATGATCCATCACCATGGTGACTTGTAGGTGAGATCGGTTCAGTGAGGAGCAAATCAGTGACCTGAGGTGGTCCCATTTTGTACATAGACGCTGTCTTTTTGACAGGTACAATGTAATTCCACCACATTATTGGAGCTGAGTGTCAGGCAGACTTGTTACGGCTCGTTCGTCCCTACCTGTGTTCAACACTAATGAGAACGGGTTGGTTGGTCCCTTTGTAACTTCTAATTCACCTGTTGGAATGAGCAATAATACTTCAAGTTGAGGCAGACTTCTCTGAAGACGCTGAGCGCAGGTTGGGCTGTCGTCAACAGTCAAGTTGAGTGGTAAAACATTTTGTGACCCTTTCCAGGTTGGGCTGTCCTCAACAGTCAAGCCGAGTGGTAAAACATTTGGCACCCCCCCCCCCCCCCCCAACAATCAACCATACATGGAGTCTTTCAGTGGAGACAATGGACATATACTATTCCACTGCGCCAGTTGGTCCCAGCTGGTTTTGATAACTTTAAAGACATTGAAAATCTCATATTCTATTCTTGTATGTTTTACGTTGTACGTGAGTTTGCCTACCCAAATATATCATCACCAAGGTCCTCTTCGTTGGGAGCATTCTCTTTCACTCCATGTTGAGGAGATAGGAACAATGCTGTAGCAGTTTTTTTAGGGCTTCATTGTTGTCTTCAAGGTCTGCTTTGGTGGGTTTAGAGCAACGTGTCTTCTGAATGAATTCCAACACTGTCTTTGGTTGATCCTCTCCCATTATTTCCACGTCAATGGTATTTGGATCACTGACAAATTTATAGTTCTCAAAATGATTGTAGAGATCATCAACAAGCTCTTTCACTTTTGATCTATCCTGTTTGCAAGTAATAATGAGACACTGTGGCTCATTTCAAATAGGATCGCAAGCCTCGCCTCTTTGATCTGGGTATTGTCCAACACAGTTCTTAATGATTGCAATAGAGGAAGCTTTTGGTAACTTTCTGTTTGCGTGTTCACTTTGATAGTCACACATTGTTTGATAGATCTCTGTGCAACTTGAGAAGTGATACAATGCAGCACAATATGCATCATCATAAGCCTCCAAGGACATAGCTGGCTCTCCCTTCCTCCAATCAAGGAATCAGGACGCTTTTTTGATTGCCACAGTCAGCTCTTTGTGGTCACCATCCACCATTTTTCAATTGAACTTCTCCAGTCTCTCGCGTGCATTATTCTGGTCACAAACCTTCTGTTCTTGCTTCTCTTTTGTTCTTTTTTTTTAGCCATGCCTCGTCTCTGCGCCGCTGTGTTCCCCGCTGATTGATCTGATTTTCTCTTCTTCTTTGTGTGTTCAAGTCTCCTGATTGGCCTGGGTGGTTCTTTCTCTGCTTTGCCATCACTGTCGTTGATCACAATAATCTCAAAAGGACTGGGAATATCATTTTGAACCATCGTGCTCTCTCCAAGATTTGCTTTAAACCAATGACAGCAATTTCAAAAGGTAGAAAAGATCATTTCTTACAAGCAGTGAATCGGAGTCTTTTCTGCCATCACAGAAATTGACTTCACCACTCTCCACATCCTTCAGCAGTATCTTCAGTCCATCCTGAAGTTTCTTCATAACATGGTAACGAGTGACGAGGCATTGATATCCGCATGTCCAGGTATCCAATTGAACAGGAACATCAATCTTTATTGCCGGGATAGTGTTTTTGCTGTAGGCTCTAACCTTGAATACATTGTGCTCAAGGCCATACTTGTTGAGAAATTTGCAAAGCTTCTCAGCAACTTTGTCTGTCAAATGCCATCCACAATCTGGCAAAGAATTTGCATATAAGATGAAAGGGTGGTCCGAATCATCATTCTCCATAAACTTGCTTTTGTTGTATCCTTTTAAACTCTTTGCATTGAAAATGAACAGCTGTGAAAAATGGTTGCCGCTATAGACACGGCCATCAATCACGTCGAAGTCAAAGAGATTGCCACCAATGTTAGCATTGATATTTAGAATTCTGTCAATCTCATTTCCTTTTTCGTAGATTCCATAGCAACCACGGGTAGACAATAACGTCTCGAAGAATGCAATAGGTAGAGGACACCAAGATATGTCACTGTTCTTCATAAATATTCAATGGGTTGAAAAATCAGGGATAGCATAACCTCAATGGAGCAGGAAGGGGTCCTTGGTTGTTTCGGGGTTTCTACCAAGAGCATTGTAATCATCCCGAGCCATCAAAATGTCACACAGAGAGAGGGAGATTTTCTCAATTGGATTGCTTTTGACTTGGCGCCACACTTTCAAAGCATTATGCTTGAGGTTGTTATCAATTGAAAGTATTTCTTCAACTGGAAAGCTGCCATCAAAAAGATCCTGAATACTAAGACGGCCAAATTTCTCCCCCTCTAACTTGGTCGTTGTGTGTTGTATATGATCCTTTCTCTTGAGCAAGTTTTTGGTACTATCATTCTTTGGCGTTGATTCTGTATGTTTGTCTTGCTCCGATGGCTTACCACTATCATCATTTCTTGTGCAATCATCAATTTTGTCATGGTCACCATGATCTTTACCACCTAGAATACTTGCGACGTCACTAAGATTACCATCATCACCTGCTGGAGAATCAAAAGCGTTGTTGTTGTCCTTGTTTGACTTCTCATTGTCGATCTTGTTGTTGTTTTTATCTTCAGCCATCAATAGGGACTCGCTTTTCTTCGCTTCCACAGTGGAAGTGGCGTTGTTGTTGGCACCTTTCCCCTTGCTGGCATTGGGGGGATCTTCATCAAAGCGCTGTTGTGATAAATTCATTGGGAGTTATGGTGAAAAGCAATTGATACCCATAGAAGGAGCGCTTTCTTTTGGCATTGATTTTGTATTCTTGCGCTTTGCCGCAAGCTTTTTCGCACTTTCTACCTCATATTGTTTACCCTTTGCCGTTGCCTTTTGTTTTCGTTGGCCTCTCCTTTCTTCTTTCTGCACCAAGCTTTCTGGGGCTGTTTTTTGTCTTGCTTCTCTTTGCCTTTTTCTCTAGCTTCTAGAAACTTTCATGTCTACTAGTGCACACTGTGGACAGATGAGCTGGCAGTCGATCCAATAGAAGAGATGATCTGCGTTGTTACACCTACGGCAGAAGGAGTCGCAAAGAAACGAGAAATGTTTGACCCCAGCACGTTCGAGATGTTTGTCATAATCCCTTCGAGTAGAGGCTATCTGTATTGCTTTTGCATTAATCTCTCTTCTCCTTTTCCAATAATCCCAAGTAGGTTGAGGCTGGAGAGGAGATGGCCTAATCGATTTTGCCTTGTACATTTTGAATTCTGATTCGAAAACCAAACTATTAAATTCCTTTCGTGTCTAGGTTGGTAGAGGTACGAGATTGGAAATAATGAGACCTCGCAAATTACTGGGCTCATTCCTACGATCGAGTTTCTTACGATCGAGTTTGATACTTAACTGGAGGAGAAGAATCGATCGTCACTTGAGTTCGATACTTAGTGATCCAAGAAAGAACACATGCCAGACGTTAGCATATGCTATCTTCTGTTAAGTGTCTTGTTTTCAAGAAAAGACAGCAGAGGTTCGAAGCGCTGCTCACGAACTTGTTTATCTGCTGTGTAAAAATACGTGCTGTATTAGCAGCAACACTATATTTCCCCGTAACACGGTATTTTACCGTATATCCGTAACAAAGTGCTGTATTAGCGGCAGCATGAGCGCTATCTTGCTCTCCAGCAGGATACATTGCTCATACTTTTAGATTATTTGATTATTCAACCTTAAACCTTGCTTTGGCTCCCTTATTGGGACCTATCGTAGAACTACAAGCCTAAGATCTAACTGATTGCGTCGTCTGTCAATAGTCAGAATAGATCTGATTGGATCGTCAGCATCCAGTCGTAGTGGATATCAGAGAAATATTAGAACATCACAGACCGGCACCTCAACCGGCCTGCAGCTACAGCTTCTGTTGCTCTTCTTTGCCTTTGGATTGAATCAGCTCAACAGCCAGTGTCAAAAGGAAATTAACAGATTAACAGTCGCAAGCTTGTTGAAGCTTGCAAAAGAAGACAACGACGAAAGAAAATCCGACAGCAGATCATCGAACAATTGACTACAGACGACGATTGATAGTTCTCTGATCCGATTAAACACCAACAGAAGCCTATCGTAGAAGCCCATTGCATTGGAAACGCTGATAGCAATCTACGTTCTCAATAATCCACTTTCTGACGCGTTGCAATCAATCCCCGGTGACCCCAGTAACGAGCACCGGCGCCCATCACTTGGCTACTACAATACATGTCCAACATCCCCATTGCTGGTCAAACGCGTAGCAGGTCCACCGGATTCCAAACACTCCAACCTGGGAGTGCTGCAACCACATCCCTCCTGCCCACAACCAACATGGCGCCCGACCAACAGGATAATCCAATCCGACGGGATGATGAAGAAGAAGACACATCTATCGCAGACCTCTTCCCATCATTTGACCAATCACTAGCCACCTTCTTGCACGACTCCTTCGATGTGCCAAAGGAACGCCACAGCACCCTGTGCGAGGCGCTCATTGCTGGCCAGTACAAGACGTGGTTAGACTTCCTATACATCGAGAACATTGATAATCTAGCATATCTTGAAAGGGGAACAAGAACACCACTTTACCGACACGTACAGTTGACCCTACAGAGAGTCATCAATTTTGGACAACATCTCACAGCGCAAGGACTAGACTGGAAAGATAGAACCCACTACACCAAGGACGCCTTCAAGAGTTACTGTCAAGGGATTGTCAAGGCCAGAAGAGAATCTGCAGCTGATGTTGGAACAATGGCACACACTGACACGTCCCAACGACGACAAGACCGATCCCCAAAATCCATCGAACAGCTCAAATATGAATCGTGGACCAAGAAATCAAGGGATGAAACCACATTTCCAACGCTACAAAATGATGCAAGGTTTGAGCATTGGCTTGTCAAATTCAAGGCAAAGTTGGAAACATCTGACATAGATACTCATACATTCCTCAATCCAAATTGGCCCGATATACCACTCAACGGGTACACGAAGGCCCTTCATGACAAGCAGTGTGCCTTCTTCTGGACTCTTGTTCTACATGTCTTCCAGAGTGACCTCTCCTACTCCTGTGTGCTCAGCCATACCACCTCAAGAGATGGCAGACAAGCCTTCTTTGATTTTGTTGCATTGCATGACAGGTCCAAATCCAAGGTATATGACACCTCCATCATGATGCAGCATCTATTGGACATCGATTTGAGATCATGGAAAGACACCAAGGTCAAGTTCATCACCCAGTGGTTTGCTCAACTGGAACACCTCAACACATTACGAGATCCACAAAGGCCACTGGACTTCAATACTGTCAAGACACACCTCTGCAAAGCCTGCAGTAGCAGTTTCCAACTCAGTGAGCAGTTCTGCAAGGTCGATGATCCCCCTGCCGCCCAGGATATGGTTCGATTCCGACAGCATGAGGCCATTGCTATCAGCGAATTGAAGAATATCCTCCTCCTTGAAGCCACCCGGCTGGATTCCCAAGCATCCCTGTCTCAACCCAGCCACCGTACACCTGTCAAAGCAAACGCACATGACTTATCTTCCATGACACAATCCACATATTCTGCTATCACCGATGACAATACTTCGTATTTGGCCCCAATTGAATTTGATGGTGACTACCAGGATTATGCTGTCTACAAGGCTGGGAGAACACCAGATCCTAGCACACGACTACCGTCTGCAGTTTGGCAAACCCTCTCCAAGCAAGGTATGAAACATTGGCTTGGCTTCACGGCTGATGACAAGAAGAAACTTGTTGCATGCCTCAGATCCGAGTTACTTGACACTGAACTTTCACCAGACCCCAATTCCAGCAAGCCAATCACTCGCCGCGTTTATGAACATCATACTAATGAGCAGATCCTTTCACCTGAAGAAGAAGCCTCAGCGCAATCCGCGTTCCATGAATCCCCTGGTGTCTACAAGGCATCCTCAACTGATAACCGGCCGCTAAAATTGTCTGTTTCCCCTGCACACCCAGCTCGATTCCTTGCTGACAATCCTGATGTTCTCTACAAGAAGGAAGGCAATGTCTACGTTCCTGTTGGACAACCTTCACTGTCTGCAAAATTCCACCATTGGTCTCCACCAGACTACGAACCTCCTGTTCTACCAGCAACCCCAGTTGCAGTGTATCACTCTAGCAAAACCAATGTTTCCTCACCTGGTTATGCTATGGTTGACAGAGGCGCAAATGGTTGCATCATAGGACATGATGCATGCCTCATCTCTAAGGATATCCCCCCTCGATATGTCAACGTCACTGGAATCAACAATCATCAGATCCAGAACATTCCTATTGCAACATGTGGTGCCTACTTGGTTTCCAACAGAGGTCCGGTCATCATCATCTTTCATGAATGTGCCTATACTGGACAACACCCATCCATCCTGTCTTCTCCACAGATGGAAGCGTATTTCTCGCATGTCGATGATACCTCTATCAAGGCTGGCAGCGCGCAAGTCATTACCACCACCGATGGTCATGTGTTTCCCCTTTGTATCCATCATGGATTACCATACCTTGCAATGCGCAAGTATACCAGTGAGGAATATGCCCACCTTCCTCATGTTGTCATGACAAGTGATCAGCATTGGAACCCCTCTGTACTTGATGGCGCCTATACCCCCCAGGATGACACCTTCATTCAGAAATACCCGCCTCTCACCACATCGCTTCCATATCAAGATTATGATGAATTTGGCGAGCTTCGTGATGCTAACCTTGGCACCTCGCCTGCAATCACCTCATTCATGTCCAGCAGCGCCACTTCAGTCCTCCAGGCATTGGATACCACTGATACTTCTTTTTGGCTCAGCCCCACTGATTATATCCACCAAGAGGTCCTTAGTCGGTGCTCCATCCGATCCCCTTCCAACTGTATCACTGCTGCACCACATATTCAATCACCCACTGATAAGGATTACTTGTCCTTGAAACCTTTCTTTGGATGGGTCTCCCTTGACCGTATCAAGGCTACCTTTAACAATTCCACCCAATACGGCACCTTATCCATTAGCCCAGATGGAAACATCTTTAAAAGGTTTTCCGCCCTCTCAATGACGACGTTCTATCTGATGTCATCTACTCAGATACCCCTGCAGTCAATGGTGGTTCCAAGCTTGCCCAAGTTTTCTTTGGGCGCAAATCTCGTATAATCCATGTTGAAGAAATGAGAAGTACTGCCGATTTCCTACCTTGTCTCCAAAATTTTGTTCGTCAATGGGGTAGACCCCTACGCCTTCTTTGCAATCATGGCTCCTATCAATCCAGCAAGCATGTTCTTGATTACCTCAAGATGCTGTGGATTGGCTTATGGCAAAGTGAACCGTACCATCAACATCAGAATCCTTTTGAACGCTGATACCAAACCTTCAAGCGCGTTGTTAATAGGATTATGGACCGTACGGGCACACCACCACACCTATGGCTCTTATGCATGACATACATTACCAGTCTCCTGAACCATTTGTCTGACCCCACTCTCTCAGACAAACAGCCTTTCTACATTGCCACTGGTACCCTCGGTGACATCAGTCCTTATCTCAGTTTCTTTTGGTTTGAACCTGTCTATTACAAGACCCCTGATACCCAATTCAGCTCCCATACTACTGAATGCCTTGGTCATTTTGTCGGCCTTGCTCCTCACGTTGGCAATAGTCTTTGTTTTAAAATCTGGGATCCCATCACCAATAAACTCCTTGATTGTTCTGGGGTTTGCACTGCTTTAAATCCTGAGCATCAAAACAAGCATGCTGGCTTATTCACTGATGATGGATTCATTGCATGGCGCAACGCTAAAGATGCTTCTTCTACTCCTAAATCCTTTGGTGACAGTCCATCCCATCACCCTCCTACCAAGGCGGATCCAGCTTCAACGTCACCATCGCCTCCCCGTCTTCCACAGCCATCTTTGCCTACCTTTCTTTATTCCAAGGTTCCTAATACCCCAAGCTATGCCCCTTCTCCAATCCCTAACAACTATGGGGAGATTCTTGATGGCCCTCCAACCCCTCACATCTTCAGCAAAACCCCTGACGGCGTCCCTGTCACTGAAGATGCTTTTGGTCCCCCTGAGCTAGCATATTTTGATGTTAGTGAAGCCACACCTCCAACCACCAATCCTGCTACCCCACCTGTTGGCCCCTCTGAAGTAGTTGTTACTGATGAGGAAGGCAATGCCCAATTTGATGCTGACGGCAAACCCATCACCATCCCTGCTCTTCCTGTTGCTGACTTGCAAGGTCGCTCCTTTCTAATGGCCCTCCCTGATGGCACACAGAAAAGAATGACAGTTGTGGACGTTGAAAACAGTCTCGAGCAAAACAAGGACTTCATCAAGTTCAAGTGCAAGCATACAGACGATGAGCTTGAAGATATCATCGCCTACAACGATGTCATGAATTATATCCACAGGGACATCACTCAAGAAGATGGCAAACTTTGGTCATTTCGACGCATACTTGGTCATCAAGGTCCCCTTGACAACAAGTATCCTCAATACAAAGGTTCCAAATACAACCTGTGGATTAAATGGGAAAATATGGAACGAACATATGAACCACTATCCAATGTAGCTGCAGATGATCCTGTTACTGTGGCAAAATATGCCAAGGACAATGACATGCTCAACAAACCTGGTTGGAAACATCTCAAACGCATTGTTTCCTTGCTAGAAGAGCCACGAAGCTAGACAGGCTAATCCACCAAGCCAAACTTCGATCCTTTCACACTGCTCCCCATTATCAATATGGATTCAAAGTTCCTCGCAACCATGACGAAGCCATCCAGTTTGATACAGCCAATGGTAACACCAAATGGCAAGATGCCATAGCTCTTGAAATGTCACAGCTCCAAGAATATGACACCTTTATCGACAAAGGTATCTACAAGGCTAGCAATATACCTACTGGGTTTCAACAGATCAAAGTCCATATGATTTATGCCGTCAAGCATGATGGTTGACACAAAGCCCGACTAGTTGCAAATGGTAATCTCACAAAAGCTCCTGTTCATAGTGTGTATGCCGGAGTTGTTTCCCTTCGCGGCCTACGAATGTGCCTATTCCTTGCTGAGCTCAATAGCTTGGAAGCATGGGGAACTGACATTGGAAATGCATACCTCGAAGCCGTCACCTGTGAGAAAGTGTGTATCAAGGCTGGCGCTGAATTTGGACCACTAGAAGGTCACCTTCTAGTGATTAACAAGGCCCTATATGGACTCCGCTCATCTGGAAAGTGTTTTGGTGATCTACTTGCCGCCTGCCTTGTTGAACTAGGTTTTGAAAGATCCAAGGCAGAGCCTGAAATCTTTATCAAGTCTGGCAACAACAAACATGGGGAGCCAGTATATGAGCTCATATGCACATATGTTGACGACCTTTGCTTATGCATGGCCAATCCTGAAACCTTTCTGGTCATCCTACAGTCTGAACCTTATAATTTCAAATTAAAGGGTTCTAGCCCAATGAACTTTCATTTGGGATGCGGTTTCGAAAGAGATGAACATGGTGTGCTCTGCATGAACCCTATCAAGTTCATTGAGAAAATGGAGGCCTCATACGAACAAATGTTTGTCTGCAAACCTACCACCAGATTCCATTCACCCCTTGCCGAGAATGACCACCCAGAGCTAGACTCATCGTCATTCCTAAGTGATACTGATATCCAAAAGTATCAAAGGATGATTGGCTCACTACAGTGGGTCATTGCCATTGGCCGTTTTGATGTGCAGACTGCTGTGATGACCTTGTCAAGTTTCCGAGTGCAACCTAGGGAAGGTCATCTCAATCGAGCCAAACGAATCTATGGCTACATTTCCAAGTTCAGGCATTTCAAAATTAGATTCCGTGTGGGAGCTCCTGATTTTGTACTAACTGAAGGCACCAACACAGACTGGTCCAATACCGTATATGGGGAGCACTCTGAAGACCTACCAAGCGATGCTCCTAAACCACTGGGTAAGGTTGTTGTGTTGTCTCATTTATATGATGCAAACTTAATGCATGACATCCTAAGTGGTAAAGCTGTCACTGGTATCCTGCATTTCGCAAACAAGACTCCCATCATGTGGTTCTCCAAAAAGCAAGCCACATCTGAAACAGCCACCTTTGGCGCTGAATTTGTATCTGCTAGAACCTGCATCGAGCAAATTGTTGACATCCGACAGTCATTCAGATATCTTGGTACTAGAGTGCATGACACGTCCTACACATGGGAAGATAATGAAAAGATGATCCAAACCTCCACCTTCCCATATGCAAGGCTCCACAAGAGGCATCACATTCTTTCATATCACTATGTTAGAAGCATGATCGCTAGAGGTTTCATCCTCATGCAACATCTTGCAGGCAAGGATAATTGTGCTGATATTCTCACCAAGCATTGGGGACACTCAGTAGTGTATCCTTTACTCAAGCCCATCTTTCACTACTGTGGAAACACCGGTGATTTGTTGCAGGATGACTGCACTGGATATTAGAGGATGCTTTCATGTGGACACATGGGGAGTATTAAATTCCTTTCGTGTCTAGGTTGGTAGAGGTACGAGATTGGAAATAATGAGACCTCGCAAATTACTGGGCTCATTCCTACGATCGAGTTTGATACTTAACTGGAAGAAAAAGGATCGATAGCTCATTCTTACGATCGAGTTTGATACTTAACTGGAGGAGAAGAATCGATCGTCGCTCGAGTTCGATACTTAGTGATCCAAGAAAGAACACATGCCAGACGTTAGCATATGCTATCTTCTGTTAAGTGTCTTGTTTTCAAGAAAAGACAGCAGAGGTTCGAAGCGCTGCTCACGAACTTGTTTATCTGCTGTGTAAAAATACGTGCTGTATTAGCAGCAACACGATATTTCCCCGTAACACGGTATTTTACCGTATATCCGTAACAAAGTGCTGTATTAGCGGCAGCATGAGCGCTATCTTGCTCTCCAGCAGGATACATTGCTCATACTTTTAGATTATTTGATTATTCAACCTTAAACCTTGCTTTGGCTCCCTTATTGGGACCTATCGTAGAACTACAAGCCTAAGATCTAACTGATTGCGTCGTCTGTCAATAGTCAGAATAGATCTGATTGGATCGTCAGCATCCAGTCGTAGTGGATATCAGAGAAATATTAGAACATCACAGACCGGCACCTCAACCGGCCTGCAGCTACAGCTTCTGTTGCTCTTCTTTGCCTTTGGATTGAATCAGCTCAACAGCCAGTGTCAAAAGGAAATTAACAGATTAACAGTCGCAAGCTTGTTGAAGCTTGCAAAAGAAGACAACGACGAAAGAAAATCCGACAGCAGATCATCGAACAATTGACTACAGACGACGATTGATAGTTCTCTGATCCGATTAAACACCAACAGAAGCCTATCGTAGAAGCAATGTTTTGTAAATTTTGAATTCTGATTCAAATTGCTCTGCAAAATTATTATATGTGATTGCAACATTGTAGTGCTTTAAACGCGATACCTTTTTATCTCCTATAAAAGCTATTGTTACTATCATGGTTTGTTCTTGTTGCGAGCTTGATCATAAAGATGTTCTTGTCTGTTTCAGGTTTTCTGTTGCGTCGGTTTTTGGTTTTCGAACATGATGTCACATCATGGTTTACGGTAAGATTATCCTGGAGCCTGGAGTTTAAGGTTGGTTTCATGTATTGCTTGGAGTTGATGAGATACTACTAGAGAAACTATGTTCAATCCTATGTAGTGTCGAGTTCGAGTGAACCCAAAAAAAATTAGGGGGGGAAACTACCATACGGAAAAATTGGATGAAAAAAAAGCGTTGATTTATTTTGAAATCGTTCCGTCGGTTTTTGGTTTTCGAACATGATGTCACATCATGGTTTACGGTAAGATTATCCTGGAGCCTGGAGTTTAATGTTGGTTTCATGTATTGGTTGGAGTTGATGAGATACTACTAGAGAAACTATGTTCAATCCTACGTAGTGTTGAGTTCGAGTGAACCCCAAAAATTAGGGGGGGAAACTAAATACCGTACGGAAAAATTGGATGAAAAAAAAAAAAAAGCGTCGATTTATTTTAAAATCGTTCCATTTTTTCCGTGGCCCCAGATGAGAAGTATTCGTTTTCGTTAGGTGGGAATCACTCGATGTGCTGTTTTCTTCCGCTTGCCGTATTCGTCTTTCCGTCCTTCCAACAGGGACAGTTGTGAGGAATTCCGTAGTAATAGTAATTCTACTTCGGTATCGTGAAGATAGGGGACTGTAAAGGAGGTTCACAAGGGGGGTGACTTTGAACTTGCCTGTAAATACCAACCCAAGCGCTGCTTGGTACTGATGAATAGTGGTTCACCATATAAGAATACCCTTTGAACTTGTTGACAAAGATGAGTGCAAAAAGAATTGACAAGTGGGAAGACGAGGTTGACGACGACGACGACGAGGAAGACTTCGTTCCTGGCGCATACGATGAGGAAGAAGACGATAGCGATGCTCATTACGACGACGAGGTTGATCCAGAAGATTTTCCTCTTCTCCTCGAAGGAGAGATGTTTATTGACAAAGTGAAAGGTCTATGCTACGAGCAAGATGGACTTTTTTTTTTGGTGTGCAAAACTACCTTTCCTGACGGATCTTTTAGTTTCGGAGCACCAATTGTGGGTAGCCCTTTGTTGTTTGCGGGTTGGATCAAAGAACCAGGCAATTGGATGGAGTTCGAAGTTCGTATCTCGAAAGAACCCATGTCGATGGACCCTCTAGAAACGGAGCTCTTGAAAGCGCAGGAAGAACGACAATCAAATAGTCGACCGAAAACCGCAACGAAAACTGGCGTCGGCATGATCGATCAAAAAGAGAGCACCACGAAACGTGATCTAAAAGCTCCACCATCGTATTCTTTGAAGAAAAGCTCCGGAAATACAAAAGATCCTGATCAAGTCTACAAACGAAATAGTGGAGTATTGAGTTCAAAAGCTGCCGTTACGAAGTCCGATGACACAGCGGATAATGCGATCTTTGTAGTATCAGGTACTCAGATTCGAAACGAAGGCCATGAGAATCGCAACTTCACTTTTCGGGGGTCATACCGCTGTCAACCCCAATCACCTATTGAAAGACTTCATTTGATCTGTTCCATTCAGGCAGTTGAGAAGGGAGCTGCAGGCAGTGGAAAGGCGGTTTCTGCGAAGACCTCTTCAGAAGCTGCAACTAGTAAAAAGCGAAGCCGATCGATTGGGAATGACGATGATTCTGTCGAAGAAAATGCATTTGTGGCTTACCAAGAGTTAATTGATCTACACGACGACACGCGCTTATCAACAAAGGAACTGAGACGAAAATATTATGGGAACGGGGAAACAACGGGAGAAAATGGTAAAATGCAATCAGTTGACACAAAACGTTTCAAAGGGACCAATGATGGAGGCACAACGAAAGAAAAAGTCGATGACGAAGATGATGACGATGCATACGGATTCTAAGTGTAATAGTTGGAGAGCATTGGTGTATGTAAAATGAGGTTTCTACAACTGAAGATGGTATAATGTATAAGAATGTTTGTCCTCCGTTCCAACAGTCTTGAAAACATATGAGCACAAGGGATGTTGTTCAGCAACGGGAAAATCTTCTTCAAAAAACTAAATTAAATGGTAGATAGTAAAGAAACTAACTCTTTGAGTGTCTCCAAAAGATCGATTTTGCCAAATAATTAAAATTAAAAGTAACTTACTGTTCATCGAAGTTGTCATAAATTATATTTTCTGTTGCTCTAAATCGTTGCATAGAGTATGAGTACGAGTACTCGTATGCATGTATGGTGTGTCAAGCTTGTCCTTCTGTGCGCGATACGATGTGTGATTTCCAAGCACACATCCTCCCAAGATCATGAGTCCACCGAACACTCCTGTAGGGCTCAAAACTTCGCCTATTGTCACATAAGCAAAAGAAGCCCCCCACAAAGAAGTTGTAGTCATTAAGAGAGTCAATTCAGTCGCAGACACAACTTTGAGAGACACTGTTTCGAGATACAACGCAAGTGCAGTTGAAATTAATCCAGTCCATAATATCGCTCCTAATACAAAAGGGTCCCTCAACCATTTTATGAACAAACTCAAGCTAATATCTACATGACCTAAGCCGTATCCAGTGGCGGCGTAGATCCAAGATGCACCCGCAATGGCATTGAGTTGACCAACTGTTAGACGAGCTGACGCACTTGGGTGGGCGTGTGATACACTCTCGAGTCTCCAGTAACCGATGCCAAAGAATATTGTTTGCATAAATGCAAGCGCATCCCCATTACTTATTTGCAAACCTGTTGGACCTATCTCCAGCAAACCTGTTCCAATACACGCAAGTATGACAGAGAATATTTCATTTTTGTGAAGGATTCTACCATTCATGATCACATCAAGAATGGGTACGATCATGACTGCTAGCGAACTGAAAAAGGCGCTCTGTACAATAATTTTGAAAAAGAAAACATTAACAAGGACACAGCACAGATCACATATTATTGAACACCCAAGGGATCTTTTTGTGTCAACTACTCACCTTTCCTGCGGCTATTGTGTGTAAGGCTTCTGCTTGAGCAAGGTATGCGATACTGTGCCACAGACCAACTTCAGCACCCGACCAGTAAGCAAGACTTCTTTCTCTCTTAACCATGGCGTCAACATCACGTTTCTCTCTTCCGACAACAAGCAACGAAAGGGCAACAGATGCGACACCGAACCTGAGAGAAGCCTTGGCGATTGTTATTCAGAAGCAGAAGGCAAGAAACCAACGTGTTCTTTAGACTGATCTTCTGCATACAAGAAAAAAGAAGAAACGCAAAACGTTGCCATTAAAACTTCCAACTCTCTAAGAGTACAGCAACAAACGTCACTTACACTGATACTTAGTGGCATTGATTCGTCTAGTAACTTGACGGTTGCAAAGTTTGTTCCATATATGGCAGCTGCGATTAAGATAATTATGCGTCCGTTTCGCAACGAGGGATCTACCAGAAATGCTAGACTATACTGCTTCGTTGCAGTTTCCATTTCCACTGGTTTAATTCGCGTCGAATCAGGATCCTCGGTGACTACCGTCGTGAATTTTTGATCTAGTTTCCCACCGTCTCCGTTCATTCCTGCGACTATACCGGGTTGCAAACTACCAGAAGTGGGAAATTCTGCTGAGTCGGGCGAAGTCAATGATGCCGTGCTGTTGATCGCTGCTGTCGACATCCTCTTCACCGCGTTCGACCTCTTCCCTGTAGTTGACGCCATATTCGCACTGCTTCAAACTGCTTCAAACTTTTCAGATTTTTAATTTTACGAAATGAAAATTGTCACAGAGTTTGTGTTAACGGATCAATCACTGGTAATTTTCGTGTTCTCTAAAACTCCCGTGATGATTCTATCGGCCAATTATTCCGACTTGATCATTTTTTAGAGAGATTTTGAAATTGGTACGATATTTCTCTACAGGTATTATGTACGAACTGTATTAGAGAATAAGATTACCGTTAGTAGCTTCCTGGAACTGCCATCAGACATCGTCTCTTATTTTTTTGACAGCTTTATCGACGAAAATAGTGAGCAGTATTTTCCATACAGTACGTACCTACTCGTACCGTACTCATAGTACGTATTACTCGTAATACTCGTATTAAAAACTGTACTCGTACTCGTACCGTAATTACTCGTAATCTTACGCGTTACAACGTGAACAAACAGCACCGCTTAGCGACAAGTAGACCACGCGCGAATAGGGAGCAGCAACAACTTTTTAGTACAGGGCTCGGTGAAATTACCACTGAACACAGACTCAAGACGTTGTCTTCAGACTGGAATAGAAAACGGAGTTACTATTGAGTTCATTGTTCTTCAAGATGTCAGAGTCTCCTGTCGGCTCGTTTTGGCCTCAACGTGATGCGCAAGCCTTGTTAGGCAAGGACAATGGATTGAAACCTTTCTCTACCAAAGTTTTTTACGCTGCGGTCAGTATCCAGTATCGTTCAATAACGCAATGTCTAATAATCGGAGAGGAAAGGCGTTGAAGTTTGGTGCATTTTATTGAATCACTAACAATGTCCAATTAATCTTTTCGGCCTCTCCCCTTGCGCAGGCCCAAGGTTTCACAGCAGGTACCGCCTTTGGTGCCTTTCAAATGGCTTATTATCCCGACAAATTTGTGTTCGCTCAAAAGGGAGCCATCAGCAGTGGGCCTTCACGTGGTATTGCGTACCTCCAGCACGTAGTGTTTCGGCCTGCAATGATTTTCAGTGCCGTAACCGTGACTTATGCTGCAGCTGAATCTTTGTTTTCCGAAGTTAGGGGGACGACGACGAAGGATCCATGGAATGCAACCATGGCCGGTGCTGCTGCCGGTATGGTGCTCGGTGGATTTGTTACTAGAAGATTCGACATTGCAACAACGACCGCAATAGGAACTGGATTGGTGATGGGATTGATTGACTTTAATGGTCCAAGCATGGTCTCCAACCCTGACGCAAAACAATCAAGATCTTTTCCAACGAAAGTCTCGACTGTTTTTGAGGAGTCCGCAGAGTTACAAGGTTTAAAAGAGAAATACCCAGCATACAAGCAAAACTGAGCGCCTCAACTTTTGATATCTGTCGATATTTGCATTTGGTTGAATATCAGAAGAAGATTTTTCTTTTTCAATTGATTTGAAACATGAAACGAAATTAACAGAGCTTACTTTTAGATAAAAAGAAGTGCAATACAGTAGTGAACCATGGCTACTACTGTAGTATGTCATACAGTGATGTGCTGCAGAAATGATCCTTATTTTCTTGCTATTTTCCTATACCTGCAGTTAGGTCTATGGTAGATGATTTAAATCCTTACATGCTTCGGAAAAATCACCATTCTCAAGCTTGGCAAGTTGAATTCATAGTCTTTTGCACACGTAGATGATGATGACGATAATACGACCTCCATTAGGTTGGAGAGAACTAAAAATGTCAGGTTCAGAGTGCACTATTACGTCTCGTATGAGTTTGTGTCCTTTTGATGCACTAGATGCAAATTCGGCTTCCTATGAAGCCGAAACAATCCTCGCATTCTCTTTTTCTCTCTCTTCGCATCTTTCGTTGTTGTGAAAAATTGGCACATAAAGGAGTTGATACTCTCCTCAGTTGCCATCCATTACAACTAATACTTTTTTGCTTTGAGAATACGAGATATTCGTTTTCCAATTGTGTTGCAGTAGCTATACTGGGAAAGGTTTTCTGTCTCGACCAACAGTTGCAAATTACTGTATCGTTCTTGAGATGGTGGATGACTTGACATCATGTTTTGATTCGATGCAGTTCCGTTTTTAACAGCTTCTTCTTGCATTTTACGAAAAACCTCTACTCCTCTTCTTGTGTCGTAACACGCCATGGCCGCTAGTCTGCATCCCAGTTCGTCTGCCTCCGTCTCGTGCGTTCTCGAAAACGAAGCAACTAGAGCCTCTCTAGTGTTGGACAAGAAGCTGGCTATGCCTTACATCACATTAGTCGAGGAGGTATACGCAAGTAAAAGTGATATTGAAAATGACGTTAGGAACAAACCGAAGCACGAGTCACCCATTCGACAATAATATTTCAAGTTATTCTTACCCAACGACAAGAGGCCTTCAGTTGGATCCAACATCAATACCAGTATTTCGGCTCCACGGATTAAAGATTCATAAAATGATGATACAGATAAATGTCCCAGAATCAAATGGCTTACTTCGTGTCCAAGAATCATCGCAAGTTCGTCATCATTGTTCACGAATTGGTCGAACAAGCCTGTCGTTACGAAGATCTTCTGAGGAAGCATTTCTGATACGAATGCGTTTGGCTTCAAAAATTATAAAAACGTGTGTTAGTTCTTTTCCATCTTTTCCAACATTCAGAATACCTTTTACGAAAGATGGAATGAAGCAACTCACAATTGGACTCGAAATGAGGACATAAGACCAGTTTTCGATGCCCTCCAAAGAAGCTCCTTCGATATGCTCTAGTGCCCTAACCCAATACTCAACGTCGGGATCCTGATTCAGAAGCTTTGTTAGCCGTCGGTCCTTAACATACACCTCGTCCTTCAAAATCTTCTCCTTCGCTTTAGCAACGGCCTCTTCGAAGTTAGATCTAACGTATACCTTGGCAGAGACTAAGATCTCTTTTCCAACTCTGGCAATCTTCTCTGCTCTCGCATCCTTCGTATCAATCTTTCCGTTTCCAAATGAACCTAATGGCGTATCAAATCGAGAGCGAACACCTCGCTCTGTGATAATCTCTATTTCGTCTTCTGATTCAACTGCGAATTCAACAAGCATAGCTTCAAACGCTCCTTGCTGCAATTTGAGTGGATTTCGAATTGCATCGTTGACTGAAAAATACATATCAATCGAACCTCGGTGAGAAAATGCCTAGACCCTCGATATCTTTGTCCCTCAAATCCCCTTTCGCTGGCCCAATCGACTTACCTCCTCGTTGGTAACCGATAGTAGAAATTGCAACTAAAAGGAATGGGAGTCGAACCAGTTTTATCGCATAAACAACCCTGGATAAAGTTATGGCGGATTCTTTCATAACAGGTGTTGTCTGAGATAACAGACCTTTTCCCGCACCGGCATTATTTTTTCTTGAGGTTATCGAAGTACCGGTACGGATTTGAGTGTTAAGAAACGACACTTTTCGATCAGCTTGGTGGAGTTGAACCAGTTTGTTGTTGGTACGGTTTGATCCCACGCCGTACAATTTCCTGAGACTACCACGGGAAATAGAGGGGATCCCGAGTGCACGATACGACAGCATGGTCAAAATCTGAATTTCAGATTATTCACGATGGTATCTCTATGGGATGTTCACAAACTAATACAACAGCAACCTGGTGTGACCGCCGTACCGATATGCGGAAATGTCGACGGTTGATGAGGCGAGCGAACGGTCAACGTCTTCTTGTCACTACACTATCTTATTTTCGTTCTTTTCTCAAGTTTTTCAAAAAAAGTTTCCGAGCATGAACTGACCGGTACGAGTATTGAGGTATGTACATCGTACCAGTACGAACTACGGTAAGAGTCTTCTTGTGAATCTTGTTTCTACGTGATATCACCTTAAATACCGTATGTAGTAGTACCGTAGTAGTAGTTAGAAAATTAGTGATGTGTTCACGTAGATTCTAAAATTGTGAGCATCAAGGATTGAAGTGATATTCGGATTGCACCTCTTTTCACCTAGCACCTCTTCTCACCACTCTTTAAAAGTCGTATTTTACGTTTGAATCAAGTCATATAAATAC
Source organism: Pseudo-nitzschia multiseries (assembly GCA_037355745.1). NCBI lineage: Eukaryota > Bacillariophyta > Bacillariophyceae > Bacillariales > Bacillariaceae > Pseudo-nitzschia > Pseudo-nitzschia multiseries. The sequence continues at coordinate 19,070,518 of CM074781.1, forward strand.
TATCTTAGGCCAGCTGACAAGAGTGATTCAATAGATCTGTCAGTCATACTCCTACGTGGGTAGTCTGTCCGTGTAACCGCATGATTTCTAGACGATGAACGTAAGATCAGAGGTCATAATTATTTTAGAGTGCAACAGGACAAGCGTGTGTGCTGAAACCATGATGGTCAGATTTTGTCAAAAACTTCCCAAGCAACCGGCATTATTATTTTTCAGCTCCATTTTTACTGCATTTTACTAGTAAAAGTGACTGTGAAATACCTTATTCCAAAGGCTACTTCAAATCAATATTAGACAGTTGCACGTGCGTAGTCTGCCCGTGTAACTGCGTGATTTCTAGAGTCCTCATGTCTTTGTGGTAGTATTAGACTAGTAGAAGAAACTTATCCGGATCTCATTTTTCTTTTGCATCAACACCATCTCACCACATGTATCTCATAGCGAGCTTAATTAGCCTTGGCCCATTCATTACGTCCGATAACTGTCACGCGACCCTTTTTTTTTTTGTCGCGAGGTACTGTCGCAACCCCTTTTTGTGTGTAATTTTAACACGAGTCCCCCTTGTGATTCACTAGGTCAGTATCATGCCCAATTTTCTTACTCTCAATACGTGGGTCGCGTTTATTTTTTTCCTTGGGTCATGAATAATTATTATTAATTTTTAATAAAACCTACCCGTACGCTCGCGAATCACATTTACTAGAATTAAATACGCAAGGTGATGACTCACAACCAAACCCCCCCTGTGATTCGGTCGCTTCGTATCATGCTCATTTTTCTAACTCTCAATCCCTGGTTCGCGATTATTTTTTTCCTTGGGTCATGAATATTGATTTTTAATTTTTAATATCACCTACCCGTACCTTCGCGAATCACATTTACAAAAATGAATTTTGCAACGTCATGACTCACAACCAGTAAAATTCAACATTAGTGCTCGCGACACGCAACCCTTAAAATGTATCTCCATTGCTCGCTACCCACTACCCTTATAATTTAATATTTGTGCTCGCAACAAACAACCCTTGAAATTTACTATCATCGCTTGCGACTACCTACCACTACAGTTGAATTATTCGTGTAAAGAATTTGCCTAATAGTACTATCGTATGCAAAATATGTATGATATGTACGAATACTTCTTTCTGTACAATTTAATCGTATTTGTCACACAGAACGAACCCTCGTCAAACAATTAGTGAATGGACTGACAAAATGAACAGTATCGATTCTGAAAACAAGGCCTAAACTTCCTCCATTTCGTCAAGCAATTGTCTCCATGCCGGATCAATATAATTTTCATCCTCACTTTCCTCTTCAGCAAGACTACTGGCAACAGTGCCACCATTATTCGACACAGTACTGGAAGGATTGCTTTCTGAGTCGAATCTTTGTAGCATCATTTTCTCCAAATTTATACCCGTTTCGGGATTTTCTCTTAACGTTTGTATCTTCTTGCACAATTTAGTGAACACTTTCCGTCCTTCTTTGTCCCATCCATTTGCACTTCCACTTTTTGAATCGCAATATTTTTTTTTCATGTATTTTGTTTTTTTGTGTGTTGTGTATGTTCCATCAAGTTTCATTTCCTTTTGTTTTTCCCAATTTCTGTACTCGTTGTCAATTATCATTAGGGCAAAAGCCTCATCCGTAACACTAAAGATGGTACTAATAAGATCCTTTGTCTTCCTCAGCCTAAAGTTAGTCTTTCCCGGATTAATGGCAGACAGGATTCTTGTCACAAAATAATAAAATTCTTCATTTGCCGCATTTCCGTATTGCCGGTACTCTTTCGCCAGTATTTCCATCGAGTCCGTATTTAGAGCTACAGTACCAGGGAATGATGCCGGCACTTTTGCCATTTCACTATCAACTGCGGTGATGTCATCAAATGGCAGTATGATATCATAGTATGGTTGGGTTAGTTGTATGTCTGTCGTAGGCACATATTGAAGAATGTCGAAAGTACCATAATTTCCAGATGACTCAACAATGACGCCGTCACTTACCAAACCAATTTTTTCTAGCCAATGTTTGATTATTGTGTCTCAATTTAGCCAGGGCTTTTGGTACTGCATTATGAAAGTATTCACAGATTTTCTTAATGGGTATATCTTTTGGATTGGATATTACACACTCATCGATTCCTTGCACGATTATTTTATTGGAGAGTGCGTTTGTTGTCATAAATTTCAGGCCACCGTACCATTTCTTCTTCACATATGCCCTCACCTGTCCTTCAATTGTATCTTTATATGTTTTCAATAGTTTCATAGTTTCCGTTTCGATACTATGTCTAGTTCCACCACTCAATGTACTCACTTTATCACTGCTATCGCCGCCCCGCACTGTTTTCAATGGTACCGTGTTGGTAGTTTTTGCAGCATTCTCTTTAGAATTCTCTCCCTTCTTACCTTTGCTCCACGTTTTCATCCAATCCTGTACTAGATCCGGATCCTCATTCGCTATTTCTGTTAATATTTTTTCGTTCTCGTTTTTCTTTTTCTGTCGTCCGCCCTCCGTAGTTTTTTGTCTTTTTTTCTCTTTGGTATTTTCTCTAGTATCCTTATTCTTTTTGGAGTTCCCATCATTGTCTTCACTAACCGAACTCGAATCAGTGTCACTGTCAGTGTCACTTTCACTGTCGCTGTCGCTGCTGTCCATGATGCTAATGTTTTCCGCTTTCCTTTTTAGTGGTTTTTCTCTTTCTGTCGTGGTGGTGCCTTTTTGTGTTGCTGCAATGTTTGCGTTCGTCTCGCTGGACATGGTTGTAATGCCTGTATTTTTGGTATTATATCTAGTGTCTCCATCCCTGACTGCGGTTGCTTTTTCTGCTATTTTCTTTTCTTGGAGACGTGTTATTTTTGCCTTGGGTAGGTTGGACCATTTTTGTTTCGTCATCTTGTATTTCAAATTTTTCAATTGTTGGTGTTTTCGGCAATTTTGTGAATTTTTATGCTGCCTTGTTTTGTGATCGATTGTACGAATTCAGCAATTTGCAATACATTTGTCTTTGTCTAAGCGGGCTTGTGAGCGCGGGCCAACCAAAAAGAACTGTCTGCCTAGCCGCGCCATTTTTTTTCTTCCGTACATTCGCTTCCTATTTCCCAACAAGTAGTACTAGTAACGGTACTAGATTGTACGATACCAATTTATTTTGATGTTCCCCATCCTACTACTAGTACCGTATCACATCACTTCATATTGAAATCTGTAGAACCGAAAACAGGCACATTGTATGGAAAGGTGTTGGAGACAACAATTCTCTGTTATGGGAAATCCGCACAACGTATGCATTTTTGTTTTAAGGTTAAGATTCTGTAACGTCGTTCCTGATTGAGTTGTCTGGAACCTCAATTCTGACTTCTTCATTTGTAAGGAACCAGTTGCATTGATGAGCCCGTAATGGAAGATCAGCACGATTTTTGCCACGGCGTTTCCATGTTGTGCGTCTGGAACGGTGTTGCAGGTAACAATTCACTGTTTTGGAAAATTTACAGAACGTCTTTATTAGCGTTTTAGGTTTAAATTTCTGGAACGGCGTTTCAGATTTAGCTTCCTGGAACGGCAATTCTGACTTTTTCATTTGTAACTAACGTTTTTCACAGTAGTTAATTTTTATATTTACGTATTTAAGTACGACAGGATTCTGCACGTATTCGTGGTAAGTAGGGGTAAGTTTTTCCATAGTAAAGCTTCTTGTTACTAGCACTATTTCACACGTCCCCACGCACCACAAGGAACGGGATAGTTATTGTATTCCTCTAAATCTTCCGGTGAATTCCAACGTTTTTCGTAAAGTTGTAGCCAGTGCACAATGTTTCTCTCGTTTCTATCCTCTTCCTCCCTTTTCTCTTTGTTTGCAAATTGTTTGAGTTTTCTTTTTTTTTTCTTAGACTGCTTTTTCGCTTTGTTCATGAATGAATTCCAATTGTTTTTATTGTTGTTGTTTATCTTCGTTTCTTTGTTTCGTTCCTTTCCGTCGTCGGTTTCTTCGATGTACATTATACTGTTTTTTTCAATGATTGCCTCTTCAGTCATTGTGCGCCACTCGTTTAACCAAAGGGTTGTCAGACAGGGACGGTTACCCGGGTGAAAATGTATGCATTGCTTTATGTGTTTTCTGGCTTCCGGCGTAAGGTTACTCCATTTTTTTGGTGGAACTGTATGACCATTGAGTTCGAGCCTCACTCGTTCTCCTGATTGTACTGGTCGTCCAATACCCACGTTGTTGTAGCACTGTATGTCCTCCGTTCCTTTCAATGCCGGATAACCGCATAAAATGTGTGCCACAATGATACCCAAAGCCCATACGTGGTCAACGGCATCAGTGTCGCCTTCCTTGTAGAAAGGAAATATGTCCTCAGTTACGTACTTCAAGCATTGTTCCCAAATTTCTAAAGCTTCTTCTTCATCGAAATGCCCTTTTGGGCTGTCGAGTCTATCTCTAACGTCGTCTATCTTGTTGCATCCATTAAGTATTGTGAGTACCAAGTTGCCGTTTTCGGCACATAGCGCATCGAACCCAGTTTCAAAATGATATAAGAATGGATTATTCTCGTTGTTTTCGTCACCGTCATTTAGCTCAGTCATTCTTGCACAGTACTCCGCCGAATCCAAAACATACCTAGGCTTCAATGGCTTCCTCTTGTACGCTGATTGTGTTGTTATGTTCTCCATTTTGCTCTTCGTTGTAATGATGATTTACGTTTGGCAAATACCGAGGTATTTTCGTTCAATTACTCATTGCAATCTGTGAAGGAATAATTCTTACCGCACTTTAAGTGGTGTAAATTTCGTCATCTCGCAATGATTCGGTTATATTCAAGTAACTGTGTCTCGTGGTTCGACTCCCCCTTAGAACGGTCCATACGTAGTACTTCCCTCCTTACTTTATGTTCCTACTACTAGTTCTATTTCTTTTTTTTTGTATGAACAAGTAGTAACCTAAGAAATAAAGATTGCTTCTAAGTTTTTGTTGAGTGCAACAGTTTGTTACTTTCTGTTGTTTTAAGGATGAATACTGTTCATTCTATGGATTGGTTAGAGTATGAAAGTATATTGCCAATTCTAAGGCTGATACTTTAGTCTTTATGAAAGTTTTAATAGTTCTGTCGTTCCCTGGTAATTTTTTGTCCAAAACCAGTAACCAAATGCACTAATTAGGTTGTGACACACAAACCACCTTGACATATAAGTCAATTCTGTTTCTTTCATTAATCATCTTATCCATTACACTATCATTATTCATTGTTCAATCACACGAAAAATCTGATTTTGGAGCTTTTAATTGCAAATTAGTGTGTATTTTTCTTCCCAATCCAGTCACCAAATGCAATCATTAGGTGTTTATACCCAAATCACGACAGATAACTCCCTTCTGTTTCTTTCATGATTCATCTCACCCATAACAGGAACAATATTCATTGTTCAATCACACGAAATATTGGATTTTCTATTGTTTAATTGCAAATTACTGTGTATTTATCCTCCAAATCCAGTACACAAATGCACTTATTAGTAGGTGGTGACACAAAAACTATGAAAGATAACTCACTTCTGTTTCATTCATGATTCATCTCACTCATAACAAGAACAATATTCCTTGTTCAATCACACGGAATATGGGATTTTATATTTTTTGATTGCAAATTAGTGTGTATTTTTCCTCCAAATCCATGACCCAAACGCACCCATTACATGATGACACATAAAGTATGACAGATAAGTCACTTCTGTTTCTTTCATGTTTCATCTAACCCATAACAGGAACAGTATTTATTGTTCAATCACACGAAAGATGTGATTTTCTAATTTTTAATAGCAAATTACTGTGTATTTATGCTCCTAATCCAGTACACAAATGCACTTATGAGTTGGTGACACACAAATTATGACAGATAACTCACTTCTGTTTCTTTCATGATTCATCTCACCCATAACAGGAACAACCTTCATGGACTAATCACACAAAATATCTGATTTTCTACTTTCTAATTGCAAATTTGTGTGTATTTTTCCTCCAAATCCAGGACCCAAATGCACTAAGTAGATGGTGACACACAAACTATGACAGATAACTCACTTCTGTTTCTTTCATGATTCAACTTATCCATAATAGGAACAATATTCATGGACTACTCACACAAAATATCAGATTTTCTATTTTCTAGTTGCAAATTTGTGTGTTTTCCTCCAAATCCATGACCCAAATACACTCATTAGATGATGACACATAAACTATGACAGATAACTCACTTCTGTTTCTTTCATGATTCATCTAACCCATAACAGGAACAATATTCATTCTTCAATCACACGAAATATGGGATTTTATATTTTGTAATTGCAAATTTGTGTGTATTTTTCTTCCCAATCCAGTCACCAAATGCAATCATTAGGTGGTGATGCCAAAATCACGACAGATAACTCACTTCTGTTTCTTTCATGATTCATCTCACCCACAACAGGAACAATATTTATTGTTCAATCACACGAAATATGTGATTTTCTATTTTTTAATTGAAAATTACTGTGTATTTATACTCAAAATCTAGGACCCAAATGCACTTATTAGGTGGTGACACAAGAACTATGCAAGATAACTCACTTCTGTTTCTTTCATGATTCATCTCACCCACAACAGCAACTATATTCATGGTCTAATCACACAAAATATCTGATTTTCTACTTTCTAATTGCAAATTTGTGTGTATTTTTCATCCAAATCCATGTCCCAAATGCACTAAGTAGATGGTGACACACAAACTATGACAGATAACTCACTTCTGTTTCTTTCATGATTCAACTTATCCATAACAGCAACTATATTGATGGACTAATCACACAAAATATCAGATTTTCTATTTTCTAGTTGCAAATTTGTGTGTTTTCCTCCAAATCCATGACCCAAATACACTCATTACATGATGACACATAAACTATGACAGATAACTCACTTCTGTTTCTTTCATGTTTCATCTAACCCATAACAGGAACAATATTCATGGGCTAGTCACAATAAATTTCAGATTTTCTATCTTATAATAGCAAATAACTGTGCTTTTTTCCTCCAAATCCAGTACCCAAATGCACTCATTACGTGGTGACACACAAACTTTGAAAGATAACTTCCTTTCTGTTACTTTCATGATTCGTGCATGTCCCCCATAATAGGAACAATATTCGTGGTTCAATCCAAGGAAATATAGGATTTTCTATATTTTAATTGCAGAGTATTTTTTTTTCTTCCTACAAATCCAGTACCCAAATGCACTTATCAGTACAAGGTGGTGTCACACAAACTATGACAGATAATAACTCACTTCTGTTTCCTTCATGATTCATTTCACCCATAACAGGAACAATATTCATGGACTAATCACAGTAAATGTCAGATTTTCTATTTTGTAATTGCAAATTACTATTAGATTGGAGTTACTATGCATTGATGGTACTACTAATATTAGTAGTACTACAAGTATTGGTAACAATCTTCTTAAAAGTTTGAACTACTAACCACTATGAACATCCATGCAGTACTAGTACTATGACTACAATATTACTACAATACCATGTAAGAATAGTAGACTAATATGAAACAATTCAAATGATCCAGTACTGCGTGTTTTAGTACTACTCCACTAGTAGTAGTAGTAGGTACTCTATTTTACTTTTGAATACTATTTCTTACGTACAGAATAATGTTTTGGTTAATCTGAATCCAAGTTGGAGAAGAAGAACTACTATTAGTGTCGACGTTGTTGTAGTAATATGATAAATTCTTTCCCGCTTAGGCACTCTTTGCTCTTGTGTTCTACAGCGTAGTTCCATTATTTGAATACATCCAACAACTTGGTGAACTGTGGTTTATCCGACCCCACACGGTCGTAAGGGAACCAGGTTGCGCGCTTCACTGGTGTTGTACCATCCGGTAGTTTCTTGTTCACCGTAATATGATAAATTCTTTCCCGCTTATGCACTCTTTGCTCTTGTGTTCTATGGTGGTGCGTGGAGAAGGCTATGAACGTATACCCAATACAGCATAGTTTCATTATTTGAATACATCCGACAACTTGGTGAACTGTGGTTTATCCGATCCCACTCTGTCGTAAGGGAACCAGGTGGCGCGCTTCACTGTTGTACCATCTTGTAGTTTCTTGTGCACCATGTATCCAGGGTATTGAGGATATTGGTCCTTCTTCTTCGCTGCATAACTTTTCACAACACCAGTTCCAGGTGCTGGCAAACCCGTGATTGTCACCTCACTACCAATTGCAAATTTAGGATACGAGATCACCGGGTCAGGATCTTCGAACAACACCTTCACGTTTCCGGATCGCTTCTGTCTTATTACATTGGCTGATTTTGGGCGAGGAACTTGCAGAAGGTATCCAAGATCTTCAACGTGGCCCAGGTTTGGAGAAACCTTCCTCTCCTTGTACTTCGGCTCTCCATTGGATTTGTCTGATGCAGTCTTGTTTCGTTTTTTTGGTTTCCTGAGGAACGACTTCTTCTTTGACTTCATGGATGCGTTCTCTTTAAGTGCGTTTGGTTCTGTGGGAGGTACGTTGCCGTTTACTACTTCTACGTCGTCTTCTTCTTCATCATCATTGCTGCTTGTGTTACCTTCATTCATTGAGGATTCACTAGAGTTGTCGGTCAATTTGCCTTCCCAAGGAAATCGAAAGAATGATTCCGTTAACTGGATCTCTGTGTTAGTGAACACTATCCATCGTACGGAATACGTATCATTCTCTTCGATGAACTTCTCGAAGTTCTTCAAGTGTTTCTTCATGAAGTCCCACTTTGCAATGTCGGTAGCTTTGTAACTCTGACTGTTCGGTACCTTGATTTTTTCAAATAGTTTCATCAATGAGTCGCCATCGGATTGTAAAGTCTTTTCATCCTCTCGTGAAACAAAACTTACTTGCAAGCCTGCTTCCAACAGGTGTCTTTTGTTAGTGAAAACCGAACACAAAAGTTCCTTTGTCAAGGGGACGAACAATTGTCCCCCTTCAGGTAGATAATTGTAAGTTGTCAGAAACCGCAAAGACCTCTCAAAAAAATTAGAACCTCCGAGTACTATTTCCGGTCGTGTGATAAAAATATCACTGAATACGAATCTCGTATGTTCCCAGAACAATCGATCGTCCACCGTGTACGTGCAGTTCTCATCAAAATTAAGGAACCTTGTGACGGATAAGCTGTAGTCCTCTTTTGCGATAGGGTAAGTATGTCAACTTTCCTTACCTCTCACAAGCTCAGGCGGACTTGGTTCTTCAAATTGAACGGATCGAGCACCGTCACTGGTGAAAATGAATAACCGATCTTTGCGGTGAGGTTCACCTTGATTAGAGCGCGACGACAAAGATCTTCGCTCTGCTTTCAACAAATCGTCCAGAACATCATGTGCATGGTCAACGGTAAAAGGAATTTCTTCTTCGTGGCCAAGTACAGCATTCATTATTTCCTTTGAAACCATATCCCTACTAACCAAAACACGTGTACCGTCAGCATCACGTAACAAACGAGATGTTAGAACATAGTTGAGCAATTCGTCGCAAACAAGATTCACCTCTTCAAGTTGGTCAGAAGTCGAAACAACATTGTCAACACAGGACAAAGTCAGGATGTAATGTTGCAACAATGTCTTCACGTGAACTTCCTTCTCTTGATTGTAATCGTCCACAAATATGTCACGTTCGGCCGTTTTCTTTTGAGTGGAAAGAGTGACCAATTGTTTGGCAAAGTCAACGCCTACTCTGTAGAACTGGTTAAGATTTTTCCAGTGCTCCATAATCTTGCAAAAGTGAAGAGAAGATAACAGGTTGAATCGAATAATCCCCACCTTATTGTCCACTCCTTGTATTGTGTATTTTCCAATCAAAAACGAAGACTCATAGAGATTGGGCAATAGTTTGTTGTACAAATTGTCATGTAGTAATGACTCATTGGGGAAGTGGTCGAGGCTGAGTGCTTCAAAAATTCTGGCCTTCTGTCGTTGGAAGCATACCCACAAATACATGAGGACCTTTTGAAACGCAAGGGGTATCTTGGACACGTCGGAGGGCCATTCCAACTTGAGGTATTTTTGGGAATCAGTCAAGGGAACTATCTCGACTGCTGCAACACCATCTCTTATTGGTCCACCAACAACTTCGTTACCCCTAATAGAATTGATTTCTTTCACCAAATCATCAAAGGAGTGACTAGAGGAAAGAAAATGCCTCAATGCGCGGTTAAAGGAAAGACCTTCAAAGAACGAGACCATCTCCCGGACGTATAGCTTCCCTTTCTTTACATCGTCTTTAAATCTATGATTGAAAAACGGTCCTTCTTTTTCCGGTGAAGGCGCAGGGGGGAATTGGACACAACATACGTACCAACGCAGTAAGCTTAAATAAATTTTCATGTACTTCAGTATGGTGTCGTAGTTAACCACATTCTTTGCCCAGACAGAATGCGACGTGCCTTCCGATAATTCCTCTTGTCCTTGAACCCGGGAGAATTGTGTTTCGCCTTCCATTGTATTTTCATCGACTTTGATAACGGAGTTGAGGGCTGACTGGAAGGAGTTCCATTTTTCTTTCATTTTGTACTCCTTGAAACGAGTTGTCAGTTCCTTTGCATTCAAGATACAGACCTTCTTTGTCAACTGCGACCCGGAGTCACGTAGGAAAAGATTTACCATCACGTCAACAACCCTTGGTATAGGACCCGAGGATGGTTTGTCTGACATTTCTTGCTCTCTGAAGTCAGGACGGGTTCCGGAAGAAGAAAGTTTAGTAACAATGTAAACCTTGTTCATGAGATGGCTGAAGACAGATTCGATGTCACGACTGACGGCAGTGATGAGTTTGTCCATCAAAATATTCTCAGAGAATCCGTTAGGACCCTGTTGCTTCAGACAAGCTTCGACACGTCTTTTCATTGCATCCGTGTGATCCTTGTATTGGGAGTCATCATCAAATAATTCCAATGACAAACTTCGACCGCCTACATTTCCCGTAGACGACGAAGGTTGAGTGGCACCTGTGACTGCTTGATGTGGTGTTTCGGGAACAACTGCTGGTATTTGTACCCCTTGAGTTCTTTTCTTATTCTGTGATGGTCTTTTTGATGTGTGGTGTCTCCTCTGCCTTGGTTTATCGACTGCACGCCCTTGACTGACCGGATGAGCTTTTGGATCGTTTGCAAACAACGTTGTTGGGGTATTACCTGAAGGTCTGTCTTGGTCTGCGGCTGCCCCTTCATCTCGTGGTGGAGTAGATGATGGAGTACCGTTGACTTGTGCCGCCGCATTTGCGCCGGCTACATTGGTTGGAGTTGCGGCTGCATCTGTGACTTCATCTGGTGGTGAATTAGCCTTGTTACGTTTAGCGCTACTTCTTGTAAGTCTCGGCATTGTTTGATTGCTAATTTAGAGAACAACGAAATAAAATTGTGTGAAAAGCAATCTAAGTTGCTACAAGTGTTTTTTTTGTCGCATATCAAGAGATTCGTAAATGAGGTAAAGGAAAACAGAGTCGACTCAACTTCAAACCTCAGCAACTCTAACAACAAACAAACATCACGCAACAATGTACAAATATTTCCACTTTAACGGTAAACAAATGGTACAGCCTGCAACGCCGTTGCAAACGAAAAGTGAAAACGTTACCAAAACAAACCACAACGGTACGAAACACCGATCATCCATTTTGAGATACGGTAATGTATGTTAAGATTTTCCGACAAATAGTTTCAAACCCAGTAATTTGGTGATTTGCAATTGAAACCAAAATGGAACTCAAACTTTGCAACGCCGTTCCATGACTGTTGACATGAATTGTCGAAGAAACCGTTTCACCACCGAACCATACGTAGTACTTCATTTTGAGTTTTGAAATTGAAACATGATTCGAAATTTCAAATTGGAACATGATCCAAACACAAAGCCTGAAACGCCGTTCCGGTGACTCAATTCTGAAACGCCGTTCCATGATTGATGACATGAATTATACAAAATCAACCTTCACAACCGAAACAGAAGTCATTAGTATTATCATACGTACATTAGTACTACTACGTATACTACTATCGTATTATACCTATACACAAAGGTTTCTGTCTACGTAGCTACTACTGTCATAGAATACTGGTGGACAAAACTAGGCAAATTCATTACCAGTAAGATCACCGGCACACATGTGTTGTTGTTAAGAAGTACAACCTCACCGGTACATAAAAGTTCTCACTGCATCACAAGTTGAGAACGTTAAGAATAAAAGTCATTGCACTACTTTTTCTTGTTCTCTATTCAAAAAGAGCGCGGGTGGAGATTTATTTACTTAATGTTCTTATTTTTAAATAAGAAAATGGAATTATTCATCATTGTTCTAGATTTACAGCGGTAGATCTGACAGGTTAGTAAGTCTCGATTCTTTGTTTGGAACACACATGGCCACACACACACACACACACACACACACAGTGAAAACATTTTTTTTCGAACTGATTTTACACTGTGATTTTACAGTGTGGTGATTTTACAGTGTTATTTTACAGTGTGATTTTACAGCGTGAATTTTTTTTCTTTTCGAGTCAAAAAATACTGTTTCCCTTCATAATCATCTTACCAAACTTATCTTGAGCAGAGTTGGTTTACCGTACTTGTACGACAAAGCACTCCGTCCGAGAACGCGGGATCCCACTTAACTGATCAGCAATGGTCACTATTATGCAGGGAATTCAGGCTCGAGATATTTTAATCCGAATAAACTGCCTTTGCTGGAAAAAGAATTGGACGGCATTGGACTGTAGAGGAATTGCTGGATAGATATTGTTTGGACTGCAGCCTTACATATACGTCTTGAAATCAATGAATCTGCATCCGTTGCGTAGATATATCAACAGGATAAAGATCCAGTTTTTCGTGAGAAAGGAGTAAAATTGAACAACGTATCGGCAACAACAATTTGACCGACAATTTTCCCCTGTAGTTTGAGAGAACGATTCGGAACAAAGTATCGGAACAACGGACGGAGGTACGGCGAACAACTATTGTAAGAACAAGCAAGAAGGGTACAAATGGGAGAGATAGGCAATGATTACAATGCCACCTGCATTGCTGATAAGAATGTATTTCCTCCTTTTTCTATTTTGCTATTTTCATAGGACCGTATTGGAAACAACGGATCGGAAGGCAACACTGGGTCGAAGGCGGAAAAAACAACAACGTAAGATAGAGGGAAAATGATGCCTACATCCTGCATTGCTCATGATGTCCTCCTTACTTGTGTTTCCCTCCTTCTTATTTTCATAGGTACGGATCAGTAGAACAATCAATTTGAGACAACGTCGGACAAGGCAGACGCAGGATCGTAACAATTTGATCGGATGAATTGAACGCAACAACAAAAAGAAGGCCAACAGTGTAGGTTAGTGACACGTAGATTATACTATTCTTTTGTTATTATTTACTAAATGTAGCACATCCATAGATACTTACCCATTTGGTTCAATTTACATATTATCATAAACTCGAATACAATCGTAGACTACGGCAAAGACATAGAGCAACAACAGCAACCGGAAACCTAGCGACAGCGATAGCAAAAGCAGCAAGCGAGAACGATCCAAGCGGCCGCAACCCGGAACCATCGAACCAACAGCGGCAGCGACACCAACAACAGCGCCAGCAACAGCAGCAAGCGGCAACACCAATAGCAACAGCAGCAATAGGGAACAATCCAACCGCCCGCCAAAGTAAGAATTGAAGTTCCAAACAACTCATTCTGAAACGCCGTTCCAGAAAGTTTACCCTGAAACAAAAATACAGACACAATTACCGTTCCAGAATAGTAAGTCCGAAACGCCATTGCAGAATCTTGACCCAGAAACGCCAATACACCAGACGTTCAAATCAGAATTGCCGTTCCAGACAACTCAATCTGAAACGCCGTTCCATAATCTTGACCCGGCAACGCAAATACAGCAAACGTTCAAGTAAGAATTGCCGTTCCAGACAACTCAATCTGAAACGCCGTTCCATAATCTTGACCCGGCAACGCAAAAACAGCAAACGTTCAAGTAAGAATTGCCGTTCAAGACAACTCAATCTGAAACGCCGTTCCAGTAACTTGACCAAGAAACGCCAATACACCAGACGTTCAAGTCATAATTCCCGTTCCAGACAACTCAATCTGAAACGCCGTTCCACAAACTTGACCCAGAAACGCCACTACAGAGATTCTGCGGATTTTCAAGCGGACGGAACCGGGAACGAACTAACCAACAGCGGCAGCGATATCAACAGGTGGGAACATTCGAAGCGGCCACAAAAGTCACAAATGCCGTTCCCGACAACTGAATCTGAAACGCTGTTCCACAAACTTGACACGGAAACACACTCCATGGGCAAATCGATTCATCGTCTTCCTCAAACATCTTATCTGCAAAGAGTCCGGCAACGGTCACACAAGAAAGGCACCCGGTGCAATGGGATTGACTACAACAACAAAGCAATTGGCAACAAAATCAATGAAGCAAAAATCAAAGAGGAAACGGGGGAAGACAGAGAGAAAGAGAATGAAATCAAAATTTCTCAAAAACGGAGAAACGTCATCATCAACAATCCACCAGACTTACAAACACTTGTCGGAGATAAAACACAAGAAGCGTAAAAGTATGAAGGAAATTGTACAACATGTCGAGCAAATAGCATTGAAAACAGTTCACAAGAATGGGTTTCGAGGTAAATTCATGGAAACACGATGGGGTTTTAAAACAATTGGAGAAAGGGAATACACATCGGAAGAGGCGGTGTCTATTGATAGTTTCATGACATTGGATAGTAAGGACGATAAGTTGCTTTTAGCAGTCACCGAATCAGAACCATCATTGAGAATCTTTGCAAAAGGTTCCAAAAAATGTGCAAAACAACGCTTGGGTACTCCCAAAAATATAGAAATTACAAGAACATTTGCTGCGGAAATTGTTCAATCTAAACCCAAAATAGGCCGAGGAACCAAACGTGACAGTGTAAACAGTGGATATGGTATTATTGGGATGAGACCAAATCGATTGAAATCGGGAAATGGTGTGTATGTTTTCAACAAGAATGTGGAACCGAAAACACAAGACCACCTTGAACAGAAAGCCCTACACATTGTGAAGGAAATGCAGCTTTGTTTACGTAAAATGCCCAAATTTGTCAACCTTGAAACAACTGTGATGAATGAGGTTGTTAGTCGTACAACACTGAATGCAATCGGCCATCACGCAACGGCATTTTCTATTGGAAAGGATTATCACTTGAAATGCCATACCGATGCCGATATGTTCTATACAAGGCTGACGGTTATTGCTCCAAAACATGTAAGTGATGACGAGGTGATTTATTACTTTGTGTTCCCAACGTATAAAGTGAAAGTTCCATTGAGGTCAGGCGATACTCTATTGTTCAATCCATTAGTATTACATAGCTGTTCGAATCCAAAATACGAAGGCTGTTATATTATGAGTGCCTATGTGTCGACAAAAACTGTGAGAAGAGCTGATCCTCTATAATATATTAAACAATAATTTAAAGTTAGACGTTCCATTCACTTCGTTTGTTTTACTGCGACAATGTGCAATCGTTTCGGAGTAGCTATCAATCAAAACGTAGGAGAAATATGTTACGATCAATATGGAGGAGCATTCAATTCTTCACTAATACTAAGTGATTATGGATATTGTAGTAGGAAAACAATTAAGTATTGGATGTATCAGAGAGGACCTCACTATAGTCATCATCGTTCGATGACATTGAACAATCATCACCTGAATTAGTAGAATCATCATTATTGTCGCTGTCCTCTTCAACAATAGTGCATTGGGAGTAGAGTGCCTCTTCATTAGGCAAAGATGACGTTGTCTTGTGGAATTCATCCAGCCAAGCCCTTCGATTAGAGACAACTAGATATGAGTTAGATTGCAACGTACCAATTGCATCAAGTTCTGGGACAACTGCTACATCGGAAAGTATGCTGTCGACATGAAATAAGAACAGGGAATTGTCGTCTACTTCACCTCTGGTCACAAACGACGAAGCTGTTGGTAGTGGAGTGGATTTAAACTTGGTCACTACTGCATAAATGCCTTCGTCGGCAATTTCGTACTCAGAAACAAATGAGTAAGGCTGCTTCAGATTGTAGAGTTCAAGGAAACACATAATATGGCAGGGTATTTCACATGCGTCGACATCAAACAACGCCCAATCATACCAGACAGAGTTTAGTTGGCCACCATCGGAACGATATGAAGGGTGGCTCCGAAACAAGTAATTTTGCTGTGTGCATTCGTCAAACCTGTTATGTTCAGTAAATCCTTTCACGAACGTACAGTCCTCCAAAAGTGGAAGCACATTCTGACATACAAAAGACAACACGATGGGAGAAATATAGGGTTTTGTTTTGTTCGATGACCTAACCCATCTCATAGTACTTGCCCCATCGTCGTTAGTGAAAACGTGAAATTTTGAACCAGAAACTTCGGGAGGGACTCGATTACCAGAAACATCTTCTGCCGTCACTAAATTAAACTTGGAAGTAGCTACTCGTAGCAGCATTTTTTCTTCCTGTCGCTTTGCCGTTTGCATTATCAATGTCGAAGCATTCTGTTGAGTGTTCTTCGAGGGTGCTTTGATTTCAGTTTTGTGGTGTGATTCGGAATAAGAAGAATCCCATCCGCATGGAAGTCCCCAAAGTTTAATGTAATCAACAATGTGAAAGTATAGATGGTTTTTGATCAGTTTAGTACCCATTCCCTCTCTGAGGCAGGTCGAATTAATACAATTGATAAAATGGATTATCATCTTGGGGAGATTTTCCAATCCAGAAATGGGTATATTCCCATGCTTCAAGAAGTCTTCCATGGACAGTATCAGTTGAATTACCTCTACTTGTTTCTGAATAAATGTCGCGTCCTTGATGATGTTTATTGCCACATCGGAACAAAGGGTGATCAGAATGGAAATGAGCATTCCCGAATAATCATTACCCTCCTTTTTGGTAATGGAGAGAAGCTGACTGGAAAACTTGGTTCTGGGGAAATCTCTGTCCGATTGCCTTGACAAAAGAGCACCGTATAACTGCGCAAGTGAACCAATAGTAGCTGATGTGCCATTCGTGTTTAAATCAGGGGCATACCAACACTTAGGACTACCTTTTAACAATGAATCGAGTGATTCTACTGCCCGACGTGCTACACCCAGTTGATGCATATGCAAACACTCACCTGGAGTAGCAAAGTGAATGTTGTTGACATTACTACCAAAATTGAGGCTGTGAAAAGCATTTTTTATGGGATGGTGCGAAATGCTTTTGAAGTACTCCAGGTGTTCCCGTGCAGAATTGTTTGGGGGGGATTCAAAATCTTCTGGAACCCAGAGCCGAGTCAGTTCCTCCACTTGGGCTTTTGGTTTATGGATGACACGTGTAGGACATGTACAATGTCGGCACAATTTCTTCACCTTTTGCGTGTAGGATCCATACTTTCCACATAGTTTGTCATGAAGTTCTGTATCCCCAACAACATAGGCAATTGCAAATTTCATTTTCACTTTGAACACTTTTCCTGCATACGGAAGATAATTCCACTCCAACCCGCCCTGCATTTCACATACTTCCTTGAAAGATTGCAAAGCCGATGCAAGCGCGGTGTGTAGATTTTGAATATTATCTTTCGCCGTGGTTTTTTTTGTGTGTCTTATGCTCTCAATTTCAGTGTCGGGATGAAAATAAATTGTACTAGTCCAAGCGTCAGGTTGTTTTCTTGCTTCAGTATTGAAAATACCAAGAGTCATGTTGAGAGGAGTGAGTGACAGACGACCATGTGCATCCAAGCTGATTCCATCCATGTAGAAAATGATCGGAACAAGGATTTCATCATTTTCATTGCAGATCTGCTTCCACGATTCCGTCCACCAAGAGCCGTGGTGTAGTTCTGTTATGTATGTTTCATTGGTGAGTGGTGGGTTGTTTTCGGGTGAAAGAGGAGTCTCGACATTCGGAAAAGACAAATTGGTTTCTTGCATCAACTCCTTATTGGTCAGAAGGGAATGAAGTGCGTCTGGGAAGGATCGAACAAATATTTGGGTGGGTAAATTGCAAGGTAACCAGTTAATTATGTGTGGCTCGAACTTGGTCTCTGAAATACCCAAATTGGACTTGATTTCACTAAATATGGCTTCTCGATGGCGGGGGTAGATAGAGCTAAAGTCAACACCATGAATAGTTTGACATTCGTTTGCCCATTGAAAAATAGATTTGAATGTGTTTAGAGGTAACTTGTGTTTCGTCATTAGATTCATGAGCTTTATTTCAGCAATGAGCCTATTGGTAGGTGAAAAAGAAAGATGAGATCGAATCAATTCCTCTTTTTCATTGATGTTTGGTTGGGATGCGGTGGGTTCCGAACCATCCATACCATTATCGTTCTGAATAGGAAGGCAAATTTCTTCATGAATAACCATGTCATCGTTGTTGCTGTTGTCTTCTGAAGGAAACAACTGTGATTGCATTACATTTCTATCCATTGGTGGAACAAATAAGTTGTGTACTACCTGACTGTTTAGAACAGAGTTGAACGTTTCGTTTGAGGATGCCTTGTTAGTGTGAGCGGCAGCAACAGAAGCGGAAGGAACGATTGGACCATTCTCCGTCAATGTCAGGCCATATTGTGTAGGTGAATGACGAACTGTACTAGTGGTTTCTTCTTTGGCAGATGACGAAAATTCCATTAGGTTATGCTTTAAATAGAAATCACGGCAAAAAGATATTGAATCAAGGTGACGTGAAAGGCCTCGTGATACATATCGGTATGATTTGTGTGTAGACGAATCTTGTCTGCTTCCGATGAATGTCTTCGATTTGCCCTTACAGGTCAGGCAGCTACGACATATAAATGATTTGGGAATTTTGGTATAACAACCACTCTTGAAGTGATGGCGATTTTTACTAGGTTGTGACATGTTCTTCTAATGGAAGAAGGGAGGGGGAGAAATGGTTTCGATGGGGGTGTTAAATGAACATGATGAAAATGAGCATGATGCTATCGGATCGAGCATGAAAAGGCATGATGGTATGAAAAAAGAAACGTCGTGACATAGAAACAAGGCAGAAACATAGTACTAGTACGAAGTAGCAAACAAACACTTTGGAAAATAATTTTATTTCATATCTTGGGTTAAGGTTAGGAAGTTGTTTGGCACCGCGATTTCAAATTTGAACATGATTTCGAACACAAAAGCATGAAATGCCGTTCCGGTGACTGAATTCTGAAACGCCGTTCCATGATTGTTGACATGAATTGTACAAAAAATCGTTTCACCACTCAAACAGAAATTGATACTATCATACCTACATTACTACTACTACTAGTACTATCATAATACACACGGACACATATCTAAGAAAAAAGGATTTTAGGAAACAATTTAAAAAAGAAAGAATGGTGGTGAAGTCGTGTAGGAGGAAGTTAGTGCTGTAGAGTTGTACGAAAATTCGTTAAGACGAGCATGATGCTCTCGAAGCGAGCATTAAAAGGCACGATGGTATGAAAGAAGACACGACGTGACATACCGTAGAAAACAACGCGGAAAAATAGCGAACTAACACTTCTGAAAGTAAATTTATTTCATATCTTGGGATAAGGTTAGAAAGTGTGGAAGTGAAAAGTAGATTTTTTAAATCAATTTAGTCAAAATGGAGAGATCAATGGACATTTTGAGTCTTCGGGGAGAATTTTGGTCGCAACCTGAGGGGGGTCGAAAATCATTACCACAAAAATTGTGAATTTAAAAAAATACCCTTGCGCATAACAAACGCAGGGTCGATTTTCTGAAAATAGGGCTTGCGAGGGGTCGCGTGGGGTCGTTTGACAGTTATCGGACGTAGCTTGGTGAGCAAATTGGCAATATTAGTCTCACCTGGCTCTTTTGCAATCCAGATAATTCCCCTGCTATACATTCTCTTACCTTATGATAAGCAATACTGTTATCTTTCTTCTAGTAAGGGCTTTTTGGTCACAGCATGTTCTTTACGACAGGATCACTATCACAATGGATATTGGTCGGGCCTTCAACAGATATGTCCATCATTTGGAGCTTATATCATAGCCCTTCAACCATTTCAATTGCTATCCTGAATGCAACGATTTCTGAACCAAACATAGATGTTTCAACTGCTGTTTGTCTCTTAGAGAACTACAATATAGGTGCCCTGTTAACAAAGATGACCATTCCTGTGTGTGATCTCCTACTACTAGTAGCCTTACAGCCGGCGTGGTCTGCGTCCACAAAACATAAAGTGATGACTGATACACCCCTTGGCTCAGGCATATCTGGAGGCAATAGTTCCTTTGCTTCTGGGTAAAATTCACTCCAGTCACAATTATGGAAGGTATACTTGTTGATCTCTGGCACAGAAGCATCAAATACCAATTTTGACTTGCTGTAATTCTTTAAGAATGGAAACAAATGAAACAATTGGTTGAGATGACCCCCTTGCGCTTGTGCAAGGTATCAGGACGTAAGTGACACAGGCATAATAATATCCAGGCAACCAAGTTCACATATTCACCATAGTATTCCAATCAAACCTTGATAATAGTTTTGTTTCTCCAGATCTAAATCTGGGGCTCCATCAATCTCAGGCCTATGTTCAGCACTAAGAGGAAACTTTTCAACTTTGGCAGTACCTTGAATGCATATTTTCCCATGGATAGTTCTTCTTCCACTGACTTAATAGCCTTTGAGGTGTACTTGGAAGAGGCCATGGATCAATACGGCGTCCCATTGATATATGTCTTTCCAACATCAGCCCCAAGGTAGAAAGAAGACTCTTCAACTCAATGGCATCCTTTTCGAACTTTGGATCAATGCCACATACAGGGGTATTGCAGGTATTGCCCACATATGTCACACAGTATTCATAATACTTTGTGCCGTCCTTCGTGAAAGCAGGGTATATGTGCACATCCGGGTTGGCTTTGCAGGACATATATCTGAGCTCCCTTAAGTATTTTGCCAAGTGGGATTGGAATGATGCGCCCGCCATGGGGAGGCCATATGAAGCCCTCACAATCTTGCAGGGCCTTCCACGTGACTCCGGAGAGAAGCCTTGCTTGCTCTTCTGTAGCAATGGTGTAGTACTTCTCCTTGATAGGGGCTGCCAAAGAAGCGTTCTGTATATCAGCGCTAAGGACATCAAGCTTGTTAATTGCTGCCACAAGAAAGAAATACCAAAGCAAATCCTGACTGGGTACAGTCAAGTAGGTATACTCTTTGGATATCTCTGGCACCTTATACCCATCCCCAACAAGCCGCGCCTTCCAGGTTAAGTCAATCTTGACATCAAAAACCATGTGCATAGTAACTTTGGTATGAGCCGCTAGGATTTTATCTTTATCATTGAACTCAAAGGCAATGGAGCTGTTCTTCATTTCCTTTGCAATAGCCTGAGCCCAATGGTTGGTCCCCATTTCCAAATCAATAGCCTTTGTCGTGGCGATTGACTTAGGGAGGTGAACCTTATACTTATGGGACTTGGTCTAGTATTTGGTTTTATCACTGGATATACTCTGATCTTTCTTTTGGAGGATCCAATATGCCCACCATTTGAATGCCGGCTTGTTAATTATGCCATGCTCACGGGTATACAGGGCAGTTTCAACAGGAAAACTCTCTTTCATATTGCTCAACTTGGCCTAAGAGGAAGTCCTGTCTTTCCAATTGATTAGCATCCTCCATTCTTTTGTTGTTGGCTTAGTTCAAGTTTGCCTGGATTTTGTTGTGTAAGTAGCCTGTTCAATGGACAAGGTCTCCTCATCTTTTTCAAAATCAATGATCTCATTCAATAGACAATACATACGCCCTTCATCATCCACGGGGGAATAGATATTTTACATTTTTGGCAAGTACATTTGCTGTATTTATTCTGATGAAACCATTGGGCATAAATACTTTGTATGCTCAGGACTCTAATAGTGGATTGCTGTTTCTTTCTCCAATAAGCATGTCATTAGCATCCCTGCATCAACTCTTAACAAGTTCCAGGATACATTGGTACCCTATCTGGAGTAACACTTAACTTCCAAGATATTCATCAAGATCTTTGCCGGTTAAGTCATCATCAACATCTGGGGATGAAGCCTCGGGCTCTGCCATAAGTACATCATCCTCACCCTCATATTTGCCATCAAATAGACCCAAGGGTGGTTGGCCAAGTTTGTTTTCCAGCTAAGTATCAGAAGGTTTAACTTCATCACCAATCTTTGTGTTGATTGTTTTGTTTTGTTCTTCCAACTGGGATAGAATGTACTGGGTGTCCCCATCACTCAGCCTCCAATATGGCCCGAGTGCTGTTTGTTATGTAAACCTTTCCAGTCTTAAACAATACATAGTGTCAGTCTCCACCACTGAAAGTATTGCTGTATGATCCCGGTCACCGTCCATGCCTGTTTTGTTTTCCATTCATATCAAACCACCAGATGAAGTCATACCAGTCATGGATCATGTAGAGAGTGATGTTGGGCGTATACATGTGTAGCAGTTCATAACCAGTTCTTCCCATTGCAGAGGGGTCATTGGACGCTGTAAGATTCATAAGCCCAGCCGCTAACATGCCACAAAAAGCCCAGCAACTTCTGGGACTCCCTTTCTTTGAAGTCATCCAATGGATAGCTCTGTGTAGGTCCCTGGCACTGCGTTCTGTTGTATTCTGCCACCAACAATGGGGCTGAATTTATGTTTGTCATATCTTGTGGTCAGATTCAATCTTATCCTGGCCAAAGCTGTTAGTCACATGGTTACCCTGGGCTTTTGCTCCATCAGTGACCAGGTGCCTGGGTATTCCAACCTCATTTTCAAAGCAAGATAGACCATCATGGCATTGGACATCTCCTCTGACAGCATAGAATGCCACATAACCTTTACCATTTGTAAAGACCTGGGCAGCTGTATCATTACAAATGATACTTGGTACTTTGAACTTCATAGTATCAGCGTACCACCATCCCTAAAGCATCCTTTGGTTCCTCCATTGCTGTGTCTTCAGCCTCCGAGTGATGGACTGAGTCAGGTTCCGAATTCCCTCCTGCGAAGTCACTTCTATTGTTGCTTTGGCTTTTTTCTCACTGATGCTCCACATCTTAGCAATGGTCTTGGAATCGATTCGGTTGACTTTCTCCTGGATTCTTATTGGAGGTCCACATTGGCCTCATTGGATGCGAGATCTCTTATCCAAAGAGAGTTCTTGATTAAGGACATCTTGCTGTCTCCGGAGTAGTTCCTTTCTTTGGTTCTAGCCTTGGCTTCTTGTTGGATTGCAAGCTCAGCATCTGATAATAATGAAGCTTTGGTGGAAGTATCAGAAATCTGAAAAGTTGGAAGATGTTCTTTGTCCCCAGTGCTTCCAGCAAAAGCTGAAATAAGATGTTCCTTGTCCCCGGTGCTTCCAGCAAAAGCTGAAATGAATCAGGTGGAAACTTCTGTTGGAGTGTATCTGGTCCGTTGCGTTCAAGTCTTGCAAACCAATTTAAGATGTAGGAGCCGGTTCTTGTCATAGTCAATCCCAATTGATTCAGGATGAATAGTGGATAAGAAAGTGATGCCAGCCCCACATTGACTCCCTCAGAGGGCAGGAACGGCACGCGGGAATGAAGCATTGGAATCCCATGTGTGTGTATCTGTAGCCAGTACGTGTGTCTTGGTAGGCTTGTGCGTGCCAAAGTAGGAGATGACACCGTCCACTTGTAGGGGAATGAATAGTTCCGTGTCGTCATTGGAACACAGAGTGATACCATGGATTGAGGAACAATCATATCTTTGGAGAATGTCTTCAACTTTGTTGGAGTTGGAATCACAAATTTGATTCAGACAGATCAAACTGTGCTGAAGCTTGTTTCTAAAATAGAGAGCTTGCCCAAATACCAAAATGTATGTGACTCCAACTGTTTGATATGTCCATGCAGTCGCACAACAGGCAATAGAAACATTTTTGAAGGGTGAGTAGGCATCTGAAAATGGGGCAACATCCACATAGGTCAGAACAGAATTCAACAGATCGAGTAATATCACATTGGAGCCTGCAGCAGTTGTGCCAGCATGACTATCCAACTCACAACGGCCATTTTTGATGTGAACAACTGATTCAATTGTCAGGCCCCTGTCAGCAAATCAATCCTGCTGCTGGCCCTTCTTCTTATGAGTGTGGCTTCCAAATTGATCCCTCCTGGCAGACCCCTTAGCAGAGTCATGAGTCTGGGAAGTGATAGAAGAGACATTTGCAGATTGCTTGGCAGGAAGGAGGGATCAAACCTGAGCCTTTTGAGCTGCAGACATAGTTATCTAGATTTCCTGGGGATAGAACTTCCCCTCAAGGGAACCGGTATAGGTTTGTTTGTTGGAAGTTGTCTGCTTCTTGTTGCCATTGGTGGCGCAATGAGAAGGGTTGCCATTGTTTTTGCGCTTGGTACCTTTCTTGCCCCTGAATGCAGAGATGTTCCAAAGGCCACCTTTCTGATTGGACTGGATTTTCTTCACTCCAAGGGTTTGTGTAAAATGGGCCATGGCCTTGTCAAAATTGTTGTACATGTCCCCATGTTCATTTAGGACCAATTGGATTGCTGTATCAAGCCTTGGATCTGAGATAGAGTGACAGAAATCAGTGACAAAACTGATCTTCCAGAGGAAATGAATTATGTTGTAACAAGAACTCTTTGGTACCATACCAATGCATCTTATGTTTGTCGAAGTTGTAGCCCTTTGCATCACCAGAGTACAAGGATTCTTGTAAGACCACCCGCTTTTCTTCCACGAGTAGCCGGACGTTTGTTGCCTCATAAGCTTGAGAGTACAAAGCAAAATATGCCTTACTCCCATCGCCCCGTACTACCCCTCCTAGAGCTCCATGACTTTGGATATAGGATCATCCTGGGCCTGCACCGACCAATTTGAATAGGATTCCCCAAAGTATATTGTTATCTTTGGTCCAGTGGGACCCAATTTGTACTGTACAACGGATGGAACATTCTGTCCAATTGGCATATGTAGCACCTGGATCAGATCCAACAGTCCCATTTCGATTGTTGTCAGTTACTGCAGGCTCTTCACAAATTGTGTACAGCAAGGAAGTCTTAGTCACTCCCCTCTTATACCTCAGATACTCTCAGAACCGCTCATTGAATTCCTTGAATTTGGACACGGTAGTGAGGGGCGCAGGCAGGGTCAAGTCCCCGGCAGCAGTATTGCTATCATCTTCCTTTGTAGACTTGCGCCGCTCACGAGTCTTCTCTTCAGCATGTGGATTGGCCATCCAGCCCACTGGAGTAGTGATTGTGCCTATGAGTGGCTGGAACTCAATCCATGCCACAAATCGCTTGAGCAGATCCCCAAAAATTCTACCAAAGTAGACTTGCTTGGGACTTGGACAGAAATTGTGCTTGTTCTTGTTGAGCCCATTGACTAGAGATTTGATGGAGGATTGTTCCATATTGTGTAGAAAGTATGCATTAGAGTACCCAGTTCAAAATAACTCACCGGCTGTAGCCTGGTTCAACTTGAATGACTCTAAGATCCCACCAAAGATCAGTTCAGTATTGGTCAAAGCCCTTTCACTCTCGTATCCTGTGATTCCTCCTGTAGCTGCCGCACGTGTGATAGCTTGCCTAACCTTGTTCGGGACAGATGGAGCTTGGTTTTGCTGGAGCATGGCCTGCAAGAAAGTTATCTGCCCTGGAGTGAAAGTTGGGTCTACTGGAGGAGGAGGGAGCAATGGAAGTTCTGTTGGAGGGGCTATCAGAGAACGGCCGGAGGGGCTACTGGTGGTGGTTGCCTCGTCATCGAAGATGGGTGCTGCTGGTGCATTAGCTCGGCCTCTTGTCGATTGTGCCATGGTGGATAGTGGCTGTAAGAGTGATTATTTGTTTGCTTTGATTGAAGATAATGAATTTCCCTTCAGAAGTGAGCAACTTTTGGAGTATTTTCAATCCCTGTGCTTTTGCTAGCAGTAGGAAATTTTAATCTGAACTAGTAACCATTCCGAACCCAAAATGTGGGGTTTGCCAGTTTGTCCATAATTAAGCATGACCGTTGAGCTGTTGGCATTT
Source organism: Pseudo-nitzschia multiseries (assembly GCA_037355745.1). Taxonomy (NCBI): domain Eukaryota; phylum Bacillariophyta; class Bacillariophyceae; order Bacillariales; family Bacillariaceae; genus Pseudo-nitzschia; species Pseudo-nitzschia multiseries. The sequence continues at coordinate 19,096,651 of CM074781.1, forward strand.
GGCGGTACTGAATTTTGGAAAATGGGATTAGGTTTGTGTCAGAATTTGCGGCCGTTGGTTGGGAAATGATCCAATTCACATAGGAATTCACTGCCGTTGGATTGACTCGTGCAGGAATTAAGTGGCCGTTGGGTGGAAAACGGACTGATTTGTAGAAAAACTCACAGCCGTTGGATCCGGTCAATCTGATTTGTGTAGGAATTAAATGACCGTTAGCCTCATTCTTTTCTGTCATTTCTGTTTTTCATTGTTACAATTTTCCATGTATGAATATCGGAGGCCGTTGAAAACTGCTCTAGATGAGATCAATGGAGTCTCTCATTGTAGTTTGGTACAGCCACCACTGTACACGTCTGTACGCTGTCCTACCACATTTTGCGTTTACAGTGGGTTATTTGCCACTAGGAGCTGTAGCTACTATGAGTTGTTTGATTTTTAGCTTGATGGCTCATTCACATGCGTGGTGGGCATCATGTTGCCTCAGTCATATCACATTTGGTTGAGGTTCCACATGGAACCTCAGTCCACTTTGAATTGGAAACGCGTTTACCTTTGAATGTAAAGACTGCAGCTGCTGTTGTTCCGGCAATACTAATGTATTGGTGTTGGTGACCTTTGGTTCTACTCTGTGATATGCCATTCAGGGGAAGCTAGAGGTATTGGCCCAAGCCCTGCTGCACCAGTGTCATTACGCGTCTGAGTGCCTGAGTATTCTCACCACATGGAGGGTATTTAGTGTCTGACCAGTGCTGGTCAAGATGTTGAGTAATCGGTGATCAGCCGATAACTGAGCGGAGATTGCTGTTGAGTACCCTATGGGTATCATAAACTCTTGTTTCTACGTGATATCACCTCGTAGGTCCGTGTTCAAATACGCAGTAGTAGTAGTAGTTCGAAAATTAGTGATGTGTTCAAGTAGATTCTAAAATTGTGAGAATCAAGGATTGAAGTGATATCCGGATTGCACCTCTTTTCACCTAGCACCTCTTCTGACCCCTCTTTAAAAGTCCTATTTTACGTTTGAATTAAGTCATAATTCATTAGATCTGTCAGTCATACTCCTACGTGCATAGTCTGTCTGTGTAACCGCATGATTTCTAGATGAACGTAAGATCAGGGGTCATAATTTTAGAGTGCAACACGACAAGCGCGTGTGCTGAAACCATGATGGTCAGATTTTGTCAAAAACTTCCCCAGCTACCAGCATTATTATTTTTCATCTCCATTTTTACTGCATTTTACTAGTAAAAGTGACTGTGAAATACCTTATTCCAAAGGCTACTTCAAATCAATATTAAAAATTGACATTAGATGGACTTATTGATTATACGTTTAGTAGCATTCTCCTTTCCAGTGTTTCTGTGAATTTTGGATTTTGGTCTCTCTATTAGGTTTGCAAGGTAGTAAGAAAAAGTACTCAAATCTGACTGATAGGATTAGAAATTTTACAATTATCAGCTAATCATATTCAAGCATTTTTCTTAAAACTACTGAGTCATACCTATGATATGTATTTGTAGTAGATAATTTTCGTTCCAAACATGCAGAAAAATCCAGTCATGCACACAAATTTGGGATTTCCCCCCTTACTACCTTGCAAAGGTAATAGAGAGACCAAAATAAAAAAATTGTAGAAACACTGGCCAGCATACTTGAAAAGAATTCACCGTGTAACGCGTATTCGTATGTACTACGCGGGCGTAACGTACAAAAAGTCATAAGGGCCAATCACCTTATTTGTAAGGTTATTTCTCAGTGAATAATCGTCGGCGCTTTTATGTGGATTGTCTCTTTACCGGATTTCCCCATCAGCTCACTCTTTGAAGAATTAACAACTCTAAAACACTATCATGCCCTAAATTTACGTACACTTTAGTACTGATTCTACATGATAAGATACGATTTTACATGTGATATTCCGATAAGAATATCACGGCAAACTACGGTAAAAGACCGACCGAAGATGGCCGGTTTTACGTGTGTTTTGTGTCTTACCGTATGATTACGAACATTATTCGTGGCAAATTACACGGTAATCTGCCAATAATCGATACGACGATGACGAGAGTAATTAACCTGTCGATCATCGAAGATGACCAACGCGTACGATGATTATTCTTACGATTCTTTTGTTTTATTACTGTCACGACACAGTTTCTTTAGTTTATCAGACCCAGCATCCTACAATGCTGAGGACCGAATGGCGTTTCCGAATGGCGTTTCCCACCAAGAAACGCAGTTGAGCTCGAAGACAAAGAATCCGGATTAGCCTGATCAGCAACCGGCATCAACCCTCAAGGATGTAAAAGGGGCAGTTGCTTGTGGAGCCCTGGAACAGACCAACACCAGGGCGGTCTCCCTGAAAGAAGAGACCAAAGACTCGAACCAAGATGGTAGGCTCCATCGGGTTTCAAGATCCAGCAAAACAAGCAAGGGAAAAGGGCTGGACGGTTAGAAAAATCGCCCAGGTTGGCATCAGCTGAAAGGAATCAATATCCAAGAACACTGATCTTTCACTGAAAACAAGAATGATGTGAGCCAGAAGATTGAGCCTCATGTATTCCTGATGGTGAAACAGACTGGACGAAACAGATTGCAAGCATCTGCTCGCAAAAAAAAATTCCAAAGATGTGGAAACGAGAACACTAAATCTCAAAGATCCATAAATAAAAAGAGAACACTAAATTCTCAGAAAACAATACGATGAATATTCATCAATCTTTCACCACAGAAATACAGAATGAGCAAATCCTGAGACTGGATAGAAAAGCTCACAATCTTAAGTTGCGACAAAAGCAAAAGCTCACACAAATACAAGTACAAAATAACCGGAACAAAAATTCGATCCGGATATACATATACATATACACAAACAGATAAGCAAATCACACAAAACAGTCACCAACATTTAAGCAACCATCTCACATCCAATCCTCCGACTCGATTACACTCTCTTTCCACATACCACCTTCGATTGAATCTCGATCGCAACTCCCATCCAAACTTCCATCGAATATTCCGAACGAATACTTTGATGAACAACCAGTGAGACCATCTGATCTGAAACTCAAAATGGCTGAGCCAGAAGCGCCAGTTGAAGATATTGATGAACCAGATGAGTATCTGAAAAATGAAGTAATCATTGAAAGAAATGACAAAAGGCTCAGGTGCATTGTCAAGGATAGGGTCCGTGATCTGCAAAACCAATCAATTGGAGTAAGAAATGAGAATCCAATACTGGACACGAGGTTATACAAATTGCAACTACCTGATGGCACCATTGAGGAATACACAGCAAACATTGTTGCAGAAAGTCTCTACAGTTCTGTTGATGATGATGGACGAATGTTCACACTGCTGGATGAGCTAATTGATCATGAATGCGACAACACTGCTTTAAGCAATGAGGAGGCCACAACTATAGCCAAAAATGGCAGAAAAAGCCATAAGCTGACAACTAGGGGCTGGAGAATTTTGGCCAGTTGGAAAGATGGAACCAAATCTTGGTGCAAGCTTAGTGATGTCAAAGAATCATTCCCAGTGCAGTTTGCAGAATATGCAACCAACAATAAACTTAAAAAGCTACCAGCCTTCAGATGGTGGGTGCACAAGATATTGAGAAGAAAGGAAAGCATCCTTAAAGCTGCAAAAACAGCTAAGTATTGGTTGAAAAGTCACAAAGATGGTGTTGAATCACCACATTCAATAACACAAGTAGTGGCAATTGATAAGAAAACAGGTACAGACCACTGGGAACGTGCGATTCATAAGGAAATGACAAACAACATGGCAGCCTTTGAGTTTTCTTGATGATGATGTTATACCACCAGTTGGTCATAAGGAGATCACAACGCACATGATATTTGATATCAAGCTTGGATCCCTAACAAGGAAGTCTCGGTTAGTGGGGGAGGGGCACAAAGTTCCTGCAGTGGCAAAGGAAAACACTTACTCATCTGTCCCCAGTCAAGATTCAGTGAGAATATTCTTCTTGCTGGCAGCGCTGAATGATTTGAAGGTTCTCTCAGCAGACATTCAAAATGCATACTTGACAGCCCCAATAAAGGAGAAGTATTTTCTGCGGGCAAGAGCCAAAGATGGATTCCCTCCACACCTTGCAGGTCGTCCTTGCAAGATAGTCAGAGCAATGTATGGATTACCAGTCGCAGGTGCATCATTCAGGTCATATCTCACAAAACACTTGACGGATCTTGGCTATTCCCCTTGTAAAGCAGATCCGGATGTGCACTTAAGAATTGAAACCAGAAAAGATGGATTGAGATATTGGGCAATGTTGATTGCTTATGTTGATGATATCTTATGTTCTGGTGAAGATCCTAAGTTCCAGCTAGAAAATATCGAACGGAAGTTCAAGTTGAAAGATGATACCATCAAAGAACCGACTCTGTTTTTGGGTGCTGATATTGGCAAGTTTTACTTTGAGGGTGATTCGAAACCAAGGTGGTCATTATCAAGCACCAAATATACGGCGAAAGCTGTCGCGGCTGTTGAACAAGAGCTTGGAACTGAAAAGTATGGTTATAAATATTTACCAAAGTCTGCATCAAGCCCACTGTCACATGATTACAGGCCGGAGATTGATATATCAGAGGAACTGAATCCTGAATTGCAAAATTACTATCAAGGTTTGATTGGAGTTCTTAGATGGATTTGTGAACTTGGAAGGCTTGACATTGTAATGCCAGTTTCTCTCATGTCAAGATATCTGGCTCAAGCAAGAACGGGGCATTTGAACCAGTTATTTCATATATTTGCATATTTGAAGAAATATAACAGGTCAAAATTGGTTTTTGATGATTCAGTACCAAGTGTTGATGAGAGTAAATTTCAAAAATGTGATTGGTCTGAATTTTATCCTGGCGCCACTGAAGTCTTACCAGTAGATATGCCTGAAGCTTTGGGAAAGCATGTAACAATGAGTTGTTTTGTTGACGCGGACTATGCTGGATGCAAGGCAACAAGAAGATCTCATACTGGTGTTATTATCTTCATTAATAATGCGCCAATTATTTGGTTTTCCAAGCGACAAACAACAGTTGAAACATCAACTTTTGGATCTGAAATCATTGCATTGAAAATTGCAATTGAATTGGTTGAAGGTTTAAGATACAAGTTGAGAATGATGGGTGTCCCAATTGACGGGAGCACCAATGTGTATTGTGATAATGATTCAGTTGTCACAAATGTTACACGACCTGAACGCCCATGCAAGAAGAAACACAACAGCATAGCATACCACAAGGCCCGAGAATCCATTGCAGCAGGAATCATCAGAGTTGCAAAAGACCAAGGCTCAACAAATATTGCTGATTTGTTTACCAAGCTTATGAGTGGCGCTGTTTTCCGAGAACATTGTTCCCGATGCATGTGGTAAGTTTGTTTTAAATCAATCATTCGATGGAATGTTCGATTGGCCGTTCGATTGAAGCAACAAGTTGATTTTATGTTCGATCATGGAAACAAAATCGATCTGCAATGAGCGTTTCAAAAAATGGATAATTTGATCCATGGATACAATATATCAAACCGGCAAGGATCAGGGCAAAATGCCATGGTACAAGCCAGAATGAATGGCAAAATGCCTCCCTATTTTTTGATAGGGCCTCTGATGGTAGACTGGATACTGAAAAGAATTCACCGTGTAAAGGCGTATTCGTACGTACTAATCGGGCGTATTACGAAAAGTCATAAGGGCAAATAACCTTATTCTTAAGGTTATTCCTGAGTGAATGATCGTTGACGATTCCATGTGGATTGCCTCTTAGCGGTTTTCCCCATCAGCTCACTCTTCAAAGAATTAACAACTCTAAAACACTATCATGCCCTAAAATCTACGTACAACCTAGTACTAACTCTACATAATAAGGTACAATCACATGTGATATTCCAATGAGAATATCACGGTGAATTATACGGTAAAAAGACCGATCGAAGATGGTTTGCGTGTGTTTTGTGTCTTATTTATGTGTGTTTTGTATGCTTGAAATTACACGATACGACGAGTAATTTCCGACAAGTAATTAACCTGTCAATCGCCATCGACAAGGCCGATTGAACTGTAACAATGATCTTACTCACTAAATCAATCGATCGTAAGACTGATTGCGTTTTTGCGTTTGTTTGTTACAACACGTTTTTTCTAGTTTATCAGACCCACAGCGTCTACGGGCTGTGGCCAGCATCCTACAATGCTGAGGACGGCGTTTCAACGAGAAACGCAGTTGAGCTCGAAGACTAATCCGGACTAGCCTGATCAGCTACCGGCATCAACCCTCAAGGATGTAAAAGAGGCAGTTGCCTGTGGAGCCCTGGAATAGACCAACACCAGGGCGGTCTCCCTGAAAGAAGAGACCAAAGAATCGAACCAAGGTGGTGGCTCCACTGGGTTTCAAGATCCAGCAAACAAGCAAGGGAAAAGAAGCTGGACGGCTCAGTCGAAAGAGCCGCCCAGGTTGGCATCAGTTGAAAGGAATCAATATCCAATTCGAGAACACTGATCTTTCACTGAAAACAAGAATGACGTGAGCCAGAAGATTGAGCCTAAAGTATTCTGGGTCGGAACAGATTGCAAGGGGCATCTGCCCGCAGGAAGGAACAGATTGCGAAGAACATCTGCTCGCAAAAGATCGTTGAGAACACCAAATCTCAAAGAACGAAAGATCGCAAGGATCCAAACAAAAAAGAGAACACTAAATTCTCAGAAAACAATCTTCCAATCTTTCACCACAGAAATACAGAATGAGCAAGAATCCCAAGAAAGGATAGGAAAGCTCACAATCTTGATTTGCGACAAAAGCAAAAGCTCACACAAAGACAGACGAACCGGAACGAAAACTCGATCCGAATAGTCAGAAAGTATACAAACCGGAACGAAAATTCGATCCGGATATACATATACAAATAGATAAGCAAATCACACTCAACAGTCACCAACGATTAATATCCATATCTCACATCCAACCCCTCGATTTGATCACATTCTCTCTCCACATACCATCCTCCGAATATCCATCCTCCGAATACTCCAGAAACTCTCTTCAAAGCGACCATCCGACCACTAGATACACAATTCTGCACCATGGTCCGAACTAGAGCAAACGACAACAGTGAAGAAGAAGAAGAAAAAATGGAAGTGGACGATCCACAAGATTCTGATGAGAACAGAGGAGGAGGTATGGAAGATGATGATGATTTTGAAGATAAAATCATGCAAGTAATGGAAAGGGCCCTTGGTGACCCAGAAACAAACTCAACCATGAAGAGAATCATCGACCAAGAAGTAAAGAAAAGGATCAGAGCGATAAGGGATGCAGAAAGTAGAGGCGAGGACCCGGATGGTGAGAATAGTGACAATGAAGAAAACCAAAATGCCGAGGATGCAAGAGCAGAATGACTGGGAAGAAGGTTGTCCCAACCCAGGATAAAAATCAGGGGATTCAACAATGGTAGATTTCTGAACCCAGAACAGCTTGCTTTCAGAAGCAGCCTAATGGATTTTGGTATCAACTACGAATCAGCTGAAGAAATTATGAGGGGAGGGATGTCTAATATTCGTGAAATTACAGACCTCAACAAGGAAAGCATCAAATCGTTCATGCATGGATTGAAATCTATCAGTCCAGACTGTCCTAATCCAAAAAGTATCCACTATGGTAACAGACTATCATCGAGGCTTCTCACGTGGGCAAATTGGGCCCGGTATCAACCATTGATTGGAGTCAAGCCAAGGGCTATCGACTGGAAAGCAAATCCAAACAATCTGGAATTACAGCAATTCAGAATCAAGATGATGGAATCAAGTGTGAAATCACAGGAAAAATCAACCCCACCTGAGCTAAAGGACCTTACGAAGTTCAGAGAATGGGAGGAAGGCTTTTGACAAAACTTGAGATACAGATTCAACTCTGAGGGATTCCCAATCTTGTATGTCATAAGACCCCAAGAGAAGGAAGATGTTACTGACGAAGCCAGGTCCGGAACAGTCGGGCAAAGTACATCAGATACCTATCCAACTTGGAGTGACTACAATGAAAGGTGTGGTGTTTTGTCAGGTCACCAGTATGACGAAGATAACAACGTCGTCTGGAGGTTGTTATGCGATGCAACGAGAAAAGGTCCTGGGTGGGAATATGTGGCACATTTCCAAAACACTGCTCTGAACTCAGGTAATGCTAGGAATGCTTTCATTTCATTGATGCAACATGCTTACACTGATACCAATATCACTATGGTCCTGAACAAAACCTATCAGGAAATGAAAGATTCACATTACACTGGCGATGCTAAGAATTATGACTGGAACAAGCACAAGCGAAACTGGACTGCTTTCCATGGAACAATTCTGAGATTTGAAAAGAACCACAATGAAAGGAGATTTGTTTGGGATTTTATCAATTCAATCAGTGATGAGCGGCTTGATGCCGCAAAAGCAGATGCAATTGATGAGAGCAAAGACTATCGTGACAACTTCAATGAATGTTTGATTCTATTCACCAATCGACTGGGATTGAAGAAGCTTGCAAATGGGAAGCATAAATGAGGTTCCAGAAGTGTGTATTCTGTGGGCACAACCAGCAAAAAAAGCAGAAGACAACTGGAACGTTTACAGGAAAAGTTGAATGCAAGCCCTATCCAACAAGTGTTTATAAAACAATGTCAAAAGAACAGCGTCAGGAGCTTTACCAAATGAGACAGGCAAAGAAGAAAAGAAATCTCAAGTCTGCTGAGACTAAAAAGAAAGAAGCTGAGAATGAAGGAGCGGGTGACAGTTTTGGATCCAAATCTAAAAAATGACATAATAACCGGACACTAGAAATCAAATTGTTAAAAATGGTGAGCCGGTCATTATACAAGATGAATATCCCGCTAGATTTTGATGATGGAGAAAATGAAAAGGGATATTGTGAGTTAGACTCACATGCAGACACTACTGCGGCAGGAAGTAATATGATATTGCTGAATCCTGATCAGATCACAACGCACGTTGATGTGACCCCTTTTTCTGAAGAATACAAGCCAATCAAAAAGATACCGATTGGAAGTTGTGCTACCGCTTGGACAAATCCAACATCAGGCCAAGTATACATCATAGTGTTCCATCAAGCGCTGTACTTTGGGAACAAATTGAAGAACAGCTTGATATGCCCAAATCAAGTGAGGGACTGTAATTTCAACTCTGTTGAAGAGACACCTCGTCAGTTTGATTCAAGATCCAAGCATGGAATTACAATTCAAACGCCAATGGAAGATGATGATCCGAAGAAAGTTTTTATCAAACTGAGTATGAGAAATGTGATTTCATATTTTCCCACAAGAAAGCCAACAAGAATGGAGCTTGATGAATGTCAACATTTGATTGCAACAAATGATACCCCTTGGGATCCACATTCACTGAAGTTCAGGATGCCCGAGTTAGCCATTGACAATGGAGATCCAATTTCAGGGGACCAGTTTAGCCTTCAAGCTATGTCGACCGAAGAGGATCAAGCCATGGATACAAGTTCGATTGTAACAGAACCTACAAGTAACGTTACGGATATGCTCTCCAAGACCAGCTTAGAGAACAGGCATCCAAGTGCCATGCAGCAATGCAAATTGATGAGGGTGCACCAAGTATCAACAAGGAGAATGCTAACTGAATGCCAAATTGCAACAGATGGAAATATTGCTCATCGAATTTCTTCAGTAACCAATATTTCAAGCGCGCGAAGGGTAGACCAATTCTTGTTTGATGATACAGAATTTGACTTTATGGAAGCTCCTGAAGAAGAATCAAAACAGGCCCCTAGCTTGCAAGAAATTGACAATACACTTGAAAGGAGATCTCTTGATAGAAGAAATCAATGGGGGCCGTCAGTGATAACTATTGAGGGTCCAAACAAAGTTGACTGTGAACGCCTAGCCAAAACTTGGAATATTAGTTTCAAGAAAGCTGAGCAGACATTGAAGGTCACAACCCAGAAGGCGCTCAGGAATTTGCAATTACCATTGATGAAGAGGCTGCCTACACAGCGCTTCAGGAACAAGAGAATTGCACAAGGAACCTGGTACACTGATACGTGGCTTGCTAGAACAACCAATATTATGAGACAGGAGAAATGTGCACAGATCTTTACAAATGGCAACGGGTTTGAAGTATTTATACCAATACAGGATAAATCACAAGCGCATCAAGGATTGAAAACATTCATTCATGAAATTGGAATCCCAGAGCATTTGATTTCTGACGGTGCTCCCGAACAAGGATCACCAAGAACTTACAAGACGCACTGGAATTCAATTGTAAAGCGCAACCATATTCATCAGACATTCATACAACCTCATTGCCCATTTCAAAATCGAGCAGAACAAGCGATTGGACATCTTGGGAGTGCAATCACAACCAAGTCAGCGAAGAAGAAATCACCGAGGTGATTATGGTCATTTTGTGGTGAATTATGTGCAAACATCAGGCAGAGAACAGCATCAAGCAACCCTTCTTCAATGGGGAGAACTCCATTTGAATTGGTCCATGACTATAGGCCCGATATTGCACTATACACTTCATCAGAATGGTATGATTTTGTGTTTTACTATGATAAAGGTGATTCTTCTACCCGAGGCGTTGAAAGGTTGGGACGATGGTTGGGTCCTTGTGGCAATAAGGTAGGTGGGGGTGATTGTTTTTGGCTCCTGACTGAATCAGCAATACCAATATCTACAAATTCAATAAGGCCTGTCAAAGAATTCAAATGGAGGGATAGAGATATCCTCAGAAGAATGGAAGCAATCGACAAATCAATTGAATCCAAGATTGGTGATGAAGTGAAGGATAGCGCGTCCTTTTTCCAGGAAAACTACCCGGAGCCTCAAATGGAGCTATTTGAGGATCAACCAGTAGAATCACCTGATCTGAAACTTGAAATGGCTGAACCAGAAGCGTCAGTAGAAGATATTGATGAACCAGATGAATATCTGGGGAATGAAGTGATCATTGAAAGAAATGATGAAAGACTCAGGTGTGTTGTCAAGGATAGAGTGCGAGACTTGCAAAACAGACCAATTGGACTCAGAAATGAGAATCCCATACTAGACACGAGGCTGTACAAATTGCAACTACCTGATGGCACCATAGAGGAATACACGGCAAATATTGTTGCAGAGAGTTTGTACAGTTCTGTTGATAATGACGGAAGGATGTTCACTCTACTAGATGAACTCATTGATCATGAATGCGACAACACTGCTCTAAATGATGATGAAGCCACGACCATAGCAAAAAATGGCAGGAAAACCCATAAGCCGACAACTAGGGGCTGGAGGATTCTCGCCAGTTGGAAAGATGGCACCGAATCATGGTGTAAGCTAAGCGATGTGAAAGAATCATTTCCAGTGCAATTAGCTGAATATGCTGTCAACAATAATCTTGAAAAGTCACCAGCATTCAGATGGTGGGTGCACACAATTTTGAGAAGAAAGGATCGGATCCTTAAGGCAGCAAAAACAGCCAAGTATTGGTTGAAGACTCACAAATATGGTGTTGAATTACCACATTCAATTACACAAGCGCTGGCAATTGATAAGAAAACAGGTACTGACCACTGGGAAAGAGCAATTCATAAAGAAATGACAAATAATATGGCAGCGTTTGAATTTTCTGATGATGATGTTATTCCAGCCGGTCACAAGGAAATAACCACCCATATGATTTTTGACATCAAGCTTGGGTCCCTAACAAGGAAGGCTAGATTGGTAGGGGATGGTCATAAAGTTCCTGCAGTGGCAAAAGAAAACACTTATTCGTCTGTCCCCAGTCGAGACTCAGTAAGAATATTCTTCCTGCTGGCAGCGCTGAATGATTTGAAGGTTCTCTCAGCAGATATTCAAAATGCATATTTGACAGCCCCGATTAAAGAGAAATACTTTCTAAAAGCGAGAGCTGAAGATGGTTTTCCACCACATCTTGCAGGAAGGCCTTGCAAGATAGTTCGCGCATTGTATGGACTGCCGGTTGCAGGTGCATCTTTCAGGTCATATCTCACACAGCATTTGAGAGATCTTGGATATTCACTATGCAAAGCAGATCCAGATGTGCACTTACGAATTGAAACCAGGAAAGATGGATCCAGATACTGGGCAATGTTAATTGCTTATGTTGATGATATCTTATGTTCTGGTGAAGATCCAAAGTTCCAGCTTGAAAACATTGAGCGAAAGTTCAAATTGAAGGATGATACTATTGAAGAGCCAACTCTGTATTTGGGAGCAGATATTGGGAAGTTCTACTTTGAAGGTGATTCAAAGCCAAGATGGTCATTATCAAGCACTAAGTATACGGCGAAAGCTGTTGCAGCAGTCGAACAAGAGTTAGGAACTGAAAAATATGGCTACAAGTATCTACCAAAATCAGCGTCCAGTCCACTGTCACATGATTATCGACCGGAAATTGATATATCAGACAAATTGAATCCTGAATTGCAAAACTACTATCAAGGTTTGATTGGAGTCCTCAGGTGGATTTGTGAATTAGGAAGGCTAGACATTGTAATGCCAGTCTCGCTGATGTCAAGGTATCTGGCACAAGCAAGGATTGGGCACTTGAATCAGTTTTTTCATATATTTGCATATTTGAAAAAGTACAACAGGTCGAAATCGGTGTTTGACGATACAGTACCAAGCGTTGATGAGAGTAAATTTCAAAAATGTGACTGGTCTGAATTTTACCCTGGTGCTGCCGAGGTCTTACCAGCGGATATTCCGGAAGCTTTGGGAAAACATGTGACAATGAGTTGTTTTGTTGATGCCGATCATGCCGGATGCAAGGCAACAAGAAGATCTCATACTGGTGTTATTATCTTCATTAATAATGCACTGATCATTTGGTTTTCCAAAAGGCAAACAACAGTTGAAACGTCAACTTTTGGATCTGAAATCATTGCATTGAAAATTGCAATCGAATTGGTTGAAGGTCTAAGGTACAAGTTGAGAATGATGGGTGTCCCAATTGATGGAAGCACAAATGTGTATTGTGATAATGATTCTGTTGTCACGAATGTTACACGACCTGAAAGCCCATGTAAGAAAAAGCATAACAGCATTGCATACCACAAGGCCAGAGAATCTATTGCAGCAGGGATTATCCGAGTTGCAAAGGAACCAGGTTCAACAAATATTGCTGATTTGTTTACTAAGCTAATGAGTCGCGCTGTTTTCCGAGAACATTGTTCTCGATGCATGTGGTAAAGTTTTTCATTCGATTGAAGCATTCAGCGAATGAAAGAAAAAATGGATATCTCGATCCATGGATAACATATATCAATCGGGCAAGGATCAGGGCAAAATGCCTTGGTACAAGCCAGAATGAATGGCAAAATGCCTCCCCATTTCTTTTGATAGGGCCTCTGATGGTAGACTGGATGCAGTTTGGTATCTAACAAATGACTCACGATGAATAGGTTAAGTCATAGAATCCGGCCGCTTAACGGTTGGAGGATTTATGACTGAAGGGGACTGAAAAGAATTCACCGTGTAAAGGCGTATTCGTACGTACTAATCAGGCGTATTACGAAAAGTCATAAGGGCAAATAACCTTATTCTTAAGGTTATTCCTGAGTGAATGATCGTTGACGATTCCATGTGGATTGCCTCTTAGCAGTTTTCCCCATCAGCTCACTCTTCGAAGAATTAACAACTCTAAAACACTATCATGCCCTAAAATCTACGTACAACCTAGTACTAACTCTACATAATAAGGTACAATCACATGTGATATTCCAATGAGAATATCACGGTGAATTATACGGTAAAAAGACTGATCGAAGATGGTTTGCGTGTGTTTTGTGTCTTATTTACGTGTGTTTTGTATGCTTGAAATTACACGATACGACAAGTAATTTCTGACAAGTAATTAACCTGTCAATCGCCATCGACAAGGCCGATTGAACTGTAACAATGATCTTACTCACTAAATCAATCGATCGTAAGACCAATTGCGTTTTTGCGTTTGTTTGTTACGACACGTTTTTTCTAATACAGTTTGGTATTCAACACACGACAATGACTCACGATGAATAATGGATTAAGTCATAGAATCCAGCTGCTTAACGGTTAGAGGATTTACGACTGAAGGGGACTGAATAGAATTCACCGTATAAATGCGTATTTGTACGGACTAAGCAGGCGTATCGTACATAAATCATAAGGGCAAATAACCTTATTTGTAAGGTTATTTCTCAGTGAATAATCGTCGGCGCTTTTATGTGGATTGTCTCTTTACCGGATTTCCCCATCAGCTCACTCTTTGAAGAATTAACAACTCTAAAACACTATCATGCCCTAAATTTACGTACACCCTAGTACTGATTATACATGATAAGATACGATTTTACATGTGATATTCTGATAAGAATATCATGGCGAATTACGGTAAAAGACTGACCGAAGATGGCCGGTTTTACGTGTGTTTTGTGTCTTACCGTATGATTACGAACATTATTCGTGGCAAATTACACGGTAATCTGCCAATAATCGATACGACGATGACGAGAGTAATTAACCTGTCGATCATCGAAGATGACCAACGCATACGATGATTATTCTTACGATTCTTTTGTTTTATTACTGTCACGACACAGTTTCTTTACTAAGCATTGGGGACACTCAGTTGTGTATCCACTGCTCAAGCCCATCTTCCACTTCTGTGGAAATACTGGTGACCTCCTACAAGATGATGGAAGCATCATGTAAACGTGATGACCTTTCACAAGGAAACATGGGGAGTATTGAATTCCTTTCATGTCCAAAAGTACCAAAGCTACACAATGGTAGTTATTCTATTCGTACGAATCAATGAATCCCGTCTCAACCAAAGTAATCAATTCCCACGGCATATCGATTCCCATGGCGCATCGATTCTCATTGCTTATTGGCGGTGAGCAATCTCTGTTTTCTAATACTGCCCTTGTTCCTTGATAAGCAAACTTTGATTTCAGAAAGTATCACATGACCTACGGGAGCAATTCCTGATCCTAATGATAAACATATCATAGGATCTTCCTAAAGGAACAAGAGAAGAAAACCATTGCTGTTTTGTGCTTCTCACACAATATATATACATATACATACAGATACATACGGTCAATGATCAATGCATGTACGGAAATAATCAGCAAGTAATCTCATCACTACACAACAGCAGTTGCAACATATTTCACCTCAATAAAAGAGATATCTTACATTTTGGCAAGATTTCACTTTATCTTATACTTTTAACATTCAACTGATTTATATCCCAAAATTCACACTAGTTGCTACCAACTACCTGTAATCTACATTACTAAGGTCTGTCTCGCTGTATCTGAACAAGTTCACAGTAAGAAGAGATCTGGCGTTTCCATAGTCTTGCCTGTAGTCCAATTATCCGTTGTTGACAGTATCCAACCACAATTGTCACGCATAGAGTACGATCGTTTGTCTACTAACACACTAACACAGCGTTGCTGTTCTTCAGAAGCCTTTGAATCACACTCTCAACAGACCGGATTCAGAAGGAAAATAATAGATTAACAGTCGCAAGCTCTAAGGTGGCTTGCATATGAAGAACAGGAAAGAAAGTGAAGACAATCCCTACGCTGGCATATGCCAATTGCAAATTGTCTACAAAGTCGTTCCCTTTCACCACTCGATTCCTCCGACAAATCGGGCGCATCTTGATTGAACATGCCTGCCAATCCCACTGGTGGTAGGAACAATGTTGGAGATGGCAGCACCGTAATCGCAATCAGTCTTCCTAGTTTTGATGACCATACGAAGTTGATACTTGTAACCATATTCCGCGTTACAAAGGAAGAAGATAGCTTTTCTGTGTGAAGCTCTCCTAGAAGGAGGAGGATTACACAAGTGGTCGACTTTCCTTGATGCACTCCTCAAACATGGTTTCGCCCGCAAACTTACCTACATGGATACTAGTAGCGGACTACCAACACAACTTCACCAATCCATCCAACGGACCATTGAAGCACTCGCGGACTTCACTAAGGAATTACGCAAGAGCAAAAAGGATTGGAGAGATGTAGAATCATATTTGTACGACAGCTTCAGTGCCTTCTGTATGACACGTGCACTGCGTCTTCAAAATGAATCTATCTTGAATCCTCCAGCTCCTCCTCCAGGAACAAATAAGAACAAGTCCCCTCAACAAGTGCGATACGAGTCTTGGTGTCAAAAATCACGTGATGAAAAGTCGTTCACGCCCCTCACGAATGACTCAAGATTCGAACACTGGCTCGTCGGCTTCAAAGAAAAACTCGAGGCATACGACATTGACACCGACACATATATTGATGAAACCTGGCCTCCTGCTGCACTGCAAGGCTACACATGTGACCTTTTTGTCAAACAATGTGCATTTGTCTGGGTTCTTATGTTGGAAGTCTTCAAAAGCGACCTATCTGCGTCATGCGTTCACAGCCATTCCCTCACACGCAATGGATAGCAAGCATATTTTGATTTTGCGAATTTACATAGTGAATCATAGGCCAAGGTGTATGACAACTTGACTCAATGACAAACAGCCGGTCTTCATTGCCACCGGTACACTTGGTGATATAAGCGCATATACCAGTTTCTTTTGGTTTGAACCCGTTTATTATAAGACCAATGACTCCCCTTTCGGTACCCAGTCTACCAAACGTCTCGGTCATTTCGTTGGCATTGCCGAACATGTTGGCAATGGACTATGTTTCCAAATCTGGGATCCAGTGACTAATAAATTGCTTGACCATTCTGGTGTCCGCTCCGCTCTTACGCCTGAGTCACGCAATAAACGAGCTGGCCTCTTTACTGACAACGGCTTCATCGCATGGCGTGAAGCAAAGGATTCGGTACCTTGATTGTACGCCACCGGTGACGCCCCTACACTCACAAAACATGGGGAGCATACCACTACAGATCCTTTGTTTGGAGGGCTCTGAAATTGAGGAGAAACAGTCGGTATTTGGTAGTTTAACTTGTTGGCTACTACATGAATTGTTACTTGAAATTGTGAGCGGAAAATTGCTCTTTTACTAAAATCACCATATTGGTGCATCGGCCCGCTAATACTCCAATGCACACACTAAATCACTAATAATCACAGCGACCCGCTAATACTCCGATGTGTTGCACGTGGTCTTGTACCAATGGGCTGTAGGGATCTACCTTGCGCCCAGTAGATTCGGTACATAAGGTCCTATTTTTAGTAAGAAGGAGAACCGGATCGGTAAGTGGTAAAATCTCATTCGCACTTCCACTCCCATCTTCCATTCATGTTGGTCCATTCCTGTAGAAGCAAGATTCATTGTACGATCGATTCTTATCTCATTTGTGTCTCATTCATTCAGTAGCGCGCGTCATTCGTGTCTCATTCGTTCAGTCGAGCGCTCGTTCGATCAACTTCAAACACACTCCCCTGCTTCAAAGGATAATAGACTCAATCGATGATACTTCTCCAGAACTTGTTGTAGGCTTCATGTGCTTCTTCTGCCTTGGAGTCTACAGTCGCGAAGCTCGTGTCTTTGTTGCCTTTGGCCTTTGTGGAGTACTCATCTTTTCCGTAGAACTTGGAACCATGCTTTTCAAATAGGGCTCCAGTCAGGTTCTTGGTGAAGATATCACTTGTCATTTCATCGCCTGTCTTCCACATCACCTTGATGACGCCCATTTCCTTCAGCTCTCATAGGAAATACTGTTTCACTTCAATATGCCTTGTTCTTCCTGCTATGGACCAATTGTTGCAAAAATCAACTGCGCCCTTGTTGTCCACATATATCACCATAGGTAGCTTGATTTGCAATCCGAGACACATCATGACTCTCCAAATGTACAGCATGTCTTGCACACATAGTACAGCTGCATACAGTTCGGCTTCCATAACTGACAGTGCAATGATTGGCATCATCCTTGATCTTGCTGTGACATTGGCACCGTTCAGCCAAGTCGACCAGCCATTGACACTGTGCCGAGACTCATCTTTGGCATATTCTGAGTCACTGAATCCAATCAACTCGAAAATGAAATTCTTGGTACCATCCCACACTGCGTTTGGGGCTAATGTGAGGCCTCTCTTGGGTGTTCCGGCACAATACTTCATCACTCGCTTTAGTGCCTTCATGTGGGACTTCCTTGCTTCAGTCATGAACCTGGAGAGCTCCCGGACCGCATTCTGTGTTTCAATTCGTGACCATCTCATCATATGCAATAGGATGGCTGTTCCAGACCTGTACTTTGTTTGGGCTTCCTTGGTGAGAACACTATCGGATGGTCCTTCACCTTCTTTCCTCAACACTGATCCTGGCTCTGCTGGAGTCGTAGGATTGCCTCTGCATTCGTCAAGCTCGAACTCATCAACAAATCTTTTGATCTTGACTGGTTGGGTCATGCGAAGGGTTCTGTTCTTCCTGTCGCGCTCAATGTGACATCCGACATACTCATCCATCTCTCCAATATCCTTGCATTCAAATAGGGACTTGAGTTGTTCTTTGTGCTTTAGGACTTCTGCTTCTTTGCCTATGATGCAAAAATCGTCGACCCATAGCAACATCAAAAGTAGCTTGTTGTTGATCCACCTGAAAAATAGACATGGATTGGCCTTGCATCTCTCCATCTGCATGGTATGCATTGCTCATCGCGCTTCTCTCCAGAATTGTATTGCCGCTTGAATTGTGCCATAAAGTGTTTTCTGCAATTGGAGGAGTACGTATGATGGGTAGAACTTCTGATATCCCTCTGGAATCTTGGTGAAGATTTTCTCTCCATTCTGAAATTTGCCGTTCAGAAAAGCTCCTTCCACATCCACAATGTAAGCCATAAAATTTGCCATGACCATCAATATCATTGCAATTTGGATGGAGATATCACTGACAACCGGTGAAGACTTGTCTTGGCCATCAAAGTGCTCGCCATCTAGCTGCTTGAATCCTCGTATCGCGTTCCTGCATCTTACAGTACCATCAGGTTTCATCTTGTTGGCCCAAGTTGTATCCATAATTTTGGTGCCCGGTGGGATATTGGCTTCATCAATCTCTTCAAAAACGCCATACTTGAGCATCTTCTCATGTTTAGCGTCAACACCCTCTGTAAACTTGTCTCGCATCGGACTGGCCATAGATTCCTTGTAGTTCATGGTCTTTAACTCATTTGTGTTGTCAAAAGCACTCCAAGCTGCGCCAACCAGACTGAGTTCACTCATAGCGCCTTCCGGAGATGGGATGGCTACTGACAGAAGATTGAATTCTTTTAGCTCAGTCATTGCCTTGTGGAACTGGATTTCAGCATCAGTGAATTGTGCTGCATAGCTGCCCATATCTCCATAGCGTATATCCGGATTGAGATGAGCGTTTCTCACGACTCGGCCATACCTTGTGGTTGTTACGACATGGGGATCCTCTTCTTCTGTATCTTCATTGCTATCGTAGTCCTCGTCACTTTCGTATTCGATCTTGGTTTCTTCAATATCATCGGCGTAGTATTCATGTTCATCGGCATCGGGAAATTCGGATTCAGGTTGCAAGGGAACTTCTTGTACGGTGGCTCCCCCACTTTCATCCTGAAACTGCACGCGAGGATGCCGAGGTCTGGTGGTGGTGCGCAAGATGGAGACAGAGTGTGTAGGGGTGGCATTGATTGGGAGATCCATGTGGCCACCTTCAAGGAAATCAGCATGAAAATTGATAGCTTCACCCGCGGGGGCATTGGGGGGAAAATACATTCTCTTTAACCAGCAGATATCACGGGTAGCTGTAAACGTGTTCTTCAATGGATCATACATCACATAGCAATCTCCTGGCCGGTCAGTGCAATATCCAGCAAAGAAAGCTGGATTGCCTTGATAATTGAGTTTGGGACTTGTGGGGCGCTTGACGCGGCCTACTCCAGCCTCTCCAAAAGTTCGGAGATGGGCACCAAAGGCAGGGACCGTGCCAGAAAAATGTTGAATCTTGGGCATAGTATTTCCATTCACCGTGACAGCCTCCAACCAGTCCAATTGAACACCACATCTCATGGCTAATGGGAAGAATCTAAACCGGTATTCCCTAGGCACATTTGCTTGAGAGCAAAGAGCCATGGCTCGACAGACTGACCGATAGATTGCTGTTTCAATCACACTGTTCTGCTGAGGAGTATCCACAGAGGTATACTCGAATTTGCAGGAAAATTTCCAATCTGCTGAGGCCAGCCGAGTATCAAGTGCTGTATTTTCCCTGGCTTTATCACATCGAATGTGCTTCAAATCTTGGCCTTTGGATCTCCATTGGTTGAGCAATGCGCAAGTGGGTTCGACCATTCCATCTTTGGTGGCAAAGAAATTGACAAACCGGCATGAGGAATACTCATCAACAATCATGCAAAAATGGGGCTTGGTAATGAATGGGGCGGTCAACTTGTTACTTTTGGCAGCTTTGGGTGCTTTAACGGAGGACATATCCACAAAGAGTCTTTTGCCAGGCTTGGTGGCTGCGACGTGTTCGCTTTCAGTAGGAATCACTTTCCTTTTCGCTTTAGCTTTGGCACAATCTTCACATGGGAGCAGCGGACCCCGTGTGATGGTCCAGCCAAGTGTTTCAGCTGTTTGGCGTGTCTTGATCTCATCCATGTGTCCTAAGAGTCGGTGGGCTTTGTTGATGTTCATCTTGGTTCCTTCATCGGTGGTAGTGGTAGCAGTCGCTGCGTTGATGTCAATGTTGTTGGTAGGATTGGCAATGCGATCAAAATAGCCAACCCACACACAGCTTGTGTAGGTGGGAATTTGAATATCAAAATTCACCTGGATCGTCCCTTTCCTGAGAAACCTTCCGGTTTTGTCGCTTCCGGTGGCTATCCAACCATTCTGTAAAGCCAGGTTGGCTGAGAACAGATTGAATGCAAAATTTGGATTGAAATTCACACCCTGCAACAATGTCTGAAACTCCTTGTTGCCATCCTTGTCAATCTTCTGGCATGGAATATCCCCAACTTGACCTCCTTTCAGTTCATTGCCGCTTTGGGTGGTAATGGTGGCACCACTAGCTCTCAAATTGGTGGCACATCTCATACTGTTTGAACTGTGACTTGTGGCGCCCGTATCAAAAACAAAGACATTGTCATCATACAGCAGATCAAATCCTTCGGGCACAACATCTCCTTTGGTAGCTCGCTTTTGGGCATTGAGAAGTTGGAGTGACGTGGTAGAGGTTTGCATTGCTGAGAGACAGAAATCATAGTCAATTGTTGCTCCCTGGACATCCTTCAACTTGGATTTCCAACCATTTGGGCGCCAGGCAGCATTCTTCTCATCCTCAAAACAGACAGCTGTTCCATGATTACCACCACAGAGTCCACATTTGCGCCGTCTGCCCCTTTGGCCATTCGACCTGTTGTTGCGATTGCCATTGCCGCCGTTGTTGCGGTTGTTGTTGTTGCGGTTGTTGTTGTTGCGGTTGTTGTTGTTGCGGTTGTTGCCGTTGCCGTTGTTGCCGTTGTTGCCGTTGTTGCCGTTGTTGCCGTTGTTGCCGTTGTTGCCGTTGTTGTCGTTGTTGTCGTTGTTGTCGTTGTTGTCGTTGTTGTCGTTGTTGTCGTTGTTGTCGTTGTTGTCGTTGTTGTCGTTGTTGTCGTTGTTGTCGTTGTTGTCGTTGTTGTCGTTGTTGTCGTTGTTGTCGTTGTTGCCGTTGTTGCCGTTGTTGCCGTTGTTGCCGTTGCCGTTGCCGTTGCCGTTGCCCTTGCCCTTGTTGCCATTGCCCTTGTTGCCATTGCCCTTGTTGCCATTGCCCTTGTTGCCATTGCCCTTGTTGCCATTGCCCTTGTTGCCATTGCCCTTGTTGCCATTGCCCTTGTTGCCATTGCCCTTGTTGCCATTGCCCTTGTTGCCATTGCCCTTGTTGCCATTGCCCTTGTTGCCATTGCCCTTGTTGCCGTTGTTGCCGTTGTTGCCATTTCCATTGCCGTTGTTGTCGACACGCGGGTGCCCTGCTTGACGTTTAGGACAGTTGAACGCTTTGTGACCTTGCTCTCTGCACCAATAACAAACTGCGTTAGTGGACCACTTGTCACGTGTATTGGCAAAATCAGTCATCGCAGCACCAAACAGACTCATTTCTTTCGCTTTTCCACCCCTGCTTTGTATACTTCGAGCTGACTCATACAGACTTGCAGCTCGGAGGTTGATTGCCTCCCAAAATTCCAGTTCAGAGGTGCCATCGTCTTGCAGCGCATCCATGAGGGGGGTAAGTTGCATCAGTAGGTAGGCAGGTAGTGCTGCTTTGAATGCCACGATGAGTTGTGTCAAAGTGGGCGTGACTGACTTGTATTGGTATTTCCTTTGCAAATCATAGATGTCCTCAACCAAATCCTGTGGAGGGGCTCCGATGGTCAACTTTAAACTTCTCAGATCAATATCCAATTGCTCTTGGTCGTGAGATTTGTTGACTTTCCTGTATTCCTTCATGTGTGCTCGGAGCTTTTCATTCAATTCAGTTGATGCACCCCAATCAATCTTGGACTTCTCCATGATGGCTAGGTCTGTCCTGTTGTCGGCAAAAGCCTTGTACAGATCATTCAGAGCTTTGTTGTACTTGTAAGCTCTTTTCTGTGTCGTACTCATCTCCTCTCGAGGTGTAAGTTGTCCGTCTGGAGGTAGGTCCTTATGTGGCTTGGTGGTCAACATATCCCGGTACTTCCGGCTATCCGCGAATGCTTCAAACTGAGTGTACCAGTCTTCAAACTTGCTTGCATCCCCCTTGGCCAACTTGGGCACTTGGCTATCCACATACTCCACCATCTTGTATTTGTATTTCTTCTTCGTGGATCCCTCGGTGCTGCTTGCGCTGCTTGTGCTTCCGCGACTTTCGGCGCTACTCGATGCGGAACTGCTCTCGGAGCTTGATAGTACACTGCTCTCCTCTTCTTCTTCTTCCGACGTCGATTCTGCAGAAAAAACAATTTCTATCTCTTGATGCCGGGTTGGTGGATCTTCCTCCATTCGTTAGACACGTAAGTAAATTGTTGTATTCAAATCCAAAGTAGATACGTAGGTAAATTGTCGTATTTCGATTCTGATGTAAATTGTTGCAAAGTGGATACGTAAGTAAATTGTCGTATTTCGATTCCGATGTAAATTGTTAATTGTAATTGGCCCTATCGATTCGTCGATACCAATCCTGCTGTTGAATGTCGCTGGCTCCGATTATTAGCCAGCCTGCAGTCCGATCTTGGTGGACAAAAAAATAATAAAAAATTGCTGACTCTGATTGTTAGCCAGCCTGCAGTCCGTTCTTGGACAAAGTAGATAAAACGCTGACTCTGATTGTTAGCCAGCCTGCAGTCCGCTCTTGGACAAAGTAGATAAAACGCTGACTCCAATTGTCAGCCAGCCTGCAGTCCGCTCTTGGACAAAGTAGATAAAACGCTGACTCCGATTGTTAGCCAGCCTGCAGTCCGTTCTTGGACAAAGTAGATAAAACGCTGACTCCAATTGTTAGCCGGCCTGCAGTCCGTTCTTGGACAAAGTAGGTAAATCGCTGACTCCGATTGTTAGCCAGCCTGCAGTCCAATCTTGGACACAGAGTATTCCGCTGAACCGCGCGGATATCTCTTCTTCGACCAAGTTCCAACCTCGGGAGCGCTCTGTAATTCTTTGAAGAATGTTTGGAGGGCTCTGAAATTGAGAAGAAACAGTTGGTATTTGGTAGTTTAACTTGTTGGCTACTACATGAATTGTTACTTGAAATTGTGAGCGGAAAATTGCTCTTTTACTAAAATCACCATATTGGTGCATCGGCCCGCTAATACTCCAATGCACACACTAAATCACTAATAATCACAGCGACCCGCTAATACTCCGATGTGTTGCACGTGGCCTTGTACCAATGGGCTGTAGGGATCTACCTTGCGCCCAGTAGATTCGGTACATAAGGTCCTATTTTTAGTAAGAAGGAGAACCGGATCGGTAAGTGGTAAAATCTCATTCGCACTTCCACTCCCATCTTCCATTCATGTTGGTCCATTCCTGTAGAAGCAAGATTCATTATACGATCGATTCTTATCTCATTTGTGTCTCATTCATTCAGTAGCGCGCGTCATTCGTGTCTCATTCGTTCAGTCGAGCGCTCGTTCGATCGACTTCAAACATCCTCCGACTGAGAAGCCCAAACCGCAGAATGTTCCAACTACTCCTATTACTGCCGAATCCACTACGGACTCCGACACCAAGAAAAGCCTCAAGAATCCTGTGGCACCTAAAGGCAACACGCCTCCAGTCCCTACCGAGCACCAGGCTACGTCACCTCCTATTCAGATACCTAATAATAGCCAACCTTCTGCATCTGGTAATCAGGTTATTATCCAACCACCCGCCCACCCCTCGTTACCAAGCTTTCTATATAAGAAGGTCGATGACAGCCCAAGCTGGTCCCCTTCTCCACTCCCTAACAACTATGGGGAGAGTTTTGATGGTCCTCCTACGACACACATCTTCAGCAAGACATCCGATGGCGTTCTCCTTACTGAAGATGATTTTGATCCACCGGAACTAGCATACTTTGATGTTAGTGACGTCATGACTCCACACACCAACCCTGCTACTCCTACAGTAGACCCATCACAGGTAGTTGTTACCAATAAAGAAGGGAATGCACAATTTGATGATAATGGTAAACCTCTTACCATTCCAACGATCCCAATTGCCAATCTACAAGGACAATCTTTCCTTGTACCCAATCCTGATGGTACTCGGAAACGCCTTACCATCGTCAATGTAGAAGACAGTCTTGAACGCAATAAGGACTTCATCAAATTCAAGTGCAAGCACTCTGATGACAAACTTGACGATATCATTGCATACAATGATGTCATGAACTACATCCACCGTGATTTGACCCAAGAAGATGGAAAACTTTGGTCGTTTCGCCAAATCCTAGGACACCAAGGTCCATTGGATAACAAGCACCCTCAGTACAAATGCTCCAAGTATAACCTTTGGATTGAATGGGAAAATATGGAACATACATATGAACCATTAGCCAACATTGCGGCTGATGATCCTGTTACCATTGCCAAATATGGGAAAGACAACAACATGCTTGACCTCCCAGGTTTGAAACGTCTCAAACAAATCACCAACCTAGCACGACAAACCAAGAAGCTTGATTGACTCGTGCATCAAGCCAAACTTTGATCTTTCTGCACCACCCCGCAATATCAATACGGATTCAAGGTACGTCGTAACCACGAAGAAGCCCTCCAATTTGATCAAGCCAACGGAAACCACAAATGGGAAGACGCCACCACTCTTGAAATGAAACAGCTCAAGGAATACAATACCTTCATTGACAAGGGCATGTACAAGGCAAGCTCCATCCCAAATGGGTTTCAACAGATCAAGGTACACATGATATATGCTGTCAAACATGATGGTAGACACAAGGCTCGTCTTGTTGCAAACGGCAATCTTACTGCAGCCCCCATCCACAGTGTGTACGCCGGTGTCGTATCACTCCGCGGCCTACGTATGTGCCTGTTCCTAGCTGAACTGAACAGCCTGGAAGCATGGGGTACTGATATAGGAAATGCTTATCTCAAAGCAGTGACATGTGAGAAAGTCTGTATCAAGGCAGGCCCAGAAATCGGACCACTAGAAGGTCACCTCTTGATCATCTACAAGGCCCTATATGGACTCAGATCATTGGGCAAATGCTTTGGTGATTTACTAGCAGCATGCCTCATTGAACTCGGCTTCAAACAATCCCGCGCCGAACCGGAAATCTTTCTCAAGCCTGGAATGAACAAGTATGGGGAACGTGTATATGAATTCATATGTACAAATGTCGACGACCTATGTCTTTGCATGGCAGATCCCAATTCATTTCTGAAAATCCTACAGTCAGAGCCATACAACTTCAAACTGAAGGGATCTGAACCTATGAACTTTCACCTAGGTTGTGCATTTGAATACATGGTGTTCTTTGCATGAACCCCATCAAATTCATCGAAAAGATGGAAGCATCTTATGAACAAATGTTCGGATGCAAACCTAACACTAGGTTTCAATCACCCATTGCCGAGAACAATCATCCTGAATTGGACTCTTCAGCGTTCCTTGAGGAAACTGGCATTCAGAAATATCAAAGCATGATCGGTTCACTCCAATGGATCATCGCCATTGGACAATTTGATGTCCAAACAGCCGTGATGACGCTCTCAAGTTTTAGAGCTCAACCACGAGAAGGACATCTTGATTGTGCCAAACGTATCTACAGATATATCTCCAAGTTCAGACATTTTAAGATCAGGTTCTGTGTGGAACCCCCAGATTTTCTATTGACTAAACCTGACACCATCAATTGGTCCAATGCCATCTATGGGGAGCATTCTGAGGAGCTACCCGGCGACGCTCCTGCACCACTTGGGAAGGCAGTAGTGTTGACACACTTCTATGATGCAAATCTCATGCATGACATCCTCAGTGGGAAGGCGGTAACCGGCATCCTTCACTTTGCAAACAAAACTCCTATGATGTGGTTCTCAAAGAAACAAGCCGCTAAGGAAACAGCCACATTCGGGGCTGAGTTTGTCGCAGGAAGAACTTGCATCAAGCAAATTGTTGACTTACGCCACTCGTTCCGATACCTCGGAACAGGAGTTCACGATATTTCCTATTCATGGGGAGACAACAAGAAGATGACTCAGACGTCAACCTTCCCTTACGTGAGGTTGCATAAGCGTCACCATA
Organism: Pseudo-nitzschia multiseries; assembly: GCA_037355745.1. Taxonomy (NCBI): domain Eukaryota; phylum Bacillariophyta; class Bacillariophyceae; order Bacillariales; family Bacillariaceae; genus Pseudo-nitzschia; species Pseudo-nitzschia multiseries. The sequence continues at coordinate 19,123,388 of CM074781.1, forward strand.
TCCTATCGTATCACTACGTATGCAGCATGATAGCGAAAGGCTTCATTCTAATGCTGCACATTCCTGGTAAGGATAACTGTGCAGATATCCTTACCAAGCATTGGGGACACTCAGTTGTGTATCCACTGCTCAAGCCCATCTTCCACTTCTGTGGAAATACCGGCGACCTCCTCCAAGATGATAGAAGCATCATGTAAACGTGATGACCTTTCACAAGGAAACATGGGGAGTATTGAATTCCTTTCGTGTCCAAAAGTACCAAAGCTACACAATAGTAGTTATTCTATTTGTACAAATCAATGAGTTCCGTATCAACCAAGTAATCGATTCTCACGGCATATCGATTCCCACGGCGCATTGATTCCCATCGCGTATTGGCGGTGAGCAATCCCTGTTTTCTAATATTGCCCTTGTTCCTTGATAAGCAAACTTTGATTTCAGAAAGTATCACACGAGCTACAGGAGCAATTCCTGATCCTAATGATAAACATATCATAGGATCTTCCTAAAGGAACAAGAGAAGAAAACTGTTGGTGTGTGCTTCTCACACACACAATATATATATATATATATATACATACAGATACATACGGTCAACGATCAATGCATGTACGGAAATAATCAGCGAGTAATCTCATCTCATCACTACACAACAGCAGTTGCAACGTATTTCACCTCAATAAAAGAGATATCTTACATTTTGGCAAGATTTCACTTTATCTTATACTTTTAACATTCAACTGATTTATATCCCAAAATTCACACTAGTTGCTACCAACTACCTGTAATCTACATTACTAAGGTCTGTCTCGCTGTATCTGAACAAGTTCACAGTAAGAAGAGATCTGGCGTTTCCATAGTCTCGCCTGTAGTCCGATTATCCGTTGTCGAAAGTATCCAACGACAATTGTCACGCGTAGAGTACAATTGTTTGTCTACTAACACACAAACACAGCGTTGCTGTTCTTCAGAAGCCTTTGAATCAGACTCTCAGCAGACCGGATTCAGAAGGAAAATAATAGATTAACAGAATTGAATCATTGAATGGAATCATAGAATGTGATCATAGAATGAAATCATAGAATACTACAAGTATGTAAGAAAACTACATACACAACAACTCCACAGGGCCCCTGCAAAGCACTAATATGTTTACCGTTGTTGGGAAATTCGCGAGCCGGTGTTATGTCCTTAACAAACGGGGCACGTCGTGTCGTATACGATGTGTGGTGAGGACTTTGTGAAAGAACGGAAATCCAGTTATTTTCTGTGATTGATGGATCGGTCGTAGAACAAATCGTAGTAATCAGTTGGTCGGAGCAAAAACGGCGTCGTAGGCGAAGAATCAATCGTAAGGACGATCAATGATGGTTTAAAGTAATTATTGATGGAATATTTGCAGTCGGTGGTTAGTAGTGCTTGGCACAATCAAATGGTGGCGTCGGTATCTCGACAACGGTGGAATCACCGTGGATCGCAGGTACGAAAATATAATCCAGGGAACCTGTGTTGTGGCCCTGGAATGGGATAGATTGCTTCCGGCGTGTCCAAATAGCAACAGGTCTTCTATTAAAGACGAATGGCTTGTTATGTGCAATCGGATCAGAGAACTATCTATCGTCGGCCGAAGTCAATTCGTTTGATGATCTTCTGTCCGATTGTTTTCATCGTGTGCTTGTACTGTCGTCTTCTTTTGCATGCTTCAACAAGCTTGCGACTATTAATCTGTTAATTTCCTTCTGAAAGTGGCTGTTAAGCTGACACAGTCCAAGGGCAAGGAAGAGCAACAGGAGCGGTGGCTGCAGGACGGTTCAGGTGCCGGTCTGTTGGTTCTAATATTTCTCTGATCCCACTACGATCATGTATTCTAATTGCAACACACGACCAGGCCTATGCTGACTACTGGTGGGCTCAGTCAGTTAGGTCTTAGGCTTGTAGTTCTACAATTGGCTGCAGGACAATGGATGCAAGGTTTAAGAATGAATAATCAAATGATCTAAAAGAATAAGCGTGTTAGCTTCCTGGAGAGCAAGCTATCCACGTAGATTTAGTACGACGAAATACCGTGCTGCCAAAATAGAGAACAGATTTTACATGGTGAAAGACAGCAGATTCGTGAGCAAGTATTTGAACCTCTGCTGTCCTTTCTTGAAAACAGCACACTTAATAAAAGATTGCATGTGTGAACCTCTAGTGCGTGTCTTTCTTCGATCACTAAAAAGTATCCAATTCAAACATAAGAGTGACGATCACACCTCTGGTTCAATCGTACCTCTAGTTTGTACCATACCGTACGGTAGACACGAAAGGAACTCAATACTAAAACCCGTGAACGTACCGCGTACGGTACAAAAAGCCGTGAACGGACCGGGCAAGAGCCTCAAAATAAGTTTCTAAAGTTTGCATCGGCCTCGGCCTCTGTCAAAAATTTGGCTATTATTGCTACTGGGCCTGACTACGTGTGTTTTACCTGCTGTTTATGTTCCGCTGGACCTCAGTGTCGGTTTGCAGAGCCTTGTGATAGGTTCCTCTCCTATTTAAACGTAACTGTCTTTAATTGATCGTTATATCTATACTCAATTCCATACGTACGCCAATACTTTATATTCCCCGTATCTTTGTCGGTCATTAATCTTCTTCCAAAATAACGCTCTGATCGTCATTCATCCATTTATTTTCCTTATCTTGTTTTCCTTTATCCCCCCCAAATATTTACCGACACTCAATGTACGCCTGATACTTCATGACAACAAACATTTACACTTACGATCGCTTTCATCACGTCTACTTTGTGTTTCAGAGCTTTTGTCTTTACCCCAACCTTCCCCTTTCTATCCATTTGGCCATGTCTTCTTCGAAACCCAATGGCTCCAGTACGTGCTTCCTTATTATATTTGCCGTTCATTATTGATTACATTTACACTTTCTCCGATCTTGCCCGCCGACATACGATACCCTCATTTTCTCCTAAACCTTCTCTGCACAGTTTGGCTGTTTGTTGACAAAAAGCGTTTACGCCGTTCAGTTTCAGAATCTTTTTATATTCTCTGACACCGCTCCAAAGCATCACCCTCCTTCTCACTTTTTGTCACCGGTTCTTCGGGCAATGTCTACACCATAGTTGCTTCTAGCAAAACTATTATCTGTTCGTGTCCTGATAGCCATCCAGTATGCAAACACATATTGTTTATACTTGCTGAACTACAAATTCCTGTTTCTACAGGCCTGCAAACAATATCCCTACCACTTCTTAAACTCCGCTTAAGTTCCTATGAGTCATTGCTTGACTATTACACTATCAACCTTTGCCTTGTCCTTATGCGGCAACGTTGCGTACACTGACAACAATCAACGGTTCATTCTCGTCTGATTATCTGTAACATTTGTTATTCTGCTTCTCATCATTCTCACAAATACCATGGCTTCGATACATGTTCTCAATGTAAATCAAAATGGTTACCATATGTTTCTGAGTCTGTCGGTCAATATCGCAATTTTTCTTCCGTCCTTAGTAGAAATGAATTTCTACCCACCCATTATCTACCTCAACCTCAACAAACGGATGCCACAAATGATACGCCTCAATCCTCCGTCTCCTCCTCTAACAATATTCCCGTTGCAGTTTCCAGCTCCAGCACGCACATTATTCCCCCCTCACCTTCCACCTCGACTTCCCGTAACTACTGTCTTTTGGACATTATTATTATTTTCCTTCTGAATCCGGTCTGCTGAGAGTCTGATTCAAAGGCTTCTGAAGAACAGCAACGCTGTGTTAGTGTGTTAGTAGACAAACAATTCTACTCTACGCGTGGCAATTGTGATTGGATACTTTCGACAACGGATAATTGGACTACAGGCGAGACTATGGAAACGCCAGATCTCTTCTTACTGTGAACTTGTTCAGATACAACGAGACAGACCTTAGTAATGTAGATTACAGGTAGTTGGTAGCAACTAGTGTGAATTTTGGGATATAAATCAGTTGAATGTTAAAAGTATGAGATAAAGTGAAATCTTGCCAAAATGCAAGATATCTCTTTTATTGAGGTGGAATACATTGCAACTGCTGTTGCATAGTGATGAGATTACTCGCTGATTATTTCCGTACATGCATTGATCGTTGACCGTATATATCCATATGTATATATATATGGTGTGAGAAGCACACACCAACGGTTTTCTTCTCTTGTTCCTTTAGGAAGATCCTATGATATGTTTATCATTAGGATCAGGAATTGCTCCTGTAGCTCGTGTGATACTTTCTGAAATCAAAGTTTACTCACCGAAGAACAAGGGCAATATTAGAAAACAGAGATTGCTCACCGTTAATGTGCAATGGGAATCAATGCGCCGTGGGAATTGATATGCCGTGGGAATTGATTACTTTGGTTGATACGGGACTCATTGATTCGTGCAAATAGAATAACTGCTGTCATGCAGCTTTGGTACTTCTGGACACGAAAGGAATTCAATACTCCCCATGTTTCCCCGCGAAAGATCAACATGTTTACATGATGCTTCTATCATCTTGAAGGAGATCGCCAGTATTGCCACAGAAGTGGAAGATGGGCTTGAGCAGTGGATACACAACTGAGTGTCCCCAACGCTTTGTAAGGATATCTGCGCAATTATCCTTACCAGGAATGTGCAGCATTAGAATGAAGCCTTTTGCTACGTCCGAGAACTGTTTCGCGGGGATCGAATTTACTTCTCGCGCACAAATTTTGTGCGTGATTTTAACACGGCAATATTTCTGGACACCCTGAAATTTGCGAGTAAGTGGCGGGCTATAAATTAACACAGCACTATTGCTGTGCGCGTGATGCACATTACTCTACTCTTGAATAAAAATAATTTATTTCCGTCTCTAGCAGAACCCAATTATTATTCCGTACCAACAACACTTACTTCTTTTAACGAATAAAAAAGAAATCTTGAGTCAGTATTAATTCCAAAATATTAATCTCCCAAATAACAATTTGATTCTGCTCTCCTAATTGTGAATTCTATTTCTCGACGACAATATTCCCTTTTTAAAATGTAGATTCTATTATGCTTGATTTATTCCTATTGCAACGTATTACGAATCCTCCATAATTTCTTATATTCTCAATATTAAGTTCATAATTAGTAGTTGTTTTGTATTATGTATGTACTGTTATTTTCTACATTAATTGAAGGGATATATGGGCATTCATTGATGCTGTTATTGCTGGATCAACATTCATCACTGATGGGTTGGAGTTGTGTTTATTACTCTAGATTTTGCCGCTGTTTCTACTACTGTGGCCACGCTGTTGCTCTCGTTGGTTGCTGCTGCCGCTACTTCGTTTTGTTGTTCCATTTTGGCATTCTGTTTTGACCATGTTTCATTGTTGCTCCGTTTTTGTTGTTTCGTTTTTGTTGTTTTGTTTTTATTGTTTCGTTTGCGTTGTTTGGTTTGCGTTGCTCCGTTTTTGTTTTTTTTGTTTTTGTTTCCTTTGTGTGGCTTGCGTTGCTCCGATTGCGTTAGTCCATTTTTTTTGCTCCATTTTTTTTGCTCTGTTTTCATTGCTCCGTTTTTGTTGCTCTGTTTTTGTTGCTCCATTTTTGTTGCTCCATTTTTGTTGCTCCGTGTTTGTTGTTTCGTTCCATTGTGTCGTTGTTTTGTTCCATTGTTTCATTGTTCCATTTTTGCTCTGAAAATAAAAATAACAGAAAGAACAATCAGAAAAAATAGAATCTCCAACAAATTGTTGTCGTTGTCACTCACTTGCATTCCATTGTTGTTATGTTGATCCGTTTCACTTGCTACTCTGCTCTGTTGTTCCATTCAATAAAAATAAAAGAAAGAAAAATCAGAAACAAATAGAATCTCCAACAAATTGCCGTCATTGTTGTGACTTACTTGCGTTCCATTGTTGCTCCGTTGTTCCATTTCGTTTGTTGTTTCGCTCTGTTGTTCCGTCTGATAAAAATAAAAGAAAGAAAGAAGATCAGAAACAAATAGAATCTCCAACAAATTGCCGTCATTGTTGTCACTCACTTGCATTCCGTTGTTGTTGTTCCATTTTGTTGTTCCCTTGTTCCCCTGTTACACTCACTAGTGTTTCTTTGTTGTTCCATTGTTCTGTTGTCCGTGACTGTTGCACAACATTCATTTTCTGTGTTTTAAAAAAATACCGTACCGACCAAGAAGTATGTGTTTTTTTTTGGTTTTGTGTGTGTGCAGTTTTGTGTGTGTGCTCAGTTTTTCGTGTTACTTCAGTTTTTCATGTGTGTGTGGTTTTGGGTGTGTTGTGTATGCTGTGTACTACCCTGACTTCTTTCATGTGTCTGGCTTGTGTGTGGCCTTTATTTTCTATATAAGTAAAGCATGTACCAGTGCAAGCCACCCCTCCCGCGCCATAATTTTTTCAAAATGGAAATTCTGATTACACGAAGGTTATGTACTTAAATTCCCTACTCATCTGTAGAATCTGATAGCCAGTCGGTGGTTCGACACTGTCCTGGGTCAGCACAGTACCTACCGGTACCTATGTACACTTTTTGCAAAGTACCCAATGGTGTACCTTTTTGCATGTAGTATCATCTGCAACTAGTAATGCCTGCTCACTTATATTTTTGTCTGAGAATAATCCAAAAGCAGCATTTCCATTTTGATTAAACAACTTATGAATTAATTTTATTTGACACTCATTAAACTACATTTTTGGTGATTGGATTATAAGTGTTACTCCAATTATAGATAAGATGAAATGTGCCGGAAAAATAAATTGAATTGACCTGATACTTTGGGAGCCATCACCCACTCAGTCAGTGTGAGCCGGATTCGTACCAAAAATACTCTCTTGTCTGCAATTTGGAGAGACAAACCACAACATTTTCTGTATTGTGAGTTTAAATGTTGTTCCCAATATGCATCAGATGAGTCATGAAAAAATTATTCATGGCATGGACCTGATACTTTTGGAGTCATTACCCAATCAGTCATTTTATGCCCTGGATTTGCACCAAAAATACCCTCTTCTGTGCCATTTGGAGCAATAGATCACAACATTTCCAACATTCTGTGCGGCAAAGTTGTTCCCAATATGCCTTTGATGAGTCATGAGAAATGTATTCATGGCTTGGACAGGATACTTTGGGAGTCATTACCCAATAAGTCAGTTTGTGCCCTGGAATTGCACCAAAAATACACTCATGTTTGCCATTTGGAGAGACAAACCACAACTTTTCCAACATTCTGTGGGGCAAAGTTGTTCCCAATATGTATTTGATTAGTTGTGAGAAATGTATTCATGGCCCAGACCGGATACTTTTGGAGTCATTACCCAATAAGTCAGTTTGTGCCCTGGAATTGCACCCAAAATACACTCATGTTTGCTATTTGGAGAGACAAACCACAACATTTCCAGCCTTCTGTGGGGCAAAGTTGTTCCCAATATACATTTGATGAATGATGATAAATGTATTCCTGGCTTGGACCGGATACTTTTGGAGTCATTACCAAATAAGTCAGTTTGTGCCATGGAATTTCACCAAAAATACCCTCTTTTGTGCCATTTGGAGAGACAAACCACAACATTTGCAGCATTCTGTGGGGCAAAGTTGTTCCCAATATGCATTTGAGGAGTCATGAGAAATGTATTCATGACTTGGACGGGATACTTTTGGAGTCATTACCCAATAAGTAAGTTTGTGCCCTGGAATTGCACCAAAAATACCCCCATGTTTGCCATTTGGAGAGTCAAACCACAACATTTGCAGCATTCTGTGTGACAAAGTTGTTCCCAATATGCATTTGAGGAGTCATGATGAACGTATTCCTGGCTTGGACCGGGTACTTTTTGAGTCATTACCCAATAAGTTAGTTTGTGCCCTGGAATTGCACCAAAAATACCCCCATGTTTGCCATTTGGAGAGTCAAACCCCAACATTTGCAGCATTCTGTGTGACAAAGTTGTTCCCAATATGCATTTGAGGAGTCATGATAAATGTACTCATAGCTTGGACGGGATACTTTTGGAGTCATTACCCAATAAGTCAGTTTGTGCCCAAGAATTGCACCCAAAATACCCCCATGTTTGCCATTCGGAGAGTCAAACCACAACATTTCCGTGATTCTGTGTGGCAAAGTTGTTCCCAATATGCATTTGATGAGTCATGATGAATGTATTCATGGCTTGGACCCGATACTTTTTGAGTCATTACCCAATAAGTAAGTTTGTGCCCTGGAATTGCACCAAAAATACCCACATGTTTGCCATTTGGAGAGTCAAACCACAACATTTGCAGCATTCTGTGTGACAAAGTTGTTCCCAATATGCATATGATGAGTCATGATGAACGTATTCCTGGCTTGGACCGTATACTTTGGTAGTCATTACCAAATGAGACTGTTTTTGCCCTGTATTTGCACCAAAAATACCCTCATGTTTGCCATTTGGAGTGTGAAACCCCAACATTTCCTGCATTCTGTGTGACAAAGTTGTTTGCAATATGCATTTGATGAGTCATGATAAATGTATTCATGGCTTGGACCCGATACTTTTTGAGTCATTGAGTGATTCCCACCAGATGAAAGTGAATAGAATCGAAAGTTAATAAAAAGTATCTAGAATGAATACTTTTTTATCACACCCAACGGACGAATACTTTTATTAACTGCCAAATTTGGAATTTGGAATCCCTAAAGAAGAAACAGTAACTGTCTGTTTAATCACTACCCGCGCCACCTACCGGCCTATTTTGGCAAGCAAGCCTGTTAAGTATTCAAGGATGGCCGGCAGTTGAAATTTTCAGAATTTTCTATGTACCGTATCGATTGGCTTTGCTGATACAAAGTACTACTAGTAGATCTCCTTGCTAAAACGCTCACATTGCTCTCCAGCAGCAAGAAACACTCTTTCACGAAACTCTCTTCTTGCAAAACACTCTTTCGCAAAACACTCTTTCGCGAAACACAATCGACAATCACCATGGCCCTGGAGTTACTAGAACAATACTATGAGGATAACTACTTAACCCCCAATTACAACAATCCACTGCTTGGCGAGGAAGATAAGAGAAGAAGGGATCGTAGAACTCCTAGAATTGCAATCAAGAGATACACTCAATCTCCTTTTATTTATCTGTACCAATCTGGCAACGATCAAGCCCTTCTAAACTGTTGTGGCGTCGATCATGTAGTATTCAGGGAGCTCTTAGATCTATTTGAGCCACTCTACAATCCGTACACTGTCGATAAGAACACTGGAGTTATTAGACAGAAGAAGATCCGTTCCACAACAAACCAATTCGATGCGACTGGCTGCCTTGGTCTTGTCTTATTCTGGTTCCAAACCAGAGGATCAGCAGCAAGAGCAGTTGCTCTAGCGTTTGGATTAACAGCTTCTCCTATGTACAGATGGCTGAAATTCGGTCGCAAGGTCCTTCTTTCTGCATTACAACACCATCCTGCTGCAAAAGTTTGCTTGCCAAATGAAGAAGAGATTCAACAATACGTCAATGCTATTGCTGCAAAGTATCCTGTGTTAGCACCTCACAGAGTGTGGGGTGCATGCGATGGGCTCAAACTCCATATCCAACAGTCTGGTAACTGGATGAAGCAAAACCAATACTACAATGGTTGGACTTGTGGGACATACGTCAACAGTGTTTTCATCTTTGCTCCGGACGGGAGGATCCGGGGTTGCATCTTGAATGCTCCAGGTTGTTGGCATGATAGTACTCAAGCCGACTATGGCCTCTATGAAAAGATGGAGCTCATGTATGATAAATATCTAGCAAAGCTTATTGTTGATTCAGCTTTCAAACTGTCTAGAAAGCCATTCCTCATGCGGAGTTCCCAACATGATCCTTTCAATGCAGCAGATCTCTTAGTGAATCGGGCTGCCACCAGCGTCCGACAGCTCTCTGAATGGGGAATGCGACAGATCCAAGGCGGATTTCCCCGGATGAAGGACAGCATGCTCCTGGAAGAAGGAGGTGACAGGAAGATTATTCTGAAGCTCCTTGTTTGTCTGTACAACTTCCAGACAGCTAAAATTGGAATCAACACCATACTCAACACATACATGAGTCGGACTGAAGGTTTCTTCTCATATGAATTGGTACCAACAGAAACCGCAGATGATGTATTCAATCGGATCGATTAGTAGCAGATCGATTAGTAGCAGATTCGATCGATTATTGATTAGTAGCAAATAGCAAATTAGATAAATTTACTTAGAGAAGTCAAGTCGTATCACGTCCGATCGATTACTCATATTTTTGCTCCGACGCACCTCTAGTGGTTTTGGATTGATCGGTTGATTGATCGATTAGTCGTATTTAGAGCAGTCGACAACACGTTCGAATAATTTTGCTCCAGCGCACCTCTAGTGGTTTTGGTTCCCTCTTTCAAGGTGTTGCAATAGAGTTTTTCTACTGCCTTTGTAGCCTAAGTTTCTGTTTGGAGCAACATTGGTAGTGTTGTTGAGTTTAGTAACTAATAATCAATTCTTTTATTTTAACTAACTAACTAACTAACTAACTAACTAATCGATCAATTCGATTCTACAAGTACCGATTCGATCCGCCGATTCGATGCTACTAATCAATCGATTCGATTCATCTAACGATTGACAAATCGATTCATTGACAAATCGATTCGTCTTTTCATTTGTCCTCTTTTCATTCGTCCTCATCGCTTTCATCACTGCTGTCGTCGGCACACAATCTAAGGTGTTCCAGTTTTCTTTTGAGCTTCCCATTGGGAGTGTTCTTTGCACCAACATCACTAGCAAGACCAACGAGTACCTGGAACATCAACTTCCTCTCTCGATCTGCCACCTTCTTCTCTTCATCGGCCTTGTCCTGTCGTCGTTGCTGGAGTTCCAATGCCGCTCGATGGGATTCCAATGCCTGCATATGAAGCTTTCGATCCTCTTGTCCCTCTCTCAATGCTGCAGCAATCACACTCATCAAATGTGTGTCCTTCTCTGCTTTGCAACCGTAAGCTCTCTTTTTGTTGGTGCTGACACCACCACTAATGGTACTGGTAGGAGTAAGCTCCATTGCTACTTCATCGATTTGTGTAGGCTGAGTTGGTTGACCAAGTAGAAGTGGGGCGGGACGGTTGTCCTCCGTTCCTCCTTGAGTCGTTCCTTGAGTTCCTTGAGTTGATTGAGTCAGTTGAGTTGGTTGAGTTGGTTGACAAAGTGGAAGTGGTGGAGGGCCGGATGGCTCCTCGTCGTCATCAGCAGGGACAAACTCCCCTGTTTCAATATCAAATATTTCTTCTCCATTCAGAATGGAGGCTCTATCACCAACCAGATACTTGATTTCCTTGGCTTGTTTAACATCCCATTTCTGAATTGGATCACCAGTTGGCATCTTCTTCCGGTACAAACGAATGTATTTGTTCCTGATTGAATCAGTGTCCCTACCAGGAAATTTTTCAGCGTGTAGACTTGTAACCGCGTCCCACTCTTCTGGGCCAATTGGTAGGATACTTCTCGTGCATCTGAACAAGTGCTCCAACTCGGGCTTTGTGTAGTTGGCAATGCCGGCTTTCCTTCCACTGCTGCCAGTCGGTGCAGCAGCCGGTGCAGCAGCAGTCGGTGCCATGTTGTTGATTGTTATGATGGATGGTATTTGTTTTTGTGAGCGCATCAATCGAATCCACCATTCTGATCGATGCGATCGAATCGATTCATCTTCCGATGAATCTGAATCATCTAATAAACTACTAGTGAGAGCAACGAGAGCAATTGTAGTGAAGGGGTAGAAGGACATTCTTGCCCTTGCCCTGCGTCAGCTCGATGGAAAGAAAGTGTTGAAGTTGAATTTCTGCTGATTTCGTGCTGGAGAGACAAGTGTTAGTGTTGTTGCTTGTTTGCTTCTTTCTTTCCGGACTTTCTTTTCTTTCCGGATTTTTTTGGTTCAAAATTTTTGAGCTCAGCAAAATTAGCGATGATCACCAAAAAAGCATGCCGGCAAAGGAGGTGCAAGAGGTGCACACGATTGATTAAGACTGAAATGTTTGATTTTAAGATTCCGTTGAAATCTATTCAGTGTTAAAAAAGTGAATAAAAACTGTCAGTCGGACACATGTCGACTGACAGTTTTTATTCAGAAATGGATAAATCTATGTAGAAAACACATACTTTTAATGTGTTTTTCTATTAATTTTATTCGTTTTCATCTGGTGGGAATCACTCATTACCCAATAAGTCAGTTTGTGCCCAGGAATTGCACCAAAAATACCCTCATTTGTGCCATTTGGAGAGTCAAACCACAACATTTTGGGCATTCTGTGTGACAAAGTTGTTCCCAATATGCATTTGATGAGTCATGATGAAGGTATTCATGGCTTGGACCCGATACTTTTTGAGTCATTACCCAATAAGTCAGTTTGTGCCCAGGAATTGAACCAAAAATACCCCCATTCGTGCCATTTGGAGAGTCAAACCACAACATTTTGGGCATTCTGTGTGACAAAGTTGTTCCCAATATGCATTTGATGAGTCATGATGAATGTATTCATGGCTTGGACCGTACAAAAAGTTTGTAGTAATCTATTCGCGTAGAAACCTACGCGGTTTCAATACTAGCTAGTATTTATGTAGTACAACCAGCGTGTAGGAATCTACAGGCATAGAAACCTACTCGGATTCAATACTAGTGTGTATTTAGTACAAAAAGCGTGTAGAAATCTACTCGCGTAGAAATCTATGCTGATTCAATACTAGGAATTATCTAGTACAAAAAGTGTGTACGAATCTATAGGTGTAGAAACCTACGCCGATTCAATACTAGTATGTATCTAGTACGAAAAGCGTGTAGAAATCTACTCGTGTAGAAACCTACGCAGGTTCAATACTAGGAATTTTCTAGTACAAAAAGCGTGTAGAAATCTACTCGCGCAGAAACCTACGCAGGTTCAATACTTGGAATTGTCTAGTACCAAAAGTGTGTATTAATCTACAGGCGTAAAAACCTACGCGGATTCAATACTAGTATGTATCTAGTACGAAAAGTCTGTAAGAATCTACAGGCGTAGAAACCTATGCGGATTCAATACTAGTATGTATCTAGTACGAAAAGCGTGTACGAATCTACAGGCGTAGAAACCTACGCTGATTCAATACTAGTATGTATCCAGTACAAAAAACGTGTAGAACTCTACACTAGTACAAAATCGTGTAGAATTCTACAGAAGTTGAAGTATCCTCTACTTCGATCGATCGATGATTTTTTTTCTACCTCGAAAAGAAAAAAAAAATTCTCACACACACACACACAGTAATTGTTTTTCTACCTCCGGACAAAAAAATCACTTTTTCTACCTCGCGAAGAAAAAAAAAACAATCACTTCATAATCTACCTTCTTACATCCAACTTATTTGAGTAGAGTGTTGGTTCTTGCAATCAACACTCCGTCCGAGAATGTGGGATCCGACCCTCTTCACCGAGCACAACGATCCGTTCTCAGATATTTCAGTCTGAAATAACAGCCTTGTACTGCATGACAATAGAAAGCATTCGACGAGAGGGGAATTGATGGATAGATATTGTTTGAATTGGCCCCCAAACATATACGTCTTGAAATCAATGAACCTGCATCCCTTGCCTCTATATCACCAGGAACAAGATACTGTTTTTCGTGACGTAGGAGTAAGAAGTAATCTACGGCAGCAGCAACAAGAACAACAATTTCATCGGGACAATTGCCGGAACGCCGGAACAAGCAAAGGTAAGAATGAGAGAGATAGGCATCGGCAACGGCAACGGCAATTGATTGGTCTTCCACTCCACCGGCATTACTGATAATGTATTTCCTCCCTTCTGTTTTTCTTCTTATTTTCATAGGAACGGATCGGAAGCAACCATCGGATCGGAAGGAACGGATCGGAAGGAACGGATTGGAAGCAACCATCGAATTGGAAGCAACGAATCGGGAGCAACCTCATCTTCTTCCCTGTAGGTGCGACGAATTTTTGCGGTTGGGGATAATTATTTCGCTGGAGGTGTGAGGTCGTCAGCATCGAATCAATCGGCATGTAGATTATAGTATTCTGTTGTTATTATTTACTCTATGTACTACTACATCAATAGATACTCACCCATTTTGTTCAATTAGTTGCTAGTCGCTATTGCTGTTGCTCTCGCTAGTCGCTGTTGCTGTTGCTGTTGCTGCTGCTCTTGCTCTTGCTGGTGGCTGTTGCTGTTGCTCTTGCTAGCCGCTGTTGTTGTTGCTGTTGCGCTCGCTAGTTGTTGTTGCTGTTGCTTTTGCTATTCGCTGTTGCTCTCGCTAGTCGCTATTGCTATTGCTGTTGCTGTTGCCCTTGCTAGTTGCTGTTGCTGCTGCTCTCGCTGTTGATAATGGTGTCACTTGCTTTCTGATCCGTTTGCTGTTGTTCTTCCTATCCCCGCTTGCTGTTCCTCTCACCGCTCTTGCTGTTCCTCTTCCTGTCGCCGCTCGCCGCTTGCTGTTGTAGTAGGGCGCATCGTTGTTGTATGCTCATTTTTTTTTATCTTCGTCTTTTTGTTTGAATACCGGTACCCTTCCTGATCGGAAACAAAGTAGAGTAACATGTACGTATTTGAGTTGGTATCATTTTGTACTATTTGTATGGTGGTGAACCTCCATGGTGGTCTGTTCTATGGAAGGAGAAACAGAATGGTCGTCAAAATGGAAATGGTGTTTGTATCTTCGTAATTTGCCTTTTTGCTCCAAAACGCCGCTGCTCAAAACAGCGCTCCAAAACGCCGCTTAGTTGTCATGTGAATACCCTTCCCAATCAAAAATGAAGTAGAGTAATGTGCAGGTATTTGAGCTGGTGTCATTTTGTACTATTTGTATGGTGGTGAGCCTTCATGGTCTGTTCTAGTGAAGGAGAAACAGAAGGGTCGTTGCAGGGTCATCAAAATGGAAGTTAATGACATTGGTGATTTCGATGATTGGAATTCCTATCAAAAATAAATCATGTCTTCGAGGGTTTTTCTGCTGTGTTTGCAGGGTCTTTTCACTTGTTCTTTTTTTGAAGAGATTTCAGTGTACGGAGCACACACATGTTCATTACCGGTAGACTTGTACATGGTTTTTGTATTAAATTCCTTTCGTGACCAGAAATACCAAAGCTACCAGATGGTAGATATCCTATTCGTACGAATCAATGAGTCCCGTATCAACCAAAGTAATCGATTCCCACGACATATCGATTCCCACGGTGCATCGATTCCCATCGCGCATCGACGGCGAGCAATCTCTGTTTGATAATATTGCCATTGTTCTTCGGTGAGCAAACTCTGATTTCATAAAATATCACACGAGCTACGGGAGCAATTCCTGATCTTAATGATAAACATATCATGAAGTCTTCCTAATGGAACAAGAGAAGAAAACCGTTGGCGTGTGATTCTCACACAATATATATATATATGCATACAGATATATACGGTCAACGACCAATGCATGTACGGAAATAATCAGCGAGTAATCTCATCACTACGCAACAGCAGTTGCAACGTATTCATCTCAATAAAAGAGATATCTTGCATTTTGGCAGGATTTCACTTTATCCCATACTTTTAACATTCAACTGATCATATCTCCAAAATTCACACTAGTTGCTACCAACTACCTGTAATCTACATTACTAAGGTCTGTCTCGTTGTATCTGAACAAGTTCACAGTAAGAAGAGATCTGGCGTTTCCATAGTCTCGCCTGTAGTCCGATTATCCGTTGTCGAAAGTATCCAACCACAATTGTCACGCGTAGAGTACAATCGTTCGTCTACTAACACACTAACGCAGCGTTGCTGTTCTTCAGAAGCCTTTGAATCAGACCCTCAACGGATCGGATTCAGAAGGAAAATAATAGATTAACAGTCGCAAGCTCCAAGGTGGCTTGCACACAAAAAGGAACAGGAACGGAATTGAATACAATCCCTACGCTGGCATATGCCAATCGCACATCGTCTACGAAGCAGTTCTCATTCACCGCGTGATTCCCTCGAAGGATCGGAATCATCACAAATGCCGAACATGCCCGCCAATCTATTCGGAGGCAGGAACAGCATGGGTGATGCCGAAGCCGCTGCTGTCAATTAGTTCCCTAGTTTTGATATTGATATGAAGCTGATACTTATATCTCTATTCCGCATAACGAGAGAAGCAAATAACACCCTGTGTTTAGCTCTCAAGGAAGGAGGATTATGCGAGTGGACGGCATTTCTTGACGCACTTATCGAACCAAATTTCGCCCGCGAGATTACCTACACTGAAGGAGGACTACCAACACATCTCCATTGATCCATCCAACGGATCATAGAAGCACTTGCGGAGTTCTCTATCAAACTACAAGAAGACGAGAAGGACTGGAAAGATGTAAAGTCATATCCGTATGAAGAATTCAGAAAATTCCGTTTGGAACGTGCCATCCGTATGCAAACCGAATCTGCTCTGAACCCTCCACCTCCTCCGCCAGGAAGTAATAAAAAGTCACCTCAGCAGGTAAAGTACGAATCTTGGTGCCAAAAAGCACGGGATGAAAAGTCCTTTACGCCCCTCACAAATGACTCAAGATTCGAACATTGGCTCGTAGGTTTCAAAGCTAAACTCGAGGCATACGACATCGACACAGAAACATTCCTTGATGAAACATGGCCTCCAGCTGCGCTTCAAGGTTATACACGTGATCTTTTTGTTAAACAGTGTGCCTTCTTCTGGGTACTAATGTTGGAAGTCTTCAAAAGCGATCTATCCGCATCGTGTGTACACAGTCATTCTACCACACGTAATTTACGTCAAGCATACTTTGATTTCGTAAACCTTCACAGCGAATCGAAAGCCAAGGTATATGACAATTCAACTCAACTACAAGCGTTGCTAAAGTTGAATCTCAGCAATTGGAAAGAATCCAAAGTGAAATTCATCACACATTGGTTTGATGAATTAAATCACCTCAACAAGCTCCGTCCTCCCAACAAGCCCCTTGAGTACCATACTGCAAAATCAGCACTATGTCAGGCATGCTATTCCAGCTTCCAGCTAAGTGAACAGTTTGCCAAAGTCAAGGACCCAGGTGGGACGAATAGCACCGTGACAGATACAGTCGCTGAAGCAGCTGCTATTCACAAACTGAAAATCACACTCCTACTCAAAGCAACCCGACTTGATTCTCAGTCCGCGATGTCGGCTCCGAAATCAACTGTACGTGCACATGTTCACGACTTCTCATCTGGACAAAGTCAAAACCATGACAACTATGCTCTCCCTATCGAATTCGAAGGTGACTATCAAGACTATGCAGTATTCAAGGCTGGTCGTACACCTGACCCTACCACGCGCCTGCCCACAAACATATGGAAGGCCCTATCACGTCAGGACATGAAGAGTTGGCTAAACTTTTCTCCGGAAGGCAAGAAAATCGTGGTCGCATCGTTACGACACAATTTGCTCTCAAAGGATCAACCTGATCCTAACAATGTCAAGCCCATCACCCGGAAAGCATACCAACATGGACATTCTGTCTCATTCCTAGAAGATGATACTTCGAACAAAGATGAACATGTCAATTCCGCACCAGACCTACATCCCGCTGTGGAAAATGACCGTAGAGGTGTTTTCCATGCATCATTAGGTGTATACAAGTCTAAAACCTCTTCCTCCAAGGACCAAAGACCCCTCAAGTCTTCTGTGTCACCCGCGCATCCCGCTCGATTCCTCTCTGAAAACCCTGACATTCGGTACAAAAAGGACGGTGATACCCAAATACCTGTAGGAACATCCTCATATTCCGCCAATTTTCACCAGTGGTATAATCCCGACGATGATCTGACCTTTTCACACGATAGTCACGTAACATCGTACACATATCGTGCACACAAAGCTACGATCACTAATCCCGGTTTCGCCATGGTCGATCGCGGTGCAAATGGTTGCATCATCGGCAATGATGCATGCCTCATCTCCAAGGATATCCCACCACGATATGTCAATGTCACAGGCATTAACAATCATCAGGTACAAAATATTCCCATTGCTACATGCGGAGCTTATTCTATATCAAATAGAGGTCCCGTCATCCTCATTTTCAATGAATGTGCATATACGGGACGACACCCTTCTATCTTGTCATCCGGCCAGATGGAAGCATATTTTTCCACTGTCGACGACACATCCATCAAAACGGGCGGTGGACAGGTAATCACCACCTCCGATGGATATGCACTGCCCCTTAGCATCCATGGTTTACCATACCTTGCGATGCAAAAGTACACGACTATTGAGTTTGACACGCTCCCACATGTTATCATGACATCAGATAAGCATTGGGACCCATCTGTTCTTGATACAACAATCAGTGCAAAAGATGAACAATTTCTCCAGAAATATCCCCCTCAGCCGCAGCAACTCCCATATGCCGATTACCACGAATACGGAAATCCACGTTGCCTTGAAGGATTGGATATCTCTGTATCCCCTGGCTCTTCCACGGTCACGTCTCTCAGTTTGTATTCCAGTCATTCCACTCGGTCTCCCTTTCTCCCTATTGATGATCATGGAACCAGCGATCGCTCATTCTGGCTTACTTCTACCGATTACATTCACCAGGAATGCCTCGCATGCTGCACTTCTCCTCAAATCTCTGGGACAGTCACTGCGTTTCCAACGGACTGTACTGCTAGTGATACTACACGTATTGCAGCTACGCCCCGTGAGCGATACCCCAACGAACATGACTACTTATCCCTGAAACCTTTCTTTTGTTGGGTTTCCACAGATCGCATCAAAGCTACGTTTGAAAACTCAACGCAATATGGTTTGATAGCGGTTAGTCCTGATGGAAACATTTTCAAACGTTTCCATTCCCCCCAACCAGCCATGAACGTTCGACCCTTCAATGACGACGTTATGTCCAATGCTGTCTGTTCGGATGTCCCAGCAATTGATGGCGGCACCAAGATTGCTCAGATCTTCTTCGGCCGAAAGTCACATATCATACATGTTGAAGAAATGCGTACCACCGGCGATTTTCTATCATGTTTCCAGAACTTTGTACGAAAATGGGGCAGGCCAATTCGCCTCCTTTGTGACCACGGTAACTACCAATCTAGCAAGAGGGTCACTGATTATCTCAAAATGTTATGGATTGGACTCTGGCAAAGTGAACCTTACCACCAACACCAGAACCAATTTGAATGACGATATCAAACGTTCAAACGCATTGTCAATCGCGTCATGGATCGTACAGGCACACCACCACATCTATGGCTGCTGTGCATGACATACGTTGCCGGACTCCTCAATGTTATTTCTGATCCTACTCTGTCAGACAAACAACCGGTCTTCATTGCTACCGGTACACTTGGCGACATCAGCGCATACACCAGTTTCTTCTGGTTCAAACCTGTTTATTTCAAGACCAATGACTCCCCTTTCGGTACCCAGTCTACCGAACGTCTCGGTCACTTCGTCGGCATTGCCAAACATGTTGGCAATGGACTCTGTTTCCGAATCTGGGATCCAGTTACCAACAAGTTACTTGACCGGTCCGGTGTACGCTCTGCTCTCACGCCTGCGTCTTGCAACAAACGTGCAGGCCTATTCACTGATGATGGTTTCATCAAATGGCGTAAAGCCAAGGATTCCTTGCCCCGATTATACGCCACTGGAGACGCTCCAACATTCAAACATGGGGAGCATATCACTAAGAATAGCCCCATTGCAGATTCTCAAAAACAGGGCAACTCAATTACTCCACCTCCTGGCGTCTCACCCGCTGATTCCGACTCCGCCGATGACACCACGCCATCTGTACCCAACGAACAACCAGGTACAACACCACCCGCATCTGATAATCCAGCTATTCTTCAACCACCCGCCCACCCCTTGTTACCGAGCTTTCTATATAAGAAGGTCGATGACAGCCCAAGCTGGTCCCCTTCTCCACTCCCTAACAACTATGGGGAGAGTTTTGATGGTCCTCCTACGACACACATCTTCAGCAAGACCCTCAATGGCGTTCTCCTTACTGAAGATGATTTTGATCCACTGGAGCTAGCATATTTTGATGTTAGTGACGTCACAACTCCACACACCAACCCCGCTACTCCTTCAGTAGACCCATCACAGGTAGTTGTTACCGACAAAGAAGGCAACGCACAATTTGTTGATGATGGCCAACCAATTACCATTCCTACCATCCCGATTGACGATCTACAAGGACAATCCTTCCTTGTAACCAACCCCGATGGCACTCGGAAGCATCTTACCATCGTCGAAGTAGAAGACAGTCTTGAACGTAACAAAGACTTCATCAAGTTCAAGTGCAAACACTCTGATGACAAACTTGACGATATCATTGCATACAATGATGTCATGAATTACATCCATCGTGATTCAACACAAGAAGACGGCAAACTTTGGTCATTTCGCCGCATCCTGAGACACCAAGGCCCGCTAGATAACAAGCACCCTCAATACAAAGGTTCCAAGTATAACCTTTGGATTGAATGGGAAAATATGGAACGAACATATGAACCTCTAGCCAACATTGCGGCTGATGATCCTGTCACCGTTGTAAAATATGGGAAAGACAACAACTTGCTTGACCTCCCGGGTTGGAAACGCCTCAAGCAAATCACCAACCTCGCACAACGAACCAAGAAACTTGACCGACTCGTGCATCAAGCCAAACTTTGATCTTTCCGTACCCCTCCACAGTACCAATATGGATTCAAGGTACCTCGTAACCACGAAGAAGCCCTCCAATTTGATCAAGCCAACGGAAACACCAAATGGGAAGACGCCACCACTCTGGAAATGGAACAGCTCAATGAATACAATACATTCATTGATAAAGGCGTATACAAGACAAGCTCCATTCCCCCCGGGTTTCAACAGATCAAGGTACACATGATATATGCTGTCAAGCACGATGGTAGACACAAGGCTCGTCTCGTTGCTAACGGTAATCTCACTGAGGCCCCTATCCACAGTGTTTATGCAGGTGTCATATCTCTCTGCGGTCTACGTATGTGCCTATTCCTAGCTGAACTGAACGACCTAGAAGCATGGGGTACCGACATAGGTAATGCCTACCTAGAGGCAGTTACCTGCGAGAAAGTCTGCATCAAGGCAGGTCCCGAATTCGGATCGCTGGAAGGTCATCTATTGATCATTTACAAAGCCCTATATGGCCTCAGATCCTCGGGCAAGTGCTTTGGTGATTTACTCGCGGCTTGTCTCATTGAACTCGGCTTCGAAAGATCCCGCGCAGAACCGGAAATATTCCTCAAGCCTGGAATGAACAAACATGGTGAGCGTGTATATGAACTTATATGCACATATGTCGATGACCTATGTCTTTGCATGGCAGATCCCAATTTGTTAAAATCCTACAGTCAGAGCCATACAACTTCAAACTGAAGGGATCTGGACCTATGAACTTTCACCTAGGTTGTGGATTTGAACGCGACGCGCATGGTGTTCTCTGTATGAATCCCATAAAGTTCATCAAAAAGATGGAAGCGTCTTATGAACAAATGTTCGGACGCAAACCTAACACCAGGTTCCAGTCACCCATTGCAGAAAATGACCATCCCGAATTGGACTCCTCAGCCTTTCTCAAAGAAACTGGCATACAGAAATACCAAAGTATGATCGGTTCACTCCAATGGATCATCGCTATTGGGCGCTTCGATGTACAAACAGCTGTGATGACACTCTCAAGTTTCAGAGCTCAACCACGAGATGGGCATCTTGAACGTGCCAAACGTATCTACGGATATATCTCCAAGTTCAGACATTTTAAAATCAGATTCTGCGTGGAACCCCCATATTTTATATTGACTAAACCCGACACCATCGATTGGTCCAACACCGTCTATGGGGAGCATTCTGAAGAGCTACCCGATGACGCTCCTGCACCACTTGGGAAGGCAGTAGTGTTGACACATTTCTATGACGCCAACCTCATGCATGATATTCTTAGTTGTAAGGCGTTAACCGGCATCCTTCACTTCGCGAACAAGACTCCCATGATGTGGTTCTCAAAGAAACAGTCTACTACGGAAACGGCCACCTTCGGAGCTGAATTCGTTGCAGGAAGAACTTGCATTGAACAGATCGTTGATCTACGCCACTCATTCCGATACCTCGGAACACGAGTCCATGATATCTCCTACTCTTGGGGTGACAACGAAACGATGATTCAAACGTCAACCTTCCCTTACGCAAGGTTGCATAAGCGTCACAACATTCTATCGTTTCACTACGTACGGAGCATGATAGCGAGAGGTTTCATTTTAATGATGCACATCCCAGGTAAGGATAACTGTGCAAATATTCTCACCAAGCATTGGGGACACTCAGTTGTGTATCCACTGCTCAAGCCCATCTTCCACTTTTGTGGGAATACCGGCGACCTCCTCCAAGACGATGGAAGCATCATGTAGAGCGTGATGACCTTTCACAAGGAGACATGGGGAGTATTAAATTCCTTTCGTGACCAGAAATACCAAAGCTACCAGATGGTAGATATCCTATTCGTACGAATCAATGAGTCCCGTATCAACCAAAGTAATCGATTCCCACGACATATTGATTCCCACGGTGCATCGATTCCCATCGCGCATCGACGGCGAGCAATCTCTGTTTTATAATATTGCCATTGTTCTTCGGTACAATTTCGGCCCCAGCGACTTTGTCCGACGTTCCGAATTTCTAGTACTTAAAACACGTAGACTTCTACGCAGTATTCCTTATACTCTTTTTCCTCCCCTATCCCTTTACCAATCCAGATAACAGGCCCCACACCTCTCCATTGCAATTTGGTGACCCTTCTGTTGCTGTTATTGGTTGGTTGTCCGCTTGCTGGCCTTTGTGGTTACTTTTGCTGTTCTCTCGCCGACGTTGTTGGACTTCCGGGCCGACACATAATTTTCTACGAGGGTTCTAGTACTGTTTCTACATAGCCGGCGACTCCGTTTTGCTTCGACATTTAACCTCTCGACCGCCGATCCATCCGCGCTCTTGCCTGTCCCCCTTGACTCTTCCAACAGCAGATCCAACAGCAGATCCATTGACCGCACGTCCTTCTCTCCATCCCCATCTCCATTCACTCTCTCTCTGCTTCGTTCTATACGAACGTTCGTTTTCTACAAACGATCACCTCCTGCTTGCCACCCCATCCAACACGCCGACCCATCCTCCACATTACTCCTACCGAAAAGCTCTTCCATCGCTCGTTGCTTCTCTCAATCCACAAGAATCTCCATTCACTCTCTCGCCTTCTCTGCTTCGTTTTCTACGAACGATCGTTTTTCTACACACGGTCCCCTGTCCCTCTTCCCTCGCCCATCGTTGCTTTACACCATCCACAACACCACCGTTGGTTGCTGCGGCCACAGCCCCATTCCACCTGCAGCTCACAGCTCCGCCCGACGCTGCTGCTCCTGACTGCTTCATCGAATCGCTTGCACCTTCTACCAGCAATCGTACAGCCGCTTGACCCGCCGCTCCTTCGATCGAATCACCCTACCCCACGCGTTTAACATTTGCTGCGACCACAGCCTCCATCCTCCCGTTTTTACTCCACCGGCCGCTCTGCTCCCGGACTCCAGAAATTGACTGAGTTCTCACGTTTTTCCTCATCCGCCTCCCCTACTACGATTCCCAGCATGCCTACCCCCACCACTCCCACCAAGCCCACTGCGGGCCGCCCCTCTGCTTCTTCCCCCAAGAAAAGACTCCAGTCCACGCCCTCTCTATCTTCTTCATCTGCCCACTCTGCCTCTGGCTCTCGCTACCCCAAGCGCGCCCACCTGAAGAAGTCCTCCACCCCTACCCCAGCTCCTACCCAGGCCCCTCCATCTCCTTCCTCTCTTCGCCCCCGGAAGGATGCTTCCTTGTCTGCTTGTTCCTCTTCCTCGGTCAGCCAATCCTCTGTTACCTCCATGTCTGTCTCTTCCTCTGATTCCTCTGTGGCCTCTTCTACTCAGTCTGCTACGAAGCCTGCTCCTCGTCAGGATTCTAAGAAGCCAGCCCTTAAGTCTCCCCCCCTTCAGCCTCCCGCTCTCAAGCAGCTTGTCCTTACTCCCCCAGCTCTTCAGCAGCCAGCACCATCTGCCGCGCGTCCCGCCCCTGCTACAGCTCTTAAACAGTCTCTCCTCCCGCAGTCCCCTTCCATGACTCCCTCCCCCAGCTTGGATCATCAAGCACTTCGTCAACAGGCTCTGGCCGCTGCCAATCAGGCCCACTCTGCTTCCTTCCTGTGGCGTTTCTATGGTGATGGCCGTTTCCCTACCCCATCTTTCATCCACCGCCTCCGGAAGTCTCCAGCGCAGACCCGGGTTTGGAATGCCTCTCCCAGTCCTACCCACTTCTTCAGCAAGAAGGATGGCCGTGACAAGAAATCCATTCATGATGTGTGCCGTCTATCAGTTGCCCCGGTGTATGCCCTGGTCCATCCCGCTGATTCCAATTGGAGGACTGCTACTGTGGAGTCTCTGGTCTCCCTGGCTTCGGCTTGCTTCCAAGGCTCTGCTGTGTGGACCAAATCCCCTCCCGGCCAAGCCCTTCAGAAATGTCTCATTGGTCTTGCTAAAATGTCTCCCGAATGCTTTGATGCCCTGTACTGTGAAGGCAACCTTCTGCCTAGCACTGAAGGGCTGGTGTGGCTGTCTGCCAACCGGGTTCTCGGCTCTCATTGGTTTTTCAAGACTAAGCCCCCTGCCCCTGCTCCGTCCGCTGCCTCTGCATCTTCTAGCCCGGCGCCGGGTTCTCGGTCTGTCTCCTTCTTTCCTTCTGTTGGAGCTGCTTCTGTCCTTTTGTCTTCTGTCGGCCACTTTCTTCAACGGCGTGGGGTTTGCTCCAGTGATTCCAGGGCTCCGGTTGATGTCACTGAAGGTACCAAGTGCTCCTACAGCTCCTACTTCACTCTGTCTCTCCCTCGGCTGATGTCACCCCGCCCTAGTGATTTGTACGACAAAATGCTGGAGTCCCTGACTGATGCCCTTAGCTTGCTCTGGTCGGCAGATCGGAAGCTGGTCCTCTATGTCTTCCCTTCCTGCGCCAGTATTAACCCCAAAGCTAAGCCCGTTCCCAAACTCTGGTCTACCCTGCCTGACAGGCGCACTCTTGAGCTCTACGTTGCTTCCCTCTGGCTCCGGGTTCGCGCAGCACCCCACCTTCGGTTCTACATTGGACACAGTGTCCCAGTGGATGCTCTCTTGTCTGACACTCTCCTTCAGCGCCTCCAGGACCGTGAAATGGACTTCAAGTACAATCATATTCAAGCCTCCACTACTGTCACCTGTGGTTTCCTGCTCGGTTCCTATATGCAGAGCTTTGATCTTAATCATTACAATGCACTGCTCCAGACCCATCCTCGGTTTCAAGCCTTCCCTATAGCTGTCATCCGGAAGAACATTCGGCTCGACAATTCACGCACCCCTGACCCCTCTCCTGTCCCAGCCGCTCACATCTTGTGTGATTCTACCAAGTGTTCTCAGACTGTCAAGCTATTGAAGGCTCAGTTCAATCGCTGCTCTGCGTCTGATATAGCCTCCCTTCCTGATGGTAAATTCTACAAGTTCATTGAGACTGCTACCAATCCCTCTGACCGATGCCTTTCCCCTTCCAAGCTGAAGACCCTTCGTCAAGCTAAGCACCGACAAGCCAAGTTCATCCAGACCCATGAAACTGCTTCTGTTCTCGGCGTGGTTGACCTGGATCTTCCTGTCGATTTGGGTCAGGGCCTGGGCGCTACCACTTTGCGCCGTGTTCTTCTGGGAATTCGTACTAGGGACAACTGGTCCTGGCCATTGTTTCTCTCTGTTGACACCAGCTCCTACCGCGGTGAAATCCTGGCCCTGTACAACACTACTACCTCAGCTGAAGCACAAGCCATGCTGTCCTTTCTTCCTATCTTCCTGGAGGCCCGGTATGGCTCTTGTGTTCGCCAATGGTTCTCTACTGAGTGTCTCACTGAGTTGGAGGACTTTCATTGGGATCCCACTGAAGGAAGGGTTGTTGAAAATGCCCCTGCACCGGACCAGGAACCGGAGGATGCTCTGCCCTTCTTTGGTCGTGGTGACGTCTGTGATTGGGAACTCGTGGATGATGACCTGTCCATTGACTCCACTTCCAACGCTGTTACTTTTGACCTGGATATGCACTTCTCTTTTCAGATCCGTGAGGACAGCGCTGGGTGTGGCTTTGATGATGGCCAGTCCATGTCCACTCTTGCAACTGGCACTTCCAACATCACTTCTGTTCTGGGTGCCCCTCCGGCTGCTGCCCCTCTTGAAGGCGTTGCCTTGGCTGACACTGTGTCCCCTGCTAGCACACTCCCTACCGCCCTCAACTCCCCTCTCCGCTCCGGTTTCACCTCCATAGCTTTTTCTCCCGGCACCGACGCCAGTATCAGCGAGCTGAGCCATACCAATGCCTCAACCAGCTCTGCACCGGCTTCTCTCCTATCCGTGCGACAGACACGGTATTCTTCTGACCATGGTTAGGCACCTTTTCTTCTGGCCTGGTGGAATGCCTACTTCTCCAAATTCCACCTCTGCATCCCTCAGTCACCTTTCCCCTTCCTTCGCTCCTCCTGCTTCCCGCCTTGTCTACCCCACCGTGTTTCTCCTATCCCTGCACCGAGCGTTCCTTCAGGCGCTCTTCCCCATAACACCTTTGGCGTGCTTCCCGGCTCTTCACCCAGGGTTGCATCCACTGTTACACCCAGCGCGGCTCCACCTAGGAATCCCACCATTTCACCCTGCTCTGCACCCATTGTTTCTCCTAGCACTGCACCAGGCGTCACTCCAAGTGCTTCTCACAGCATTTCATCTGGCCTGCTTCCCAGTGCTTCACCCAGGGTTGCCTACAGCGCTCCACTTAGTGCTGCGTCAACTGGTGCTCCCAGTGTTTCACCCTGATCTGCACCCAGTGTTTCTCCTAGCCCGGCACCAGGCGACTTTCCCAGTGATTCCTTCCGCCACGTATTTGGATTCCCCCCCAGTGCTTCACCCAGGACTACACTCAGTGCTGCGCTCAGTGGTGCATTTGGCTTGCTTTCCAGTGCTTCCCCCAGGTTTGCCTCCAGCGCTCCACCTAGTGCTGCATCAACTGGCGCTCCCACTGTTTCACCCTGCTCTGCCGACAGTGTTACTCCCTGAACTGCACCAGGCGCCACTCCCAGTGCTTCCTCCTGCCATGCATTTGACTTGCGTTCCAGTGCTTCCTCTAGGGTCGCCTTCAGTGTTCCACCTAGTGCTGCATCAACTGGTGCTCCCAATGTTTCACCCTGCTCTGCCGACAGTGTTACTCCCAGAACTGCACCAGGCGCCACTCCCAGTGCTTCCTCCTGCCATGCATCTGACTTGCTTTCCAGTGCTTCCCCCAGAATTGCCTCCAATGCTCCACCTAGCGCTCCATCAACTGGTGCTCCCAGTGTTTCACCCTGATTTGCTCCCAGTGTTCCTCCCAGAACGGCACCAGGCGCCACTCCCAGTGCTTCTTCCTGCCATGCATTTGGCTTGCTTCCCAGTGCTCCACCTAGGGTCGCCTCCAGTGTTCCCCCTAGTGCTGCATCAACTTGTGCTCCCAGTGTTTCACCCTGATGTGCACCCAGTGTTCCTCCCAGCGCTGCGCCAGGAGCCACTCCCAGTGCTTCCTGTTGTTACTCTAAAAATCGACCGAAAGGATAGGATAATTAAAATTTAAAGAGATGTGAGCTCAAAGAGACGCTCTTATATTTACTGTATCGGGGCTCTCTGTATTTTCATGGTAGAGATCTTCCCCGGTTATTTGTTACTGTCTTCTTTACCGTCGTACCGATTCTTCTGTTGCTGTTGCTGTATTAGCGTCGTATTGGTCTTACTGTATCGGTCATTCGATGGTATCGGTCATTTTCTGGGTTAAGTATTCTGTTCGATGGGGCGTATGCTTATTCGTGGTATATATGATAGATATGAGGCCCATCTGGAATCGGTATTGATTTTCTTGATTGCAATAAGTAATTTCCTCACGGGGTACCAAGTACACTCTTCCGAATGTACTTATGGATTCCAAGTGTTCACTTATTGGTCAGGTCTTTGGATATGTCTTGTTTCTAACCGATTACTGTCTTTTGTTTGTATTCCTAAGTGATATTGTTTTCACCACTTAGGGACTTCCAAGTAGTGGAGGTGCGTTTGATTCTAACGCTTGATCGTTCTCGTATTCCGCACCTCAGTCGTTTCGTTCGTTTTGTCGGCTTTTTCGATCGAATTTGATGCCGACAACAGTCCGTATTTTTTTCGCCGACAACACACCCCTTGATCCAATACTCTGCATGTTGTATTGGATTACTGTCGGAGTATATCATCTTGAATTGTATCGATAGACAGATCGAGATCGAACGTTTGGATCAAGTCAAATCGAGGAGCCGACTTGAGCAACGTTGATTGTATCAAGATCGGTCGAAGATGGTCATCGAATAGCCTAATCCGGTTGTCAATCGAAGCAATCGAATGGAATGATTTAACCTGGGTAGTGTCCCATGATGTATCTTGCGTGTCGGGCGTGCAAGATCCATCCCAATGGTTTGGTTAGATCATCAGCCGGGTTGATAACGCCAGGAATATGAATCATCTTGATCTCACCGTTTTCCTTCCATGATTGGATGGCAAAAAACCTGATTTCAATATGCCTGGTTCTTTCAGTTGGCTTCTGAGCATTGATGATCTCAATTGCCGATGCATTGTCTTCATAGATAGGGGTTGGACCAGCTTGGGCAAATCCTAATTCTTTGAGTACGAATCTGAGGTATCTGGCTGTTTTGGCCGCTGTGACTGCAGCAATGAATTCTGCTTCTGTAGAACTCTGTGCAGTGAGTGATTGCGCTTTGGATCTGTAAACAATTGCTCCACCCGCATAAGTGAACACATATCCTGTGGTGGACCTGCGATGTTTTGGATCATTTCCATATGCTGCATCAACAAAACACATCAACTTGCTATGCTTGATATCTGCAGGGTATTCTGGGAGTGATCCATCTTGGACTACATCATTATATGGTTCTCCTGATGGAAGAGATGGTTCTGCATTCGGTCTATAGAATCTAATACCCCAGGATCGGGTTGTTCTGAGATATCGAGCGATGTTCTTCAGACTGGAATAGTGGAATGCAGTGGGATTGGAGCTGTATTTTGACATCAGGGTCACTGCATAGCCAATGTCTGGCCGGCAGCTCACATATGCAAACATCATTTCACCCAAGAGTGTTCTGTAGGAGAACCCTGATGTGGATTGTAATGCAGCGTGTTCCTTGGTGCCTTCCAATGGTCCATTCGTATGTGATTGCAGTTGGCTCAGTACTTCAGTTGATAACGGCGCTGATGGTTTGGAGTGGGGTTTCATCTTAGAATCAGTCTCCCAACCATGGGATGTCATGATCCGGTCAATGTAATTGGCGCAGGACAGTTCAATGTAGTCAGCTGTCTGTTTGACATCAATGCCATTGAAGTCTTCAAGCAAACCCATTTTGGTGAAGGGGACAGCATCTTCTCTAGGGAGCTTCAGCCTTGCACCTATAATGTCATAGATCTTGTCAGATATGGATTCCGATGTGCAAGCCAGTGCAAAATCGTCAACTTGTCGCAGCATGTAAACCGTTTCTCCTTCAAAAACTGTCGTGTAGATCGTCCTGTCATGTGTGGTGGTTTTGAAGTTGAGATCAGGGCCTTTCAATATTTTGTTGATGTGGGTTTCCCAGAGTCTTCCAGATTCTGGGTGGCCTTGAAGTGCTCGAAGGACTGGGAGCACCAATCTTTTGTCTATGTCCTTGCCATGCTTGTGCCTGTACCATTCTGCATATGCATCGTCAATAGTCATGTATGTAGGGATGTTGGGCCCTGGAGAATGGGCATATGCGTCAGCCGCGTCCCCCCCATAGACTTTGAGATTGAGACTTGCTGCAATGGCAAAGAACAGTCTTTGGATGGGGTGTTCAACACATGATGAGTATGACATGGCTATGGCATGCAGAGTTGGAGCTGCATACTTGCTTCCATTGCAACATTGTCTGGCTCTTCTGACACCATTCCTTTTGACACTGTATTGCCAATGGGGTCTGAGAATAATCGCGTCTGGGTCCTTAGGGTATTGAATTGGTGAGCCAAACATTTCCAAATCTTCAAACTGATCAAGCTGTTTTCGCTCCCCAGCTTGCCATTCAGGCCATGTAGATAAAGGCTTGAGATTCCTTCGAGTGAAGTGCCCTAGTGCTTGTTCTTCAGGTGTAGTTGCCTTGGAATTGATGGCCTTGATTAAGAGTTCAATTTCTTCAGTTGGTAGTGAATCTGCATCTAGTGGTAATGCTTGATTTCCTGGTTTATGAAGCTTGGTGATAGCTCGGAGGGATGCAATATCAATAGTAGGAATGACAACATCCATGTCGTCTTCAGTTGGTGCCAAGTGTTTTTGGATGGAGGCATGGAGTGCTTCAGTGCTATCGACCTGGTTGATTCTTGATTGTATTAGCTGCTTGTATTTTGTACCAATGCGCTGGATAGCTTTGATGGATGAAATCCGGTCCAAGAATGGTGGATCTTCTTCAGCAGTGGGTTCCTTCCAGGAGGTATTGGGAGCAAATAAACCATATTCATTTGAGTGTTTCCTGACCTCCTTCATAGACAATTTCTCTTCAAGTGCAAAGGTAATTGGTGTATCTATTGAAGAATCCCTCACCCCTCGATCGTGGCAGGCCTGTAAAGCTGTAGTAACATCAGCAGCAGTAAAGACACGATTGTGATTGATAGATACAATATAAGCACCTCGTAGCTTGGAGAGAGATTTCTTGTGTGAGGAGAAAAGTTTGGAGGCAGGGCTATTTGGGAGGATATCTGTGATGTAAGCTCTGCCAAGCAGTGAATCATTGGCATACCGGAGGCCAAATGTTTGATCAGTACAAGATGGGGAGACAGTGAGCCTGAGATTTGTGAGATCGGCAAAGGGGGAGATAGAGAATTGAAAATCACTGGATGACACCTCAGTGGGTTCCGCAGGAAGTGGAATGTTGTCATCTGTCCTGAGCAGGTGTTTGACATTAGTGGGGAGGTCTGCAAGTGGGAGATCATTCATGCCTTCATCAAACCTGACATGCGTGGCTATCTTGACTCTGTGTGTCTCAGTATCATACCACAGAATGTTTCTGGTAGTGTAGGGTACAAAACCTAGAAATATGCCTTTTCTTGCATTGGGTTTGAGCTTGATTGATCTCTTGCCTGGAGGTCTAACCCAAACTCTGCAACCAAAGGTTCGGAAATCAGCAAGGTTTTCCTTACGGCCAGTTGCCAATTCCAATGGCGAATGTAGTTGGGTGCCTTCAGGGAATGCATTGGACAACCGGAGTGCATGGTAGAAAGCAAAGGGCCAGAACTTGATGGGCAAATTAGCACCAGACAGCATTGTCCTCATGGAGTTAGCAAGAGTTCGGTGTGCTCTTTCAACTGTACCATTCTGGTGTGAAGCTTCCGCGCCAGTGGGGAAAATGGAATATCCAAACGCAGAGAATAGGTTTCTGATGTCAGGATTGTGATAGAGTTCTCCACCTTGATCAACTGAAACATACTTGTCGGCACAAGTTGGGTTGTGCTGGGCGAAGAAATGCTCTAACCAGTGTAGTGGCGCTGCTTTAGAGATTCGCGTGTCTCCATATTTCATACCAGTATAGTGATCTGTGATGAGAATCCAAGCAGTTTCTCCATGAATGCCTTCATAATCGCGCTTGCGTTTGCTGTTGGAGGATTTGGTACCTGAGAATGCAAAATCAATAGATAAACCCTGAAACGGTTGTGTGGCCTTGCGTGTGGAATGTGAGCCAGCAGGTGTTTTGGTTTGCTTACATTGTATGCAAGTTGGACATTGGTCAAGAATACTGGTTTGTCGTTTGAACTTTGGGACTCCAATGATGTGCTTATGAGCTTGATACAGAAAATCATCGCATGGGTGTCCCAACCTTTGGTGCCACAGGAGTTTCGATGTCTTGGTTTTGATGGCTTGGATTGGGATATTTTTGTCCACAATCTTGGTGAAAAACAGTTTGGCATCAAACCTTGGTATGACACTGGTATCAGACTGAGCTTTCGCTGCTTCAGTGCATGTCTGCAGATTGACAAGGTTTGTGTATAGATCATACCTGTAGTGGCTAATTGCTTCTTTGGAGGCCAGTTCACAAGCTTCCTTGAACTGCATGTCAGTCGCTAAGGCATAGGCGGACGATGTTGCACAATTTGCATATGGAGAGGCAATATCAACATCTGGGATCAGTACTGGGTGTGTATAGCATTGACCATCAATGATGCTCCCATGGAGGACAATGCTGCAGGCAGTGTTCTGCTTGTGATGACAAATAATGGTGAGGTTGCCATTTTGTGGAGCAGATGAGTCAAGGTTCTCAGTGAATGATTTATGGATGGACTGTCCACTGAAATGACATCGCGTACGGGATGTCATTCCACAGATATCGTTCTCACTCAGTAATGTTGTTGACAGGGAGGGAGAATAGTAGAAGAAAACTTTGATATATCCAATGTGATTCGGTGCTGGGATATGCAAATATCCTGAGCCTTCAGGGATGCAGGTGGCTGCTGTGCCTCCTATTGCTGCTGTAAGCCTGACGGGACATTTTCTTATCTTGGTGTAAGGTTTGTAACCGTGCAGGATGTGTTTGAGGTTTGTGCAGGAAACCTTTGCACCGGTGTCAATCTGAGCCCGGACACCCTGTTGGAAGTAGGCTGTAGCTGCAATAGGGTCCGGTGGGACGAGGGATTGCACATTGTATGTATCAACTGGCGTAGGGTTGTCCCTATCGAAATTGGGATCCTCATTGGTCTTCAGGTGTGATTCCAATGTAGGGGATGTAGCCCTGAGTGATTCCATGTCACAGTAGACATCAATTGGTATAGATGACTGGAGGCTGTCTTTTGGAAGGAGGTCGACGGCACCAATTATGACAGATTCATAGGAGCTGACACTGCTGGAGTCCAAGGAGGGGCATAAGCTATTCACTTGGGACGCTGTGATGTTGTCAAATCCTTGAGGATCATCTTGAGGTGATGTCATAGTATGGCTCCAAGAAAGACTTTCTATTCTTGGCCATTGCAAAAATTTTGGTTTTCTACTGTAGCATCAGGTGAAACCTCATCTTGATCTTCATTGCCAATGTTGATCTGAGAGATTTGTTGGGTGGAATCTAAGAGTTGTTGGGTCTGTTTATTGGATTTGTTCAGAAAAACAGCCGCAGCAATCCTATGTTTCTTCAGGGACTCAATATCTTGCAATGCAGGACAATTATCAAAATTGTGACCAGACATGTGGCAAACAATACATTTTCTGGATGTGTCAAAAAGACTAGGTTGCTTATCGAATGCCGTGATAGCATTGCAATATGCTTGGTGGAGGAAGGGATCGTCAGATTCTTCATCCATCTCCGGGTAGCCAAGTGATTCAATCAGGCTGATTGAGTGAGATGTCAAAGTAGAAGGTGTTCTAACAGTACTGTTGCTAGTGCGCTTTTGAAACCGATCATTCCGACGGGGACCTGGTCTGGTTCCTGAGACGTTCAATTGCTTGGGCTGGATTGGTTTGGAGTTGTTCCTCTTGTACTTTTGCTCAGCCTTGATCTCTTGTTCATATGTTTGGAGGGTTTGTAGGAGCCTACCTGCCTTGTATTTGTCTCGCTTGAATTGGTCATCAGAGTCGCGTTCATCTTCTGTTTTTTTGAAGAGCTCTTCTGAGAGGGTGGTTCCTGCAATAAGGTTGCTAACTTCTTCTGTTGAACCGATAGTGCCAGGTTGGTTTTGGAGGAACACTCTGAGTCTCAAGTAATCCTTGTACCGGAAGTAGTATTCTTCAAGGGATTCACTTGCGTTTTGGTTTGGAGGATTTCGGACCATTCTGCTGGCATTGGATGGTCTTTTTGAGTTGGGATGTGTCTGAGAAATAACTGTGTATAGCGCTTCATAACCTTGTCCTCCTTCAAAGCTCTGGATGGTTGCCTTCATGCTTGCACATGAATCAGGGATGATTTTGTCGCTTCTGAGTGCGGTGTAAATCAGATTCCCCCATTCATTGATGGCCAATTCATATCTTAAAGGTAAATCATGTGGAAAGTTATCGCCAATGGTGAATCCTCTTAGGTGATCAGCTTCGCGCCTGAAGAGATAGTATGGGTGGACATAAATATGGTGTTGCTGTGAGTGAGCTGTGATTTCTCTGTACCATTTCCTAACCTGAGGGTCCGTTGCATCCTGTAGTTGTGGAAACCCTGAGAGGAATAGTTTGTCTCTAGCGGCTTCCTTGGACTTGTCATAGGCTCTGGTGAGATCAAAGCAGTCACCACTTCTGGTGATCAGGCGCTGGTCATTTCTGCCACTGCCTAGATTGTGTAGGTAGTAGTTTTGCCTGACAATTGTTTCATTTCCCGATGAGTCGGTGTAGGTGATTGGGAAATCCTTCATATCATCTTTGGTGAGGAATTCATCTCGCCTGTAATATCGCTCTTTCACAGGTGGTGGTAATGTTGCTGGATTCCATGGAAGGTCAAGAGATTGTTGGTTGGCGCCGGTATTGTTGTTGGTGGCGTTGTTGTTGTTGTTGTTGCCGTTGTTGACCAATTGTTGGAGTAGGGTGGTCAATTCTTGCATGTCGGTGCCCGTTGCAGCAGGTGTATCTGGAACGTCTACCTCATCATCTGATGGTGGGTCTCCAGTGTAGGCTTCCATGAATAGGTCTGGGCGCCAATTTTTTTTGAAACGCCAGTGGGTAATTGTGATTTCGATTAGAACAATTGGCTCATCATCGGTGTTGGTCCGAATGGCATGTTTTGCAGCAGCGTCAAATTCTGTTTTGTATCTCATGCGTTTTGTAGATCCACCATTTCTGACATGCTTGATAACACATTTGTCGAGGAGATTGGCAATGTGGCCTTTTGTTATTTCATCCGGTGGTGGCTCTACTAGGTTGATGGCTATGGCCTTAGCAATGCAATTGAGGATGTGGAGTTGTGGATCCGGAGCTATTTCTAGTGGTCCTTCTTCTTCTTCTTCATCCTCGCGGGTCACAAAGAATTCTGAGAGTTCATCTTTGCCAATGATTTCGGAGTAGGCTTTGTTTAGGGATGCGGCCGCAGTTGGGTTGCTAGCACTTGCAAATCGGAATTCGATTCCAAAAATTGGAGTCCAGTCAAATGGAGCTGTTGGCATGGTTCAATTTGTTTGTTGTTAACGGGGGAATAATCGTTGTCGTCGTAGAAAACCGTCGGAGAAACAATCGAGCGTGCGGTGTTCTCGCAATCAATACGTCGGGGTCGGAGGCGCTTGTTGTCTCTGTGGCAGCGCGCGATCCGTTGTCGTCTGTGTCGTCCGGAACGTTTGGGCGGCGAAGCGCAAAAGGGTACGATCGTCGTCGATGATAATTAACCTTGTAGGCTGAAACGGGCTTGGTCGTCACAGATGTCCGGAACGTTCCTTTGGAGATTGGTCGTGGGGAAAGAACCGAAAGACCGTCGGAACAAATCGCGGAGAAATAGCCGGCAATGAGAACGTTCGTCGGAGATCGTCGGCGTTCTTGTATTAACCGGTCACAGATGGTGACGATCGTTGGAGAAACAATCGTCGGTATATGAACCAAGCTTGGTCGTGGATTGCAAAAGAAGATTCTGGTAGGATCTGTATCACACCCCTTGATTCACGAGCAGGGAGGTGAAAAGGAAAAGAGAGAGAAAGAATGAGATGGGGGGAGGCCGAGAATGTGCCGCACAGGGAGCTAAGCACAGAATTTCCTCTGGATTTAACCGACAGTGGAGGTGCTGAACGGCCGGAGATAGGTAGCTTAAGGTAAACACTGGCGCTCTTGCGGGACACAAGTGTAAGTTATAAGGGCTCTATAACCTGTTGTTACTCTAAAAATCGACCGAAAGGATAGGATAATTAAAATTTAAAGAGATGTGAGCTCAAGAGAGACGCTCTTATATTTACTGTATCGGGGCTCTCTGTATTTTCATGGTAGAGATCTTCCCCGGTTATTTGTTACTGTCTTCTTTACCGTCGTACCGATTCTTCTGTTGCTGTTGCTGTATTAGCGTCGTATTGGTCTTACTGTATCGGTCATTCGATGGTATCGGTCATTTTCTGGGTTAAGTATTCTGTTCGATGGGGCGTATGCTTATTCGTGGTATATATGATAGATATGAGGCCCATCTGGAATCGGTATTGATTTTCTTGATTGCAATAAGTAATTTCCTCACGGGGTACCAAGTACACTCTTCCGAATGTACTTATGGATTCCAAGTGTTCACTTATTGGTCAGGTCTTTGGATATGTCTTGTTTCTAACCGATTACTGTCTTTTGTTTGTATTCCTAAGTGATATTGTTTTCACCACTTAGGGATTTCCAAGTAGTGGAGGTGCGTTTGATTCTAACGCTTGATCGTTCTCGTATTCCGCACCTCGGTCGTTTCGTTCGTTTTGTCGGCTTTTTCGATCGAATTTGATGCCGACAACAGTCCGTATTTTTTTCGCCGACAACACTTCCTCCTGCCTTGCATTTGACCTGCTTTCCAGTGCTCCCCCCAGGATTGCCACCAGTGCTCCACCTAGTGCTGCATCACCTGGTGCTCCCAGTGTTTCACCCTGATGTGCACCCAGTGTCCCTCCCAGCGCTGCGCCAGGCGCCACTCCCAGTGCTTCCTCCTGCCTTGCATTTGACTTGCCTTCCAGTGCTTCCCCCAGGATTGCCTCCAGTGGTCCACCTAGCGATGCCTCCACTGGTGCTCCCAGTGTTTCACCCTGCTCTGCCAACAGTGTTACTCCCAGAACTGCACCAGGCGCCACTCCCAGTGCTTCCTCCTGCCATGCATTTGACTTGCATGCCAGTGCTTCATCTAGGGTCGCCTTCAGTGTTCCACCTAGTGCTGCATCAACTGGTGCTCCCAGTGTTTCACCCTGCTCTGCCGACAGTGTTACTCCCAGAACTGCACCAGGCGCCACTCCCAGTGCTTCCTCCTGCCATGCATCTGACTTGCTTTCCAGTGCTTCCCCCAGAATTGCCTCAAATGCTCCACCTAGCGCTCCATCAACTGGTGCTCCCAGTGTTTCACCCTGATTTGCTCCCAGTGTTCCTCCCAGAACGGCACCAGGCGCCACTCCCAGTGCTTCTTCCTGCCATGCATTTGGCTTGCTTTCCAGTGCTTTCCCCAGGATTGCCTCCAGTGTTCCACCTAGTGCTGCATCAACTGTTGCTCCCAGTGTTTCACCCTGATATGCCCCCAGTGTTCCTCCCAGCGCTGCGCCGGGTGCCACTCCCAGTGCTTCCTCCTGCCATGCATTTGACCTGCTTTCCAGTGCTTCATCTAGGGTCACCTTCAGTGCTCCACCTAGCGCTGCATCAACTGGTGCTCCCAGTGTTTCACCCTGATATGCACCCAGTGCTTCTCCCAGTGCTGCGCCAGGCGCCACTCCCAGTGCTTCCTCCTGCCATGCATTTGACTTGCCTTCCAGTGCTTCCCCCAGAATTGCCTCCAATGCTCCACCTAGCGCTCCATCAACTGGTGCTCCCAGTGTTTCACCCTGATTTGCTCCCAGTGTTCCTCCCAGAACTGCACCAGGCGCCACTCCCAGTGCTTCCTCCTGCCATGCATTTGACTTGCTTTCCAGTGCTTCCCCCAGGATTGCCTCCAGTGCTCCACCTAGTGCTGCATCCACTGGTGCTCCCAGTGTTTCACCCTGCTCTGCCGACAGTGTTACTCCCTGAACTGCACCAGGCGCCACTCCCAGTGCTTCCTCCTGCCATGCATTTGACTTGCGTGCCAGTGCTTCATCTAGGGTCGCCTTCAGTGCTCCACCTAGCGCTGCATCAACTGGTGCTCCCAGTGTTTCACCCTGATTTGCTCCCAGTGTTCCTCCCAGAACGGCACCAGGCGCCACTCCCAGTGCTTCCTCCTGCCATGCATCTGACTTGCTTTCCAGTGCTTCCCCCAGAATTGCCTCAAATGCTCCACCTAGCGCTCCATCAACTGGTGCTCCCAGTGTTTCACCCTGATTTTCTCCCAGTGTTCCTCCCAGAACGGCACCAGGCGCCACTCCCAGTGCTTCTTCCTGCCATGCATTTGGCTTGCTTTCCAGTGCTTTCCCCAGGATTGCCTCCAGTGTTCCACCTAGTGCTGCATCAACTGTTGCTCCCAGTGTTTCACCCTGATATGCCCCCAGTGTTCCTCCCAGCGCTGCGCCGGGCGCCACTCCCAGTGCTTCCTCCTGCCATGCATTTGACTTGCTTTCCAGTGCTTCATCTAGGGTCGCCTTCAGTGCTCCACCTAGCGCTGCATCAACTGGTGCTCCCAGTGTTTCACCCTGATATGCACCCAGTGCTTCTCCCAGTGCTGCGCCAGGCGCCACTCCCAGTGCTTCCTCCTGCCATGCATTTGACTTGCCTTCCAGTGCTTCCCCCAGGATTGCCTCCAATGCTCCACCTAGCGCTCCATCAACTGGTGCTCCCAGTGTTTCACCCTGATTTGCTCCCAGTGTTCCTCCCAGACCTGCACCAGGCGCCACTCCCAGTGCTTCCTCCTGCCATGCATTTGACTTGCTTTCCAGTGCTTCCCCCAGGATTGCCTCCAGTGCTCCACCTAGTGCTGCATCCACTGGTGCTCCCAGTGTTTCACCCTGCTCTGCCGACAGTGTTACTCCCTGAACTGCACCAGGCGCCACTCCCAGTGCTTCCTCCTGCCATGCATTTGACTTGCGTGCCAGTGCTTCATCTAGGGTCGCCTTCAGTGCTCCACCTAGCGCTGCATCAACTGGTGCTCCCAGTGTTTCACCCTGATTTGCTCCCAGTGTTCCTCCCAGAACGGCACCAGGCGCCACTCCCAGTGCTTCCTCCTGCCATGCATCTGACTTGCTTTCCAGTGCTTCCCCCAGAATTGCCTCAAATGCTCCACCTAGCGCTCCATCAACTGGTGCTCCCAGTGTTTCACCCTGATTTTCTCCCAGTGTTCCTCCCAGAACGGCACCAGGCGCCACTCCCAGTGCTTCTTCCTGCCATGCATTTGGCTTGCTTCCCAGTGCTCCACCTAGGGTCGCCTACAGTATTCCCCCTAGTGCTGCATCAACTTGTGCTCCCAGTGTTTCACCCTGATGTGCACCCAGTGTTCCTCCCAGCGCTGCGCCAGGCGCCACTCCCAGTGCTTCCTCCTGCCATGCATTTGAATTGCTTTCCAGTACTTCATCTAGGGTCGCCTTCAGTATTCCACCTAGTGCTGCATCACCTGGTGCTCCCAATGTTTCACCCTGCTCTGCCGACAGTGTTACTCCCAGAACTGCACCAGGCGCCACTCCCAGTGCTTCCTCCTGCCATGCATCTGACTTGCTTTCCAGTGCTTCCCCCAGGATTGCCTCCAGTGCTCAACCTAGTGCTGCCTCCACTGGTGCTCCCAGTGTTTCACCCTGATGTGCACCCAGTGTCCCTCCCAGCGCTGCGCCAGGCGCCACTCCCAGTGCTTCCTCCCGCCATGCATTTGGCCTGCTTTCCAGTGCCTCCCCCAGGATTGCCTCCAGTGCTCCACCTAGTGCTGCATCAACTGGTGCTCCCAGTGTTTCACCCTGCTCTGCCGACAGTGTTACTCCCTGAACTGCACCAGGCGCCACTCCCAGTGCTTCCTCCTGCCATGCATTTGACTTGCGTGCCAGTGCTTCATCTAGGGTCGCCTTCAGTGCTCCACCTAGCGCTGCATCAACTGGTGCTCCCAGTGTTTCACCCTGATTTGCTCCCAGTGTTCCTCCCAGAACGGCACCAGGCGCCACTCCCAGTGCTTCCTCCTGCCATGCATCTGACTTGCTTTCCAGTGCTTCCCCCAGAATTGCCTCAAATGCTCCACCTAGCGCTCCATCAACTGGTGCTCCCAGTGTTTCACCCTGATTTTCTCCCAGTGTTCCTCCCAGAACGGCACCAGGCGCCACTCCCAGTGCTTCTTCCTGCCATGCATTTGGCTTGCTTCCCAGTGCTCCACCTAGGGTCGCCTACAGTATTCCCCCTAGTGCTGCATCAACTTGTGCTCCCAGTGTTTCACCCTGATGTGCACCCAGTGTTCCTCCCAGCGCTGCGCCAGGCGCCACTCCCAGTGCTTCCTCCTGCCATGCATTTGAATTGCTTTCCAGTACTTCATCTAGGGTCGCCTTCAGTATTCCACCTAGTGCTGCATCACCTGGTGCTCCCAATGTTTCACCCTGCTCTGCCGACAGTGTTACTCCCAGAACTGCACCAGGCGCCACTCCCAGTGCTTCCTCCTGCCATGCATCTGACTTGCTTTCCAGTGCTTCCCCCAGGATTGCCTCCAGTGCTCAACCTAGTGCTGCCTCCACTGGTGCTCCCAGTGTTTCACCCTGATGTGCACCCAGTGTCCCTCCCAGCGCTGCGCCAGGCGCCACTCCCAGTGCTTCCTCCCGCCATGCATTTGGCCTGCTTTCCAGTGCCTCCCCCAGGATTGCCTCCAGTGCTCCACCTAGTGCTGCATCAACTGGTGCTCCCAGTGTTTCACCCTGCTCTGCCGACAGTGTTACTCCCTGAACTGCACCAGGCGCCACTCCCAGTGCTTCCTCCTGCCATGCATTTGACCTGCTTTCCAGTGCTTCATCTAGGGTCGCCTTCAGTGCTCCACCTAGCGCTGCATCAACTGGTGCTCCCAGTGTTTCACCCTGATATGCACCCAGTGCTTCTCCCGGTGCTGCGCCAGGCGCCACTCCCAGTGCTTCCTCCTGCCTTGCATTTGACTTGCTTTCCAGTGCTTCCCCCAGGATTGCCTCCAGTGCTCAACCTAGTGCTGCCTCCACTGGTGCTCCCAGTGTTTCACCCTGATGTGCACCCAGTGTCCCTCCCAGCGCTGCGCCAGGCGCCACTCCCAGTGCTTCCTCCCGCCATGCATTTGGCCTGCTTTCCAGTGCCTCCCCCAGGATTGCCTCCAGTGCTCCACCTAGTGCTGCATCAACTGGTGCTCCCAGTGTTTCACCCTGCTCTGCCGACAGTGTTACTCCCTGAACTGCACCAGGCGCCACTCCCAGTGCTTCCTCCTGCCATGCATTTGACTTGCGTGCCAGTGCTTCATCTAGGGTCGCCTTCAGTGCTCCACCTAGCGCTGCATCAACTGGTGCTCCCAGTGTTTCACCCTGATTTGCTCCCAGTGTTCCTCCCAGAACGGCACCAGGCGCCACTCCCAGTGCTTCCTCCTGCCATGCATCTGACTTGCTTTCCAGTGCTTCCCCCAGAATTGCCTCAAATGCTCCACCTAGCGCTCCATCAACTGGTGCTCCCAGTGTTTCACCCTGATTTTCTCCCAGTGTTCCTCCCAGAACGGCACCAGGCGCCACTCCCAGTGCTTCTTCCTGCCATGCATTTGGCTTGCTTTCCAGTGCTTTCCCCAGGATTGCCTCCAGTGTTCCACCTAGTGCTGCATCAACTGTTGCTCCCAGTGTTTCACCCTGATATGCCCCCAGTGTTCCTCCCAGCGCTGCGCCGGGCGCCACTCCCAGTGCTTCCTCCTGCCATGCATTTGACTTGCCTTCCAGTGCTTCCCCCAGAATTGCCTCCAATGCTCCACCTAGCGCTCCATCAACTGGTGCTCCCAGTGTTTCACCCTGATGTGCACCCAGTGTTCCTCCCAGCGCTGCGCCAGGCGCCACTCCCAGTGCTTCCTCCTGCCATGCATTTGAATTGCTTTCCAGTACTTCATCTAGGGTCGCCTTCAGTATTCCACCTAGTGCTGCATCACCTGGTGCTCCCAATGTTTCACCCTGCTCTGCCGACAGTGTTACTCCCAGAACTGCACCAGGCGCCACTCCCAGTGCTTCTTCCTGCCATGCATTTGGCTTGCTTTCCAGTGCTTTCCCCAGGATTGCCTCCAGTGTTCCACCTAGTGCTGCATCAACTGTTGCTCCCAGTGTTTCACCCTGATATGCCCCCAGTGTTCCTCCCAGCGCTGCGCCGGGCGCCACTCCCAGTGCTTCCTCCTGCCATGCATTTGACTTGCCTTCCAGTGCTTCCCCCAGAATTGCCTCCAATGCTCCACCTAGCGCTCCATCAACTGGTGCTCCCAGTGTTTCACCCTGATGTGCACCCAGTGTTCCTCCCAGCGCTGCGCCAGGCGCCACTCCCAGTGCTTCCTCCTGCCATGCATTTGAATTGCTTTCCAGTACTTCATCTAGGGTCGCCTTCAGTATTCCACCTAGTGCTGCATCACCTGGTGCTCCCAATGTTTCACCCTGCTCTGCCGACAGTGTTACTCCCAGAACTGCACCAGGCGCCACTCCCAGTGCTTCCTCCTGCCATGCATCTGACTTGCTTTCCAGTGCTTCCCCCAGGATTGCCTCCAGTGCTCAACCTAGTGCTGCCTCCACTGGTGCTCCCAGTGTTTCACCCTGATGTGCACCCAGTGTCCCTCCCAGCGCTGCGCCAGGCGCCACTCCCAGTGCTTCCTCCCGCCATGCATTTGGCCTGCTTTCCAGTGCCTCCCCCAGGATTGCCTCCAGTGCTCCACCTAGTGCTGCATCAACTGGTGCTCCCAGTGTTTCACCCTGCTCTGCCGACAGTGTTACTCCCTGAACTGCACCAGGCGCCACTCCCAGTGCTTCCTCCTGCCATGCATTTGACTTGCGTGCCAGTGCTTCATCTAGGGTCGCCTTCAGTGCTCCACCTAGCGCTGCATCAACTGGTGCTCCCAGTGTTTCACCCTGATTTGCTCCCAGTGTTCCTCCCAGAACGGCACCAGGCGCCACTCCCAGTGCTTCCTCCTGCCATGCATCTGACTTGCTTTCCAGTGCTTCCCCCAGAATTGCCTCAAATGCTCCACCTAGCGCTCCATCAACTGGTGCTCCCAGTGTTTCACCCTGATTTTCT
This sequence comes from Pseudo-nitzschia multiseries, assembly GCA_037355745.1. Lineage (NCBI taxonomy): Eukaryota > Bacillariophyta > Bacillariophyceae > Bacillariales > Bacillariaceae > Pseudo-nitzschia > Pseudo-nitzschia multiseries. The sequence continues at coordinate 19,166,289 of CM074781.1, forward strand.
CCCAGTGTTCCTCCCAGAACGGCACCAGGCGCCACTCCCAGTGCTTCTTCCTGCCATGCATTTGGCTTGCTTTCCAGTGCTTTCCCCAGGATTGCCTCCAGTGTTCCACCTAGTGCTGCATCAACTGTTGCTCCCAGTGTTTCACCCTGATATGCCCCCAGTGTTCCTCCCAGCGCTGCGCCGGGCGCCACTCCCAGTGCTTCCTCCTGCCATGCATTTGACCTGCTTTCCAGTGCTTCATCTAGGGTCGCCTTCAGTGCTCCACCTAGCGCTGCATCAACTGGTGCTCCCAGTGTTTCACCCTGATATGCACCCAGTGCTTCTCCCGGTGCTGCGCCAGGCGCCACTCCCAGTGCTTCCTCCTGCCTTGCATTTGACTTGCTTTCCAGTGCTTCCCCCAGGATTGCCTCCAGTGCTCAACCTAGTGCTGCCTCCACTGGTGCTCCCAGTGTTTCACCCTGATGTGCACCCAGTGTCCCTCCCAGCGCTGCGCCAGGCGCCACTCCCAGTGCTTCCTCCCGCCATGCATTTGGCCTGCTTTCCAGTGCCTCCCCCAGGATTGCCTCCAGTGCTCCACCTAGTGCTGCATCAACTGGTGCTCCCAGTGTTTCACCCTGCTCTGCCGACAGTGTTACTCCCTGAACTGCACCAGGCGCCACTCCCAGTGCTTCCTCCTGCCATGCATTTGACTTGCGTGCCAGTGCTTCATCTAGGGTCGCCTTCAGTGCTCCACCTAGCGCTGCATCAACTGGTGCTCCCAGTGTTTCACCCTGATTTGCTCCCAGTGTTCCTCCCAGAACGGCACCAGGCGCCACTCCCAGTGCTTCCTCCTGCCATGCATCTGACTTGCTTTCCAGTGCTTCCCCCAGAATTGCCTCAAATGCTCCACCTAGCGCTCCATCAACTGGTGCTCCCAGTGTTTCACCCTGATTTTCTCCCAGTGTTCCTCCCAGAACGGCACCAGGCGCCACTCCCAGTGCTTCTTCCTGCCATGCATTTGGCTTGCTTCCCAGTGCTCCACCTAGGGTCGCCTACAGTATTCCCCCTAGTGCTGCATCAACTTGTGCTCCCAGTGTTTCACCCTGATGTGCACCCAGTGTTCCTCCCAGCGCTGCGCCAGGCGCCACTCCCAGTGCTTCCTCCTGCCATGCATTTGAATTGCTTTCCAGTACTTCATCTAGGGTCGCCTTCAGTAATCCACCTAGTGCTGCATCACCTGGTGCTCCCAATGTTTCACCCTGCTCTGCCGACAGTGTTACTCCCTGAACTGCACCAGGCGCCACTCCCAGTGCTTCCTCCTGCCATGCATTTGACTTGCGTGCCAGTGCTTCATCTAGGGTCGCCTTCAGTGCTCCACCTAGCGCTGCATCAACTGGTGCTCCCAGTGTTTCACCCTGATTTGCTCCCAGTGTTCCTCCCAGAACGGCACCAGGCGCCACTCCCAGTGCTTCCTCCTGCCATGCATCTGACTTGCTTTCCAGTGCTTCCCCCAGAATTGCCTCAAATGCTCCACCTAGCGCTCCATCAACTGGTGCTCCCAGTGTTTCACCCTGATTTTCTCCCAGTGTTCCTCCCAGAACGGCACCAGGCGCCACTCCCAGTGCTTCTTCCTGCCATGCATTTGGCTTGCTTTCCAGTGCTTTCCCCAGGATTGCCTCCAGTGTTCCACCTAGTGCTGCATCAACTGTTGCTCCCAGTGTTTCACCCTGATATGCCCCCAGTGTTCCTCCCAGCGCTGCGCCGGGCGCCACTCCCAGTGCTTCCTCCTGCCATGCATTTGACCTGCTTTCCAGTGCTTCATCTAGGGTCGCCTTCAGTGCTCCACCTAGCGCTGCATCAACTGGTGCTCCCAGTGTTTCACCCTGATATGCACCCAGTGCTTCTCCCGGTGCTGCGCCAGGCGCCACTCCCAGTGCTTCCTCCTGCCTTGCATTTGACTTGCTTTCCAGTGCTTCCCCCAGGATTGCCTCCAGTGCTCAACCTAGTGCTGCCTCCACTGGTGCTCCCAGTGTTTCACCCTGATGTGCACCCAGTGTCCCTCCCAGCGCTGCGCCAGGCGCCACTCCCAGTGCTTCCTCCCGCCATGCATTTGGCCTGCTTTCCAGTGCCTCCCCCAGGATTGCCTCCAGTGCTCCACCTAGTGCTGCATCAACTGGTGCTCCCAGTGTTTCACCCTGCTCTGCCGACAGTGTTACTCCCTGAACTGCACCAGGCGCCACTCCCAGTGCTTCCTCCTGCCATGCATTTGACTTGCGTGCCAGTGCTTCATCTAGGGTCGCCTTCAGTGCTCCACCTAGCGCTGCATCAACTGGTGCTCCCAGTGTTTCACCCTGATTTGCTCCCAGTGTTCCTCCCAGAACGGCACCAGGCGCCACTCCCAGTGCTTCCTCCTGCCATGCATCTGACTTGCTTTCCAGTGCTTCCCCCAGAATTGCCTCAAATGCTCCACCTAGCGCTCCATCAACTGGTGCTCCCAGTGTTTCACCCTGATTTTCTCCCAGTGTTCCTCCCAGAACGGCACCAGGCGCCACTCCCAGTGCTTCTTCCTGCCATGCATTTGGCTTGCTTCCCAGTGCTCCACCTAGGGTCGCCTACAGTATTCCCCCTAGTGCTGCATCAACTTGTGCTCCCAGTGTTTCACCCTGATGTGCACCCAGTGTTCCTCCCAGCGCTGCGCCAGGCGCCACTCCCAGTGCTTCCTCCTGCCATGCATTTGAATTGCTTTCCAGTACTTCATCTAGGGTCGCCTTCAGTAATCCACCTAGTGCTGCATCACCTGGTGCTCCCAATGTTTCACCCTGCTCTGCCGACAGTGTTACTCCCAGAACTGCACCAGGCGCCACTCCCAGTGCTTCCTCCTGCCATGCATCTGACTTGCTTTCCAGTGCTTCCCCCAGGATTGCCTCCTGTGCTCCACCTAGTGCTGCATCCACTGGTGCTCCCAGTGTTTCACCCTGCTCTGCCGACAGTGTTACTCCCAGAACTGCACCAGGCGCCACTCCCAGTGCTTCCTCCTGCCATGCATTTGACTTGCGTGCCAGTGCTTCATCTAGGGTCGCCTTCATTGTTCCACCTAGTGCTGCATCAACTGGTGCTCCCAATGTTTCACCCTGCTCTGCCGACAGTGTTACTCCCAGAACTGCACCAGGCGCCACTCCCAGTGCTTCCTCCTGCCATGCATTTGACTTGCTTTCCAGTGCTTCCCCCAGGATTGCCTCCAGTGCTCCACCTAGCGCTGCCTCAACTGGTGCTCCCCATGTTTCACCCTGCTCTGCCGACAGTGTTACTCCCAGAACTGCACCAGGCGCCACTCCCAATGCTTCCTCCTGCCATGCATTTGGCTTGCTTTCCAGTGCTTCCCCCAGGATTGCCTCCTGTGCTCCACCTAGTGCTGCATCAACCGGTGCTCCCAATGTTTCACCCGGCTCTGCCAACAGTGTTACTCCCAGACCTGCACCAGGCGCCACTCCCAGTGCTTCCTCCTGCCATGCATCTGACTTGCTTTCCAGTGCTTCCCCCAGGATTGCCTCCAGTGCTCAACCTAGTGCTGCCTCCACTGGTGCTCCCAGTGTTTCACCCTGATGTGCACCCAGTGTCCCTCCCAGCGCTGCGCCAGGCGCCACTCCCAGTGCTTCCTCCCGCCATGCATTTGGCCTGCTTTCCAGTGCCTCCCCCAGGATTGCCTCCAGTGCTCCACCTAGTGCTGCATCAACTGGTGCTCCCAATGTTTCACCCTGCTCTGCCGACAGTGTTACTCCCAGAACTGCACAAGGCGCCACTCCCAGTGCTTTCTCCTGCCATGCATTTGACTTGCTTTCCAGTGCTTCCCTCAGGATTGCCTCCAGTGCTCCACCTAGCGCTGCCTCACCTGGTGCTCCCAGTGTTTCACCCTGCTCTGCCAACAGTGTTACTCCCAGAACGGCACCAGGCGCCACTCCCAGTGCTTCCTCCTGCCATGCATTTGACTTGCTTTCCAGTGCTTCATCTAGGGTCGCCTCCAGTGTTCCACCTAGTGCTGCATCAACTGGTGCTCCCAGTGTTTCACCCTGCTCTGCCGACAGTGTTACTCCCAGAACTGCACCAGGCGCCACTCCCAGTGCTTCCTCCTGTCATGCATTGGGCTTGCTTTCCAGTGCTTCCCCTAGGATTGCCTCCCGTGCTCCACCTAGTGCTGCATCAACTGGTGCTCCCAATGTTTCACCCTGCTCTGCCGACAGTGTTACTCCCAGAACTGCACCAGGCGCCACTCCCAGTGCTTCCTCCTGCCATGCATTTGACTTGTTTTCCAGTGCTTCCCCCAGGATTGCCTCCAGTGCTCCACCTAGCGCTGCCTCACCTGGTGCTCCCAGTGTTTCACCCTGCTCTGCCGACAGTGTTACTCCCAGAACTGCACCAGGCGCCACTCCCAGTGCTTCCTCCTGCCATGCATTTGACTTGCTTTCCAGTGCTTCATCTAGGGTCGCCTTCAGTGTTCCACCTAGTGCTGCATCAACTGGTGCTCCCAATGTTTCACCCTGCTCTGCCGACAGTGTTCCCCCCAGCACTGCACCAGGCGCCACTCCCAGTGCTTCCTCCTGCCATGCATTTGACTTGCTTTCCAGTGCTTCATCTAGGGTCGCCTTCATTGTTCCACCTAGTGCTGCATCAACTGGTGCTCCCAGTGTTTCACCCTGATGTGCACCCAGTGTTCCTCCCAGCGCTGCGCCAGGCGCCACTCCCAGTGCTTCCTCCTGCCATGCCTTTGGCTTGCCTTCCAGTGCTTCCCCCAGGATTGCCTCCAGTGTTCCACCTAGCGCTGCATCAACTGGTGCTCCCAGTGTTCCACTCTGATATGCACCCAGTGTTCCTCCCAGCGCTGCACCTGCTGTGGCCCTCCGTATTCCACACCTATGCCTCACACGCTTCCTCTTCCGTGCGACAGACACGGTATGTGTCGGATCATGGTTAGTATGTCTCCTTCAGGGCACTGTGGGATGCCCTCCAACTCTCATCCCCACCTGGATTCCTCCAGTCCTTCTTCCCCTTCCTTGCCTCCTCTTGCTTCCCGTCTCGCCCAATCCAATCTTCATGGGGACATCCTTGTGACTACAGATTCTGATGCTTTTGGCCATCCTTTTCCCCAGTCTCCGTCCTCAACCTCTACCCTCATCACCTATAAAAATATTGGTCCCCAGCGGAAGTCAGCCTTCATGTCTCGTTCCCGTCACAACTCTCGGCGTGTTGCTAAAAGCAAAGCTGGGGTTGCCCTTTACGCAGAGCATTGTCTGAATGAACCCCAGCTCCCCCTTGGTGACCTCTTTCACTCTCGCATCAAACAGGCCTACCCTTCCAGCTTCACCTTCCTTGCTAGCAACCAGCATGAGGCCTCCACCAGCACGTGGCGCATCTCTGGTGGTACGGGGTTTACTATTGACTGGCTCTTTCATTCTCACAAGCTTGCCCACAGTGCTGATCCTTCGGGGCTTGGCCGGTGGACTTTTGTTCGGTTTCAGGGGAGGGCTCAAGCTACGGTTACCATCTTTTCTGCCTACTGCCCTGTCGAAAATGACAGGGACCTTGGCTCTGTTTGGAACCAACACTGTCGCTACTTCCAGGCTGAAGAGGATCTATGCTGTCCCAACCCACGCATTCTCTTTCGCCATGACCTCACAGCTGCCCTTCAGGCTTGCCTAGAGGCAGGTGACTCCGTTGTCTTAGGGATCGACCATAATTCTGATGTCCGGTCTGACGGTCTCTCCTCTGAGCTCACAGCACTCGGCTTCAAGGATGCCATCTTAACTACCCACCCTTCAAGTTCCCCGCCTGCCACCCACAATCGAAATACTACCAGGACTCCCATTGATGCCCTTTGGACTACTGAGCATGTTGATGTCATCCGAGCTGGTTACTGTGCTTTTGATGGTGAGCACGGCATGGTTTCTGACCATCGCTTGCTCTGGATCGAAGTGTGTAATGGCAGTATCTTGGGCAAATATCTTCCACCTCCTGTGCGATCCTCTCTTCCTCGCCTTAAATCTTCCCACCCTCACCTTCGGCAGCGCTATCTCAAGCGGGTCAAACATGCCTTTGCTACTGCTGGTGTGGTCCCCCTTCAGACTAAGCTAGAGCACCTAGTGGCACTGTATTTATCTGGTGATACCACTGTGCGCGATACTCTCATCACTACCTATGATGTCCTCCATGCTACCTCTGCCTCCATCCGGCTGTCTGTTGAACAACATCTTTGCCGGCTTCGCACCGGCATGATTCCGTGGTCCCCCAAGCTCCAGGTTTACCGTGACACCATCGATTTTTGGAGGCGGATTGTGCAGCTTTGTCAAGGTGTCTCCACCAGTCACACCAAGGTGAAGCGTTTGGCATGCAAACTTTCCTTATACAAGGGTGAACACTGTGATCTTGCCACGGCTGTCCTCCATTTGAAGCAAGCCTACAAGCAATACCGTGCTGTAAAAGTCCTGGCTCCTTCTTGGCGTGACTCCTTCAACCAGGGCTTGGTGGACGCCCTTCTTACTGAAGGCAAGCCCTACAACCAGAGCGCCTCTCAGATTTGGGCACGCATGCGCCGTGAACGGCTCCAACGGGATCTAGGGCTCGCTGCTCGTGCTATCCGTGGTCGCCTTTCAAAGCCTGCTGTTCTGAAAGCGGTTGCTGTTGGCTCCGATGGCACTGAACAAGTCTTGGAGTCCCAATCTGCCATGGTGCCAGCCATGGCTGCCTCCAATGTCTGCCGTCAACAACAATGCCTATACACTCCCTCTATGTCTCCCTCATTCATTCAGGCCTTCGGCTACTTGGGTACTGGACCTTCCTCCGCTGATGTCCTTGCCGGCACCTACGTCCCTCCTTCAGGAACTGACCAGTACCTGACTGAATTTCTTACTTGCCTTCAAGTGCCCGCTACTATTCAGTCTTTGGCTCCCTTTGACTATTCTGTTAGCCCTGCTGACAATGCTGCTGCCTGGAAATGCCAGAAGGAACGCACTGCTGGTGAGCCTTCTTGCCTCAGTTTTGCCCACCATAAATCTTTTGCCTCGGACACTCAGCTGAATTCCTTTGATACTCTGATGCGGACTGCTCCTCTGCTTGCTGGCTTCTCGCCCTCTGCTTGGCAGGTTATCACCGACGTTGAAATTTTCAAGAAACCTGGTGAATACCGTGTTGACAAGATGAGACTTATCCAACTGATGTCTCCAGAGTTCCAGATCAACAACAAGATGATCGGTAAACGCATTCTCGCTCATGCTGAACAGGCCAACGCGGTGGCAGTTGACCAACATGGCAGCCGGAAGCATCACAAAGCCATCAACACTTGTCTCAACAAGAAGCTTATTTGTGATGTCCTCCGCCAGAAGCGCCGCTCGGGGGCGGTTGCAATGAATGATGCCAAGGGCTGCTATGACCGAATCTCCCATCCCATTGCCAGTCTCACCCTCCAAAGCTTTGGGATTCCGGCTCATGTTTGCGAGGTTCTACTCTCCACTCTCCAGCGTGCTACACATCACATTAAAACTGGATTTGGCCGTTCCGGTCCTATGTATGGTGATGAATCTATTCCTCTCAGTGGGATTGGGCAAGGCAACGGTCTTGGCCCAACTCTGTGGGCTCTGGTGTCTACCATCCTTTTCCGGATGATGCAGAATGCAGGCCATGGGGTTCATCTTCTCACCTCTCTATCCCTTCAGCTGGTCTCCTTGGTTGGTTTTGCTTTTGTGGATGATACTGATCTTTTTTGTGCCGGTTCCTCCTCTACTACCTCTGGTGAGGCTTTGGCTGTTGATTTCCAGGCCGCTTTAGACCGCTGGGCTGGTGGTCTCATTGCTACTGGTGGAGCTATTGAACCTGCTAAGTCCTTCTGCTACTTGATAGATTTCAAGTGGACTGGTTCTGGTTGGGACTATCGTTCTGTTGACGAAATGCCCGGTGTTTTCACCATCACTGACAAATCTGGTGCCCAATCACCTCTTGACCGTTTTGAGGTTGACCACGCGGACAAGACTCTGGGTGTCTACATTTCTATGGACGGCAATGAGGAAGCTCAAGTTGACCACCTGCAGACCCAGTCTCAGTCCTTTGGATCTCAAATGAGGTCCTCCAAGTGCGAGAAGAACACCTCCCTCTACACCTTCAGGTACTCATTTATGAAGTCTTTTGAATACCCCATGCCCGTCACTCAGCTCAGCGCTTCTACCTGGACCCGCATCCTCCAACCAACTCTGGTCCCAGTGCTCAATAAGGCCGGCATGTCTCGCAACTTTCCTCGCAAGGTTTTCTATGGTCCATCTTTGTATCAAGGCTTTGGTTTCGTTCATCCTTTCCTTCTCCAGGAATTCAGTCACATTGCTACCCTGCTTCAGGAATCTGTACGTGGTTCCCAGACAGGCCATATTCTTAGGCTTACCGCTGAAGCCTTTCGGCTTGAACTGGGGCTCCCTTTTCATCTCGGTATTACCCCCTATCAGCCCTATGCCTCTTATATCACTCCCTGCTGGTATAAGCATGTGTGGCATTTCTTTTCTATGCACCCTGTGAGTATGGTGGAAGACTTTCCTACACTTCCTTTGCTTAGAGTGATTGACTGCTACCTCATGCAAGCTTTTGTCACTGCTGGTTTTCGGGGCGCCGACCTGTCTCTTCTGAATCTCATCAGGATGTCTCTCCAGGCTATCTCCCTTGCTGATATCTGCACTGCAGATGGCACACGGCTTTCTCCTATGGCCTTCCAGCTGCAGTCCTCCAACCATCTTCGCGCTCACCTTGACTGGCCTCGTTGCCCCCCTCCGTGGCATCTTCCCGCCCTTCAGCTCTGGCAACGTGCCCTTCGGAAATCCTTCTTACCCCCGTTGGCTTTGCCTTCGGACCGAGCTTTCCACCCCTCCTTTCACCTGGGGCATTGGCTGTCAACCGAGTCCTCCTCTGTTTGGCCCTGGTTTTTGTGCCGTTCTACTGACCGGCTCTTCTTCAAATGCCCCACTGGTTGGAGGGTCGGTTCTTCGCAAGGCCGAGGTCGTTATAGCTTTAACCCTACCATCCTTTGTGCTAAACCTACCAGTGCAGACACTATTGTCTCCCTCCTTTCCAGTGGGAATGTATTCCGGATTGCCGGTCAATCCTCCTTTATCTCTCATCCACCCGACGAAGACCCCTTGACCTACGATCCTTTTGAGTGTCTTCCTGCCACCCCAGAGGATGCATTTGATGCTCTCTGCGCTTCTCCCCGAGTCCTTCTCCATCAATACTCCCTTCCCCAGGATGGATGCCAGGTTCTGGCCAATGCCATTCTGCGTGGCTCTGCCAGCGCTGTCTGTGACGGCTCTTATGATCCCGTTCTCCTCCGTGGTACATCTTCCTTCATCCTTTCCCCCAACACCTCCACCAAGTCTCCCTCCTTGTTACTCACTGGATCTAACCTTGTCAGTGGCTCCCCTGAAGATCAGTCTTCCTACCGCAGTGAATTGGCTGGCATCATTGGTGTCCTCACCTGCTGTATGGCTCTGGTGGACATCTATGATGTACCCTCCGGCTCACTCACCATTGCCCTTGATGGGGATACAGCTCTTCAACAGGCTCAGGGCACCTGGCCCTTGTCTATCTCTCAGAAATCTTTTGACTATGTCTATGTCATTCGCAATATGATCTCTGCTCTTCCAATCACTGTCACCTTCAAGTGGGTTCAGGGTCATCAAGAGGGTCTTTCTCTTGATTGGTGGGCGCTTCGCAATCATCAAGTTGATGGCATGGCCAAGGCATTTCTATCCATGAATCGTTCTTCTCCTTACCACTATCCCCGACTTGTGTTTGAGCCCTGGGCTCTCTCACAGAACGGTCTCAAATGCTCTCGCTTTGACAGAGATGCCTTGCACATTCTTATTTCAGGTCCCCCACTTCTTCACTATTGGCAAACTCACCACGACATCTCCATTCCACCACAAGTCTCCGATTCTATCCATTCGTGTGCCCATCACTCTGCTTTCAAGCGCCTCCCTCCTGGTATGCAGCGGTGGTTTGTCAAATTTGCTTCGGGTTGTATTGGTGTTGGCAATCAGCTACTTCATTACCAGCACCAGGATCACTCCCGATGCCCTCTGTGTGCCCAAGATGAGGAAAAGGTTTCCCATGTTCTTTCATGTGCCGACACCGGGGCTGTCCAGCACTGCTTGTCTTCCTTTTGGGGCCCTTTGCAACAGCGCCTTACTTCTGAGCTTACAGACCCTTCACTGGCTCTCGCCATTGTGGATGTTACCACTAGGGTTCGTCAAGGTAGGCGTATCCACCCTTCCTCATACTCCCCTGATATTGCATCTGATATAAGGGCTCAGCGTCGGATTGGCTGGCACAACTGGTTCCTTGGGCGGTGGACACCCCTCTGGCATCAGATTCAGGCTGACTATTATTCTTCGATTGGTAGCAAACGATCTCCTCGTCGATGGGCCACTGCAGTGATTCATCAATTTTTCCTCACCTGTTGGGATCTCTGGACGTACCGGAACCAACGGCTCCATGGCACTGGGGGGTTGCTTGAGTCAGAACAACACCAATCTCTCAATGATTCCATTTCATCGGAATTGGCCATTGGCTTAGCCGGGGCTCTGCCTCAATCTCACTCCCTCCTCCAGATCCCCCTCCAAGTGCTCCGTGGCTACACTCTTACTGCCAAGCGTCAATGGCTTGCGACTATCCAGCTTGCCAGGAGACACTATGCAGTCCCTCTCCCTTCCCAGCAGCCGTATCGCCAGGAGGCTGCCTTGATGAGGGCTTGGCTGCATGGTGCCTAGCCCTGCACCAAGTGTAGCTCCTAGTGCTCCACCAAGTGCTGCACACAGTGCCAATCCCAGCGCTGCACCACGTGCTGCTCCAAGTGTCTCCCCAAGCGCAGCCCCAAGTGTGGCTCCAAGTGTTTCGCCCAGTGATACACTCAGTGCCCATCCTAGCGCTGCACCACATGTGGCTCTTGCACCCAGTGCTGCACCCAGTGCCGCTCCATGCGCTGCACCCCCTATTTCCTCTAGTGTTTCACCACGACACATCCTCTGCCTCTTGCAGTGCTGCACCAAGTTCAGTTCCCTGTGTATCACTTGGCTCTGATTCCAGTGCTGCTTCCAGCGCAACTCCAAGTCCTACCCCACATCTATACCCAAGCTCCGCCCCCAGTGTTGCTCTTTGTGTTTTCCCCATGGCTGTACTCCGTGCCGCTCCTCCTACCCTTCCTACTGTATGATTGCCATGCTAAGCTTTTGCTTAGGGCATCGTTATCAGTTTGTTCTTTGTCCCTTCCCCGCTCGCTTTCAGGATTCGTTTGACAAATATGTCGTTCTACAACTTGGGGCTTAAACTCTCTTTGATTGAGGCGACGTTAAAGTCTGGATACAGACTGAGTAGTTTAGATCCACCTTCGGTGGTTAAAGTTACTTAAATACGTATATTATTATTACTATTATTGCCATTGTTCTTCGGTGAGCAAACTCTGATTTCATAAAATATCACACGAGCTACGGGAGCAATTCCTGATCTTAATGATAAACATATCATGAAGTCTTCCTAATGGAACAAGAGAAGAAAACCGTTGGCGTGTGATTCTCACACAATATATATATATGCATACAGATATATACGGTCAACGACCAATGCATGTACAGAAATAATCAGCGAGTAATCTCATCACTACGCAACAGCAGTTGCAACGTATTCATCTCAATAAAAGAGATATCTTGCATTTTGGCAGGATTTCACTTTATCTCATACTTTTAACATTCAACTGATTTATATCCCAAAATTCACACTAGTTGCTACCAACTACCTGTAATCTACATACTAAGGTCTGTCTCGCTGTATCTGAATAAGTTCACAGTAAGAAGAGATCTGGCGTTTCCATAGTCTCGCCTGTAGTCCGATTATCCGTTGCCGGAAGTATCCAACCACAATTGTCACGCGTAGAGTACAATCGTTTGTCTACTAACACACTAACGCAGCGTTGCTGTTCTTCAGAAGCCTTTGAATCAGACCCTCAACGGATCGGATTCAGAAGGAAAATAATATTTTGTACTGTGTTTTTATTGTGGTATTTTGTACACTGTGTGTTACTAAGTGCAGTTAACAGCATGTTTCAGAGATGAGAGAAAATCATTTGTGCGTAAGAAGTTTGACACAAAATATTGTTCATCACGGCAACTTTATGATATCCCTAACCCTGAAAATGTTATTTAATTGATTATTATTATTCCACCAAGTCGAGAGTGAGTTTTAGGTGATGATCCAGATAGAAATCGATGAGATATTGTCTGGAAAGGAGAAGCGCACAACACGCGAGGTATTTTAGTAGACACGCGACCTAAAAAGATAGGAAATGTAAAAAATAGGGTCGAGAATTTTAAAAATACCGCGCGATAGCCTGCGGGGGGTAGAGAAACAGTTCTCGGACGTATCATGTTGCGTACGTAATGAAACGATAGGATATGGTGACGCTTATGCAACCTCGCGTAAGGGAAGGTTGACGTCTGAATCATCTTCTTGTTGTCTCCCCATGAATAGGAAATATTGTGAACTCATGTTCCAAGGTATTGGAACGAGTGGCGTAAGTCAACGATTTGCTCGATGCAAGTTCTTCTTGCGACAAACTCAGCCCCGAATGTGGCTGTTTCCTTAGCGGCTTGTTTCTTTGAGAACCACATCATAGGAGTTTTGTTTGCAAAGTGAAGGATGCCGGTTACCGCCTTCCCACTGAGGATGTCATGCATGAGATTTGCATCATAGAAGTTTGTCAACACTACTGCCTTCCCAAGTGGTGCAGGAGCGTCGTCGGGTAGCTCCTCAGAATGCTCCCCATAGATGGCATTGGACCAATTGATGGTGTCAGGTTTAGTCAATAGAAAATCTGGGGGTTCCACGCAGAACCTGATCTTAAAATGTCTGAACTTGGAGATATATCTGTAGATACGTTTGGCACGATCAAGATGTCCTCCTCGTGGTTGAGCTCTAAAACTTGAGAGTGTCATCACGGCGGTTTGGACATCAAATCGTCCAATGGCGATGATCCATTGGAGTGATTCGATCATGCTTTGGTATTTCTGGATACCAGTTTCCTCAAGAAAAACCAAGGAATCCAATTCAGGATGATCATTTTCGGCAATGGGTGATTGAAACCTAGTGTTAGGTTTGCATCCGAACATTTGTTCATAAGACGCTTCCATCTTTTCGATGAATTTGATGGGGTTCATGCAAAGAATACCATGTGCATCTTGCTCAAATCCACAGCCCAGATGAAAGTTCATAGGTCCAGATCCCTTCAGTTTGAAGTTGTATGGCTCTGACTGTAGGATTTTAACAAATTGGGATCTGCCATGCAAAGACATAGGTCATCGACGTATGTGCCTATGAGTTCATATATGCGTTCCCCATGCTTGTTCATTCCAGGCTTGAGAAAGAGTTCCGGTTCGGCGCGGGATCTTTTGAAGCCAAGTTCAATGAGGCAAGCTGCTAGTAAATCACCAAAGCATTTGCCTGATGATCTGAGTCCATATAGAGCCTTGTAGATGATCAAGAGGTGACCCTCTAGTGATCTGAATTCTGGACCTGCCTTGATACAGACTTTCTCACAAGTCACTGCTTCAAGATAAGCATTTCCTATATCGGTACCCCATGCTTCCAGGCTGTTCAGTTCAGCTAGGAACAGGCACATACGTAGGCCGCGGAGTGATACAACACCGGCGTACACACTGTGGATGGGGGCTGCAGTAAGATTGCCGTTTGCAACAAGACGAGCCTTATGTCTACCATCATGTTTGACAGCATATATCATGTGTACCTTGATCTGTTGAAACCCATTTGGGATGGAGCTTGCCTTGTACATGCCCTTGTCAATGAAGGTATTGTATTCCTTGAGCTGTTTCATTTCAAGAGTGGTGGCGTCTTCCCATTTGTGGTTTTCGTTGGCTTGATCAAATTGGAGGGCTTCTTCATGGTTACGAGGTACCTTGAATCCGTATTGATACTGTGGGGTGGTGCAGAAAGATCAAAGTTTGGCTTGATGCACGAGTCAATCAAGCTTCTTGGTTCGTTGTGCTAGGTTGGTGATTTGTTTGAGACGTTTCAAACCTGGGAGGTCAAGCATGTTGTTGTCTTTCCCATATTTGGCAATGGTAACAGGATCATCAGCCGCAATGTTGGCTAATGGTTCATATGTCTGTTCCATATTTTCCTATTCAATCCAAAGGTTATACTTGGAGCCTTTGTACTGAGGGTGCTTGTTATCCAATGGACCTTGGTGTCCTAGGATTTGGCGAAATGACCAAAGTTTGCCGTCTTCTTGGGTCAAATCACGGTGGATGTAGTTCATGACATCATTGTATGCAATGATATCGTCAAGTTTGTCATCAGAGTGCTTGCACTTGAATTTGATGAAGTCCTTATTGCGTTCAAGACTGTCTTCTACATTGACGATGGTAAGGCGTTTCCGGGTACCATCAGGATTGGGTACAAGGAAAGATTGTCCTTGTAGATTGGCAATTGGGATCGTTGGAATGGTAAGAGGTTTACCATTATCATCAAATTGTGCATTCCCTTCTTTATTGGTAACAACTACCTGTGATGGGTCTACTGTAGGAGTAGCAGGGTTGGTGTGTGGAGTCATGACGTCACTAACATCAAAGTATGCTAGTTCCGGTGGATCAAAATCATCTTCAGTAAGGAGAACGCCATCGGATGTCTTGCTGAAGATGTGTGTCGTAGGAGGACCATCAAAACTCTCCCCATAGTTGTTAGGGAGTGGAGAAGGGGACCAGCTTGGGCTGTCATCGACCTTCTTATATAGAAAGCTCGGTAACGAGGGGTGGGCGGGTGGTTGGATAATAACCTGATTACCAGATGCAGAAGGTTGGCTATTATTAGGCATCTGAATAGGAGGTGTCGTAGCCTGTTGCTCAGTGGGTACTGGGGGCGAGTTGCCTTTAGGTGCCACAGGATTCTTGAGGCTTTTCTTGGTGTTGGAGTCCGCAGTGGATTTGCCAGGATGAGGAGTAGTTGGAACGTCCTGTGGTTTGGGCTTCTCAGTTGGAGGATCTGTAGTGGTATGCTCCCCATGTTTCGTGAGTGTAGGGGCGTTACCGGTGGCGTACAATCAAGGTACTGAATCCTTTGCTTTACGCCATGCGATGAAGCCATCGTCAGTAAAGAGGCCAGCTCATTTATTGCATGACTCAGGTGTAAGAGCAGAGCGTACACCAGAACGGTCAAGCAACTTGTTAGTGACTGGGTCCCAGATTTGGAAACATAGTCCATTGCCAACATGTTCGGCAATGCCAACGAAATGACCGAGACGTTTGGTAGACTGGGTACCGAAAGGGGAGTCATTGGTCTTATAATAAACAGGTTCAAACCAAAAGAAACTGGTGTACACGCTTATATCACCAAGGGTACCGGTGGCAATGAAGACCGGCTGTTTGTCCGATAGAGTAGGATCAGAAATAACATTGACGAGTCCGGCGACGTATGTCATGCACAACAACCGTAGATGTGGTGGTGTACCCGTGCGGTCCATGACGCGGTTGACAATACGCTTAAACGTTTGATAACGTCGTTCAAATTGATTCTGGCGTTGGTGATAGGGTTCACTCTGCCAAAGTCCAATCCATAACATCTTGAGATAATCGATGACCCTCTTGCTAGAAAGGGAAGCTACCATGATCACATAAGAGGTGAAGAGGTCTGCCCCATTTTTGGATGAAATTCTGGAAACATGATAGGAAATCACCAGTGGTTGGCATCTCTTCAACATGTATGATATGAGATTTTCGACCAAAGAAAATCTGTGCAAGTTTGGAACCGCTATCAATTGCTGGGACGTCGGAGTACACAACATCAGACAACACGTCGTCATGGAACGGTCGAACATTCATTGCCGGCTGAGGGGAATGAAAACGTTTGAAGAGGTTACCATCGGGGCTAACCGCTAAGGATCCATATTGCGTTGAATTCTCAAAAGTAGCTTTGATGCAATCTCTAGAAACCCAACAAAAGAAGGGCTTCAGAGATAAGTAATCATGTTCGTTGGGATAACGTTTGCAAGGTGTAGTTGCAATACGGGGTGTATCATCAACAGTACAGGCCGTGGGAAAAGCAAGGACCGTATCAGAAATTGGAGGTGGAATACATCGTGCGAGGCGTTCCTGGTGAACATAATCGGTAGATGTAAGCCAGAACGAGCGGTCGTTGATTTCATTATCATCGATAGGGAGAAAGGCTGATCAAGTGCAATGACTGGAGTAGAAACTGAGGGACCTAACCGTGGACAAACCAGGGGATACAGAGATATCTAAGCCTTCAAGACAACTTGGATTTCCGTATTTGTCGTACTCTGGATAGGGAAGCTGCTGCGACTGAGGTGGATACTTCTGAAGGAAGGTTTCATCCTTAGCACTGATAATGGTATCAAGAACAGAAGGATCCCAGTGTTTATCCAATGTCATGATAACATGTGGGAGTGTGTCGAATTTATCAGTGACATATTTTTGCATGGCAAGGTATGGCAAGCCATGGCGAATGCTGAGGGGCAGTGCATATCCATGGGAGGTGGTGATTACTTGCCCACCGCCTGCTTTGATGGATGTGTCATCGACAGTAGAAAAGTATGCTTCCATCTGCCCAGAAGACAGGATAGAGGGGTGTCGTCCCGTGTACGCACATTCGTTGAAAATGAGGATAATAGGACCTCTATTTGAGACGGAATATGCTCCACATGTTGCAATGGGAATATTCTGTACTTGGTGATTGTTGATGCCGGTAACATTGACATACCAGGGCGGGATATCTTTGGAGATGAGACATGCATCATTACCGATGATACAACCATTGGCACCACGGTCGACCATAGCAAATCCGGGGTTGGAGACCGTAGCCTTATGAGCACGATAGGTGTATGAGGATACTTGGTTATCGTGTTGGAAGGTCAAGTCATCTTCGGGGTTATTACCATTGGTGAAATAAACAGAATAGGAAGATTTTCCCACAGGTACCAGAGTGTCACCGTCCCTTTTGTATTGAATGTCAGGATTCTCAGAAAGGAATCTGGCGGGATGAACAGGCGGCACGGAAGCCTTAAGGGGTCGTTGATCCTTGAGAGAGGAAGTCTGAGACTTGTATACACCAAGTGATGCATGGAAGACGCCTCTACGGTCATTTTCCACAGCCCAATGGAGATCCTCTGAAGCATCGGTATGGTTATCGCCGTTCGAGGTGTCCTCTTCAAGGAATGTGACTGAATGTTCATGAGTATATGCCTTCTGGGTGATGGGTTTAACAGCATTGGGGTCCGGCTGACCATCTGGGAGCAATTTGGACCGCAACGATGCGGCCACTATTTTCTTGCCTTCGGGGGAAAAGTTCAGCCAATTCTTCATGTCCTGACGTGATAGGGCCTTCCATATCCCAGTAGGTAAGCGTGTGGTAGGGTCAGGTGAACGTCCAGCCTTGAATACCGCATAGTCTTGATAGTCACCTTCAAATTCGATAGGGAGAGCATAATTGCTAGACTTGTGTCCTTGTCCTGAGGAGAAGTCGTGTACATGTGCACGTACTGTGGACTTCGGAGCAGACATTGCGGACTGAGAGTCTAGGCAAGTCGCTTCGAGTAGGAGCGTGATCTTGAGTTTATGGATAGCAGCGGCTTCAGCGACTACATCCGTGACAGTATGATTTGGGCCACCGGGGTCTTTGACCTTGGCAAACTGTTCACTTAGTTGAAAGTTGGAATAGCAGGCTTGACATAATGCTGATTTTGCAGTATGGTACTCAAGGGGCTTGTTGGGAGGACGAAGCTTATTGAGGTGGTTCAACTCTTCGAACCAGTGCATGATAAACTTCACCTTGGATTCCTTCCAGTTGTTGAGATTCAGCTTAAGTAACGCTTGCAATTGAGTTGAGTTGTCATATACCTTTGCTTTTGATTCACTATGCAAGTTCACAATTCAGAATATGCTTGCCATCCATTGCGTGTGAGGGAATGGCTGTGAACGCATGACGCAGATAGGTGGCTTTTGAAGACTTCCAACATAAGAACCCAGAAGAAAGCACATTGTTTGACAAAAAGGTCACATGCGTAGCCTTGTAGTGCAGCAGGGGGCCAAGTTTCATTGAGAAATGTTTCGGTGTCAATGTCGTATGCCTCAAGTTTTGCCTTGAAACCAACGAGCCAATGTTCGAATCTTGAGTCATTCGTGAGGGGCGTGAACGACTTTTCATTGCGTGATTTTTGGCACCAAGATTCATACTTCACTTGTTGAGGGGACTTGTTCTTATTTGCTCCTGGAGGAGGAGCTGGAGGATTCAATATGGATTCATTTTGAAGACGCAGTGCACGTGTCATACGGAAGGCACGGAAGGTTTCGTATGAATATGATTCTACATTCCTCCAATTCTTTTCGCTCTTGCGCAAGTCATTTGAGAAGTCCGCAAGTGCTTCTATGGCCCGTTGGATGGATCAATGGAGTTGGGTTGGGAGTCCACTATTAGTATCCATGTAGGTAAGCTCGCGGGCAAAATCATGCTTGATGAGTGCATCGAGGAAAATTGGCCATTCGCGTAATCCTCCTTCTTGGAGAGCCTCACACAGATAGCTATTTTCTTCCTTTGTGACACGGAATATGGATATGAGTATCAACTTCATATGAGCATCAAAGCTAGGAAGGCTGGTTTTGGTTGTGGCGCTGCCATCTCCAGCATTGTTCCTACCACCGAATGGATTGGCAGGCATGTTCGATCTTGGTGATTCTGATTTGTCAGAGGAATCGTGTGGTGAAGTGCGTCGAGAAAAGCCGTCCATTCGCATAATCCTCCTTCCTGGAGGGCTAAGCAGAGGGTGTTATCTGCTTCTCTTGTTAGGCTAAATAGGGATAGAAGTATCAGCTTCATATCAGAATCAAAGCTAGGGAAATGGTTGACAAAACGGCTTCGGCATCACCCGTGCTGTTCCCACCTCCGAATAGATTGGCGGGCATGTTCAGCCTTTGTGATGATCCTGATCCACCGGAGGAATTGCGCGGTGAATGGGAACTGCTTCGTAGACGATGTGTGATTGGCATATGCCAGCGTAGGGATTGTATTCAATTCCGTTCCTGTTCCTTTTGTGTGCAAGCCACCTTAGAGCTTGTGACTGTTAATCTATTATTTTCCTTCTGAATCCGGTCTGCTGAGAGTCTGATTCAAAGGCTTCTGAAGAACAGCAATGCTGTGTTGTGTTAGTAGACGAACAATTGTACTCTACGCGTGGCAATTGTGATTGGATACTTTCGACAACGGATAATCGGACTACAGGCGAGACTATGGAAACGCCAGATCTCTTCTTACTGTGAACTTGTTCAGATACAGCGAGACAGACCTTAGTAATGTAGATTACAGGTAGTTGGTAACAACTAGTGTGAATTTTGGGATATAAATCAGTTGAATGTTAAAAGTATAAGATAAAGTGAAATCTTGCCGAAATGCAAGATGTCTCTTTTATTGAGGTGGAATACATTGCAACTGCTGTTGCATAGTGATGAGATTACTCGCTGATTATTTCCGTACATGCATTGGTTGTTGACCGTATATATCCGTATGTATATATATATATTGTGTGAGAAGCACACACCAACGGTTTTCTTCTCTTGTTCTGTTTGGAAGATTGTATGACATGTTTATCATTAAGATCAGGAATTGCTCCCGTAGGTCGTGTGATACTTTCTGAAATCAAAGTTTGCTCACAGAAGAACAAGGGCAATACTAGAAAACAGAGCTTGCTCACCGTTAATGTGCGATGGGAATTGATGCGCTGTGGGAATTGATATGCCGTGGGAATCAATTACTTTGGTTGATACGGGACTCATTGATTCGTGCAAATAGAATAACTGCCGTCATGCAGCTTTGGTACTTCTGGACACGAAAGGAATTTAATAGTTATCTGAGAAGAACTGTATGTATTTTGTTTTGTTTCATGTATCATGTATCATATTAAAATTATAATTCATTACTTTACTGTTTCTGACAATCGTTGTCTATCTTATATGGATTATACAACAGAAGTCATATTATTATCCATTATTCTGTTTCTTTGTTTTCATTTAATCTCCGGTTGATTACCCAAATGCACTTATTAAATGATGACACACTACTACACAGACAAGTAATATCATGGCTTAGATGGTTAGAGGGTGTCTATTACATAGCCAAGGTCATGGGTCTGAACCCATGCACATACAATACTAACTTTTGTAGGAACCGGCAGAGGTTTGCGAAGCACCTGCTGCTGGAGTAGTCGTATGACCGGCTCCTGGAGTAGTCTGATGACCGGCTGCTGTAATCATCTGGTGATTAGGCACTAGTAGAGGTTCGCGAACCACCAGCTGCTGTAATAATCTGCTGATAGGTTCGCGAATCACCAGCTGGTGTAAGATCAATCTGCTGATTATACTAGTAGAGGTGCGCGAATCATCGGGTGCTGTAATAATCTGCTGATTGTACTACCGGGAGTAGAGGTTCGCAAATTAGGAAAGATACTCTTTTTTCTGCCGGTAACAAACACACTGTACGGTACAAAAAAAACACAGCGAAAAGTGATTTTACAGTGTGATTTTTTTTCGCAGGAAAAAAAATACTCTTTCCATTCATAATCTTACCCGACTTATCTTGAGCAGAGTTGCTTTACCGTACTTGTACGATTGGCACTCTGTCCAAGAACGCGGAATCCCACCGAAGTGACATTGAGCATTAGGCAGGCTGATTCAGGCTCGAGATATTTTAGTGCGAAGTAACTGCCTTGTACTGCAGGACAATAGAGAGCAATTGGACGAGAGATTAGTTGCTGGAAAGATATTGTTCGGATTAGCTACCCAAACATAGACGTCTCGAAAGCACAAAATCTGCATCCCTTGCGTATCTATATCAACAGGAACAAGATCCAGTTTTTTGTTACATAGGAGTAAGATTTCTTCAAATCAACGGCAGCAGCAGCATTGGAACCTATTATCAGGTCCATTTTTGTCCGTCACGCTATTTGGAACCTATTATCAGGTCCATTTCTGTCAGTCGTGGTTTTTGGAACCTATTATCAGGTCCATTTTTGTCAGTCGCGCTATTTGGAACCTATTATCAGGTCCATTTCTGTCAGACGTGATTTTTGGAACCTATTATCAGGTCCATTTTTGTCAGTTGCGCTATTTGGAACCTATTCTCAGGTCCATTTCTGTCAGTTGTGTTTTTTGGAACCTATTATCAGGTCCATTTTTGTCAGTCATGCTATTTGGAACCTATTATCAGGTCCATTTCTGTCAGTCGTGGTTTTTGGAACCTATTATCAGGTCCATTTTTGTCAGTCACGCTATTTGGATTTTTTTTCGGAGAGATAACTTTCTGTCGTGCTATTCAGAACCTATTGTCAGGTCCAATTATGTCAGTCGTGCTATTAAAAAAAATTCTCTTCCCCTTCCACTACTCACACACATATTACCTACCTATCTGGTATGATTGTAATCCTATTCAATGAATGCCGGGTTGAATCATGTCGTCTACCCAACCAAACGACGTCAGCAATCTTCCACGGAGCATTATATCGCAACAAAAACAAAATATTGCATCTACCAGTGGGTGCAGTCTTGTCTCAAACCCAACAGTAGTTTTCGTTAATTGCCATACAAGAAGCTTATCCAAGCGTGTGTCTTCCAATAAGAAAAAAACTCAACACGACATTACATGGATCCGGCCTCCTTTGCAGAAGTAATAAAGATCCACAAAGAGGACATTGCACACCTAAAAAAGAATTCGAAAAACAATATCTCCAACTGTAAGAATACTGAGACCTGGAATTCGTTTTGAAAACAAGCTGGGCACCTTGAGAACAAGAAAAAAGGAGTGGTGGTCAGTTTTGGAGGGAGTCTCAATTGTCCCTATGCGGTATTGCGGAAGTAAATGTGAATTCCAACAATACGGATATTGAAAATGAATGAGTGGAATCGGTCATCCTAAGGTTGGAAAAGAGTCCCAGATGAACATTCTAGACAATGGTCCACAATACGACAATGAATGTTCCACTAATCAGATTGTTGAACAAGCTCTAATTAAATTGCTGCGAGAAGCAAATTCAAACCCCGCGAAACAGTTCTCGGACGTTGATATTGGGTCAACAGAAACAATGCAATCAGCAACGGCGTAGTAGCCATTGTGTACTAATTCAAACCTGCTGACGGAACTTCCAGGGGGAAAGGGCCTTCAAGATGAAGCAGGCAGAGAATCTGACATGGATATACTTGCAGTCCACGACGTCCGTTCTAAATTTTCCCAGTCGTACCATACGTTTGACAATTGTCCACAATCAAACTTAAACAATGGATGTGAGTGAAAAAGTAGCTCCATCTGACAATAATCGTCATACCTCTTATGCTCGTCCATTGATCCACGAAGCATGCTGTTGCCCACAGCTGGAAGGGCCACATTGCAACAAATTTTGAGAACATCTGATGGACACCAGGGTACAATTGGGTTTTTCTTTTTGTCCCACTTTATGTAAGGCAAACCATCCATAACACAAATCAAAAACTTTGACCCAGCTGGCAGACCACCCTCTGTAGGATGATTTGGTCCTGTGAACAATTTATGATGAAAAAGATCAAATTCACAGTCAAGTCAATCAATAGTACGGTACTCGCTTGCAGGTTTTCTTGATTTGTGTGGATTTGATTTGTTGGGTTCTCTTTGCGGGAGCATTCACTTCAGTTTTATGATTGCTCTCACTCGCTGCAGAGTCCCATCCCATTGGAGGACCAAATAATCTCATGTACTGTGATAAATGGAAATACATGTGATTCTTCACCAGATTGTTCCCCTCTCCCTTACTTCATTGTAGATAGTTATTTATGCAGTTAATGAAATGAACAACCATCTTGTCGAGATTTAAACCACCCTTGTTGTTTTCTTTGAAAACCTGATCAAATGTTCCAGCGTATTTGAGGAAATTTTCCATACCCAACAACAACTCAATGGCATAAATACGTCTGTTGATTTCTTCCTCGCAATTTCTGCTCTTGTTCTCAAAATTGGTTGACCTTCTTTGTGACAACAACAATTGACAAACTTCAACAGACAAAAGTGGGAGCATCTGAAAGTAAAACATGCTTCTTTGCTGTATGTATCGATTTCAAAAAATTGGTTCGCTGAAAGTCACAATTGGATTGCCTCTGAACAACACCACCATAGTTACTGGCTATTTGGTCCTTGTCACCAAGTATGCGCGTGTTATTCCCTAAAAATTCCTCACAGAAAGTCTCCACTGCTTGCTTCATGCAACCAAGTTGGTTCATGTGGAGTATCTCTCCTGGTGACGCTGTATCAATATTATGTGGGTTTTCTCAAAAATCAAGATCATAAAAAGCATTGCCGTTATGTACACCATGGTGAGAGATGTTTTTGAAAGACTGTTCAACATTCACTCCTTCCTCCACTGTTAAAGCAGTGAAATTGGACATCCGCCATAGCCGAACGGATTAATACTCTTCCCCATTTTTGTCATTAGACACCCTCATCTTCCCACTTGCAATTGAAACGTGAACCTTCAGAACATTCACTCAAACATTAGTACCACCTGCCCTTGGACAATTGCAATGCCTACAGATCATCTTTATATTGGACTTTTGATAATGTCCACAAAGTTGGTTGTGCTGGGGAGTATTACCTATGAAATAAGCAACTGCAAATTTCATTTGAGCACACCATTTCTTCTTGTTCCACGGCAGATTAGACCATTCAATACCATCCGTTAGGTTACAGGCATCTTTCAAGTATGAAAGAGCAAAATGAAGGCCAGAGTGAAGATTGTTCACATGGTTGATTGATTTTTCACCTTAATCACGTGAACCTGTTGAGTGAAAATATATAGTCTCCCATGCATCCGGCCAAGAGTTCCAAGATAAGGTGTTGAATATGCCAAGTGTCATATTCAGTGGGGTAAGAGTGGTTTGACCACTATTGTTGATTGCGATTCCATCCATACAGTTTTGCATTTCTTTTCCCAAGTATTGATCCACCATTCACTGTGGTGGAGCTCGTCTATATCAATATTACCTTGTACTTCTGGAAACCAGACTGGTAAGGTTGGGTCTTCAGCATGGGGGAAAGACAGATTTTCTTCCCTTACCAATGCGACTTTTGTTAATAGGGAATGAAGTGCTTTTTGGAATGACCGGACGTAGATTTGTTTCCAGCCAGAAACGTCACCACAAATTGATTCCTCATAACACCAGTCAATAAGATTAGGTTCAAAGCCATCACCTTCTATTTCAGGCACAGTTGCATAAATGTCCTTCATGACTCTTGACCTCATCTGTATGAGATTGCCTTTTGTCCATGAAAATAAATTGACACACTCAGATTTGATAGCCCATTCATACAATTCCTTCTCTGCAACTAAAGGAATGCTATGATTCTGCATGGTTTTCATTAACTTCATCTTCAAATTCAGTTGGTTTGATACATGCCTTCTGGCATTGGGTGTCATCATTGCTGTGTTCAAACCAGAAGGAAAATCATCAACAGCAATGTTGTTGCCTTCTCTAGGGGTAGTGATTAAACAGACAGTAACTGTTTCTTATTTAGAGATTCCAAGTTCCAAAGTTGTCAGTTAATAAAAATATTGGTCTGTTGGGTGTGCCAAAAATCTATTCAATCTATTCACTTGTGGATATTTTTTACTTCTATTGAGTGATTCCCACCAAATGAAAGTGAATAGAATTGAAAGTTAATAAAAAGTATACAGAATGAATACTTTTTATCACACCCAACGGACCAATACTTTTATTAACTGCCAAATTTGGAATTTGGAATCCCTAAAGAAGAAACAGTAACTGTCTGTTTAATCACTACCCGCGCCACCTACCCGCCAAGCCTTCTTGAGGTTAAGTAGTTTATTCAATGGGCCTTTTACTTGATCGTGATATATGGATTAAATGAGGCTCATTCCAACGTGGTATTGATTTTCATGCTTGCAATAAGTAATTTCCTCACGGGCTGTTATATGTACTCTTTTGAAATGCACATATGGGTTCCAAGTGTTTAATTATTGATTCGGTCTTTGTTGGTGTATTGGACTAAATCGATTAACCTGTTTCGTTTGTAGCCTTAAGTGTAATTGTTTTTACCAATTAAGAATTTCGAAGTAGTGGAGGTGCATTTGATTCTAAGCAAAGATATTGTTCATCACCAAAAATAACATGCAAGCGTGCCCGGCAAAAGAGGTGCAAGAGGTGCACACGATTGATTAAGACTGAAATCTTTGATTTTAAGATTCCGTTGAAATTTATTCAGTGTTAAAAAAGTGAATAAAAACTGTCAGTCCATACGTATGGACTGAAATTTTTTATTCAGAAATGAATAAATCTATATAGAAAGCACATACTTTTTATGTGTTTTTAAATTAATTTTATTCGTTTTCGTTTGGTGGGAATCACTCAATGAGTGATTCCCACCAAACAAAAACGAATAAAATTAATTGAGTGATTCCCACCAAACGAAAACAAATAAAATTAATTAAAAAACACATAAAAAGTACGTGCTTTCTATATAGATTTATTTACTTCCGAATAAAATTTGTCAGTCAATGTGTGTTTGACTGACAGATTTTATTCACTTAACTAACACTGAATAGATTTCAACCGAATCTTAAAATTGTCACCCAACGCATGAATCAATCGTGTGCACCTCTTGCACCTCTTTTGCTGGGCATGCTTTGCACCTCCACTACTTGGAAACCTTTAGTGGTAAAAATGATTCCACTTAAAACTACAAACAAAACAGGTTAAACGATCAGAACAAAACCGAATCGATAAGTAACCACTTGGAGCCCACATGTGCATTCAAAAGAGTACATATAACAGCCCGGGAGGAAATTACTTATTGCAATCATGAAAATCAATACCGGATCATAATAAGCCTCATTTAGTCCATATATCACAATCAAGCAAAAGGCCCATTGAATAAACTACTTAACCTCACCGGCAAGCCTTGTTTGCCAAAATAGACGGGTAGGTGGCGCGGATAGTAGTGATTAAACAGAGAGTTACTGTTTCTTCTTTAGGGATTCCGAATTCCAAATTTGGCAGTTAATAAAAGTATTTGTCCGTTGGGTGTGCCAAAAATCTATTCATTCTATACACTTCTGAATACTTTTTATTAACTTTTCATTCTATTTACTTTCATTTGCTGGGAATCACTCATTAACTATTCATTTATTCACTTTCCTTAGGTGGGAATCACTCATTATGCGTCTTAAACAAGAAACAAGACGCATAGTAGTTTATGCATCTTAAGAAAGAGACGCATAGTTATTAGTTATGCGTCAAAAAATATTGAGGACATCTGTAACAACTACCAATACGTTTTTAGAATACTGATATGAAAATTATAGAATGATTAATGAATCGGTATGTAAATGTAAATTGATCTGTGGAAGAGTCATCCATCTCTTCTTCTTCCGGAAGTATGATCTTCTCCCGGTCATTAGGATTTTCTTCAACCTCGACTCCCGACTCGATCAGTCAGTCATGAGGATTATTGTTACACTATCCCCCACAGTGACTGGCCGACCGATTGAATCAATGGTTGCTGTCACTACTGCGGTTGTTGTCCTCGATAGGGCACCACCTTGCGGATGTTATAGCTTTCTGCGACTGCTTCTGACCGCTGCACTTTGATTGTTCCGTTTGTGAATACTTGGATGATTGGATATGGTCCATGGAACCTTTCCTGCAATTTGGTCGGGTTGTATACTTGAACCATTATCTGATCTCCTATTTGATAGTTATGGTTGTTCTGCTCTTGTTAGTTCTCAATAGGTTTTGGTCAATGAGCTGCTGTCTCCTGTTTTGGATGGCTTCCAAGTTGGCTATCAAGGGTACATCCATCATCATATCCCTGCCAAATCCGATTGCTCCTGGTGAGGTTCACATTGTGTGGTTGACTGCGCATCAGGTTGCGTGCATGCAGCTTGCTAGGGCATTATCCATTATTTGCTCGGCTTCCTGTTCATTGTCGGCATGTGTTGTTTGCATGGTGACTCTTAGAATATCTCCCATGGTGCGATGTAATCTTTCACAGATGGCATTTGATTGTGGATTTTTCACTGTCGTCGGTACCAATCTAATTCCATGTTGGATTAGTAAGGTCTGGAAGGCATAGCCTATGAATTCTCCCCCATTGTCATGGATGCATTGGTTGGGTCTTGGATATCTGGTTAGCCAGCCGTTTGCGAATTGGGCCGCTATGTGCCGGCTTGATTTGTTGTCTATTCTGGTTACTTCTGCTAGGTTGGTGACTGGATCTATTGCTGTAAGTGCCTTGAACTCGTATTGTTGGTTGCCTGCTTGAATTCTCCAAGGCCCTATGAGATCAACGCATACCTCCTTCCATGGTGCTATTGCTGTTTCTCTAGGCGGGAGACGTCCGTATCCTCTGCCGGCTTCTTTGTATCTTTGGCAGTTTGCTTGGCACGTATATTGTTTGCATAGTTGTTGTAGATTGGGCGAGTAGAATCTGGCTGATATAGAGTCATATAGGGGTTGGGTTCCGCAGTGCCCTAATACTACGTGGTACCAATGGATCACTTGTCTGATAAGTGTGGCTGGGATGACGATCTTCCAGTTCGGGTTGTTGGCCTCTGTCATTCTTGCTATTATCTGTTGGCCGTTGACGACTACGATGGGGAATTTTCTGGATCCTCTTGGCGTGCTGTTCTGAGGTGGATATCCTGGTTTTGGTGGTTCTGGATGTTGGTAATGGTGATTGGGTTTGGCATTTCCTGTAATGGTGGTAGGTTGAGTAGGCATTCCATCCATTTGGTATCTTTGTTGATATTGGTGAACGCCTCATCTTCTATGATGATGTCATCCTTTGGTACTTAGATTGTGTGGAAGTTGACGAGAGTTCCGGTGCGTTGTTGCATAGTTGGTATTTTGTTTCTTGTTTGTCCTTGTCAATGACCATCCCCCACAGAGGGTGGCTCCATCCGAGGCAGCCTTAAGAAACAATCTGCAAGGACAATCTTCTTGCCTTAAATGTGGGTGAGGTTGATGTTGAACTCAGACATGAAGAGTTTCCATCTGAGCAGGCGTTGGATAGAGAAGGTTCTGAAGATGAGGCTTTTGTGGTCAGTGTAGACATGGAGGATGCCGCCAAGGAGGATTTTCCTGTACTCTGTTAGTGTGAGGATGATGGTGAGGAGTTCCTTTTCTGTGGTGTAATTCTGCTGTGCTGCGGATAGCTTTCTGCTATAGTACGCCACGACTCGGCCTTCCTGGATGATTACGGCTCCTAGTTGATAGTCGGATGAGTCTGTATAGATATGGAACGGCTTGTTGTAGTCGGGATAAAAATTCATGGCATCTGCTGCCAAAATTGCTTTCATTTTGTCAAAGGTTTTCTGTTTTGTTGCGTCCCATGTAAATTTCTTTGCTCCTGTCATTTCCATGAGCGGTGCTAACACGTGCGCTCTTCTTGGCCAGAAGGATTTGTAATAATTTACTGCGCCTATGAGGGACCAGACATGCGTGATATTTTGTGGTCTCCCCATCTTGAGCACGGCCTCGATCTTTCTTTTCCATGGCTTGATTCCCTCCAGGGTCATCCAATGGCCCAGGAAATCCGTTTCCTTTACAAGCCAGCTACATTTGAACGGGTTGCACTTCATCCCATTTTTAGCAAATCTATCAAGAATTTGATCCAGAAGCTGTACGTGATGATCAAACGGTTGATTAGTTCAAATTCCCACGTCATCGATGTAACACTCGCAGTTGATCCCTTGTAGCATTTCTGTCATGATGTGCTGTGATACATCCCAACTGATTTTCACGCCCATGGGCAGCCTCTTGTACCGGAACAGACCGTATGGAGCCGGGATGGTGCATAGCTTCTGGCTTTCCCCGTCAAGCTGGAAACAATAGTACTGCATAGATAGGTCAATTTTTGTGAAATTTGTGTATTTCCCTCATCGATTCATGATGTCTTGTATCCTTGGTAGTGGAAAAGGTTTTCTTTTGATTCTGTTATTGAGCGCCCGGAAATCAGATACCCATCTCACTCTACGTCCGAGAACTGTTTCTCTACCCCCCGCGTGCTATAGCGCGGTATTTTTAAAATTCTCAACCCTATTTTTAAAATTTCCTATCTTTTTAGACCGCGTGTCTACTAAAAAACCTCACGCGTCACACACCTTTACTTTCGAGACAATATCTCGTCACTCCTCAAATCAAATAACTATTTTAGGGTTAAGGATATCATATTCTTTTCGTGACAAGCACTATTTTGTGTAAAACTTATACATGAATGACTATTTTCATCTTCTCAACTTTTCTGTTGACTGTACTGGCTGTGCACTACTAAACATATTGTACAAGGAATGTTGCAATCATCGCTAAGTAGTAATGCATTTACTGCACGGACCATTTTTGCAATCGAAGTATGATAGTAAGGAAATCTACCGTACAAGAAAACACATCACACACAAAATAATACATTTAATTTTTTCCTTTCAACGATTCATCTTTTCGAACCTCCGTCCTTTTGACCCATTCTACAGATATTTTCCTTTAAACAACTCAGCAACATCATGCCTCCTGTTATCAAAACCTCTCTTCTATTCTACTGCCGTGGTTGCTGGGATAAGAAAGGGAAAAAAATCCAAGGAGTTTTTAGGATATAAATCCATTTCAAATGGTAACTTGAAATACGTCTCCACCAGCCTAAGAAAACATCTCTGGCATAGAGATATGTGCCGCGATCTTTACCATAGTCAGGGTCTAATTAAACAAAAGATCTATAACTTCTCCACCTCTATCAAAGTGCAGCCTACCTTGCCGTCTGTTCAACATTCTCCATCAGATTTTGGGATGACTATGACACAAAACGGTCCATCTGTTCCCCCTTCCCATCTCTCCCAGCACCACACCGTCACAAGTCAATCAGCCACGGGTCTTCATTCTGTTCTAAACCAACAGATTGTACATGATGTCTTTTTACCGCCAATGGATTGGAACGCCATTGAATCTTACATGGCTGTTTCTGCTGTTCAAGATGAAGATGCATTCCCACTGAATAATGATATCGATAATGCCGATGACGAGGATGACAATGACGATGACATAAATGAAAATAAAGACAACAATTCTACCAACAACATAGATTGTGGAGACAACAAAGAAGATCACACTAATGGTTCTGATGTTAACGTCGCTAGTGCTCAGCCAGCCCCTCCACCACCATCTTTGCATGAAATCATTAATCTGAATGAAAGAGAGGATGCATTTCAAAGCCACACAAAACTACCACCGCCCCATCATCTTCTTGCAGAATTGGAACTCATGAATTTAATGGCCCGACATAAATTGCCACTGAACACATTCAAATCAATTTTCCAGTGGGCAAAGAAAAGTCAAATGAGACCGGGTTTTGATTTTTGCGATGCCAAAATTAGATCTCAGAAAGCAATTTTTGACAATCTCCAATCCAATCTGGGTCTCTCTGATATGAAATTTCATTCTCATATACTGAATTGGCTACCTGATAATAAGCCCACTCAGGTGTATGTCCGTTCTTTTAAGGATGCCATTTATTCTCTTCTTTCTGACCAGCAGCTAATGATAGAAGAAAATCTCTCCTTTCCTCACTATTCCACCCCTCTATCTCCCGACAATAATCCTGAGTTGAATCCTCATTCTGTAATCTCAGAATTGCATCACGGCTCTTGGTGGAAATCTTCTTGGAAAGAAATTTGCAATCCCAATTCGCAAGAAATTCTTGTTCCTATTATATTTTACATGGATGGCATCTCTTTGGATGCGCACGGACGACTTACGTTAACACCATTGAACATGACACTTGGTATCTTTAATGTGGAGACCCGTTCTTGACCTGAAGCATGGACAACTATTTACTTCCATCCCAACCCCGAATGGGAGTCAACCAGACACTCTCATCCTGCCACTTTGAAGGAAAAAATTCAGAATCTTCACAATGGTTTGGAAGTAGCGTTTCGTTCCTTCAAAGCCGCGTGTAACGAAGATGGTGGTATCGAATGGAATTATCTTCCGTACGCAAACCAACAGTGCAAGGTAAAAATGAAATTTGCCATTGCCTATGTTATTGGCGACACAGAACTTCACGATAAATTGTGTGGAAAATACGGCTCCTTCAATAAGGGTGTCATGCGGATGTGCCGTCACTGCAACTGTTATTCTCCGAACATAAACATTCCTTCTGTTCAACCTGCAACAAAGAATTGGTCACCTGTTGATTTTCATTGTTTTCCCGGCACAGATCTAAACGATATCAATAAGAACTTCAAAAACAACTCTCATCACAACATAAGGAATGTATTTCATGATTTATGCTTTGGTACAAATCAGAACAACATTCATTTTTCAACTCCCGGTGAATGTTTGCACATGCACCAGCTTGGCACTGCCAAACGGGCCATCGAGTCAATTGAACTGTTGCTCCGCGGAAGTGTTCCATGTGTTTATGCCCCCAATTTGAAGCACAGCGTGTCTGTTGCTAACAGTATTGGCCATTTAGCACAACGGTACGGTGGTTTGTTATCACGCCAGTCTGATAGAGATTTTCCTCGCACCAAATTTGGGACTCAGCTTTTATCAACCACGAAGAAAGAAGGGCATGATTTCTCTGGAATGCTTATTTCTCTTCTGATCGCTATGGTTTCCAAACATGGATCTGACATTATTGGTGACCATTGTTTTGTAAAGAAACAGATAGAGGTAATTCAGCTCATTCTATCAATGGAAGAATTTCTTAAACACAGTCGAATGAAAAATGCTTCCTTAAAGAATCTCCCAAAAACAATTGTTCACTTTATCAATTGTATAAACTCAACATGTCACAGGAAAGGGATGGGAACAAAACTAATCAAGAATCACCTGTACTTTCACCTACCAGATTATATCTCTCTATGGGGAAGTCCTGCAGGCTGGGATAGTGCTCCCAATGAGTCTCACCACAAAACTGAGATTAAAGCTCCTTTCAAGAACGCAAGGTAATGCTGCATCACTAATTGGCCAAACGGCCAAGCAACAGTCAGAGAAAATGATGCTAAGCCAGGCAACATATCACTACAACTTGAATCCGCCTGACCCTCCTCCAATTGAACGTCCTGATGGTGGTGGTTCTCATTTTCAAATAATGAGAACCGAGAATGGGGAATCAACAATGAAGTGGCTTCGTTCTACCAACAAAACAAAACCATTTTTTTCTTCTGACATACTTGACTTTGTTTGTGATTCTGTGCTACCTTTATTGGAGAATCCTTTGCACATTTGTGGAGTTACAGAGCACAATCGTTTTGATGTTGGTTGTGGTTCTAATTTTATATTTCGCTCGCATCCTTCATATAGATCGGGGAGTTCTCTGCTCAACTCCGTATGGATGGATTGGTGTTTGATGAAATTGGACTTTGATTTGAATAACAATCCAAAGCTCATACCGTGCCATCTGCTATGCTTTGTAACTGTACAGAGTTTGAAACAGCCATACGGTAGTATTGGTGGCTATCCAATTGATACAAACGGATTGTATGCTGTGGCTTGTCGGTTTCAAGATGTGCCTAAGAAAACAGCTTCTGAATTTGTCAAACGTAGGCGCCTGATGAATTCTCTCTACCTATTTCATGTCGACACTATCCATTACGAGCTAGCAGTTGTTCCAGAGCAAGGAATTGATGGCTGCATAACCAATTGTGAATGGCTCGTGATATCGAATCGTATCTCGTGGCTTGATTTCTTTGAAAGCAAAAATGCTGCTACACCCCCGTCTTACGAATGTTTGTACAATGCATGCACACTACAGGACGACATCCAGTTGGAACCGTTTGAGATGGCATTGAATGATAACAAATCCAGTGATTATCTATCCAGTTCAGAGAGCGAAAGCTTGGACAGCAGTTCCAATTGAGTAGCAATGGGGAATGTAACGGGTAACTTTAAATTATTGTTTAATATTATTATAGAGGCTTAGCTCTAAGTACAGTTTTGCGAGATACATAGGCGCTCATAATATAACAGCCTTCGTATTTCAGATTCAAACAGCTATGTAATACTAATGGATTGAACATCAGAGTATCACCTGACCTCAATGGAACTTTCACTCCATATGTCGGGAAGACAAAGTAATAAATCACCTCTTCATCACTTACATGTTTTGGAGCAATAACTGTCAGCCTTGGATAGAACATATCGGCATCGGTATGGCATTTTGAGTGATAATCCTTTCCAATAGAAAAGGTCGTTGCGTGATGGCCAATTGCATTCAGCGTTGTACGATTAACAACCTCATTCATCACAGTCGTTTCAAGATTGACAAATTTGGACGTTGGAGTTAAACAAAGCTGCATTTCCTTCACAATGTGTAGGGCTTTCTGTTCAAGGTTGCCTTTTGTTGTCGAGTCCACATTGTTTTTGAAAACATACACACCATTTCCCAATTTCAATCGATTTGGTCTCATCCCAATAATAGCATATCCACTGTTTACACTGTCACATTTGGTTCCTCGGCCTATTTTGGGTTTAGATTCAACAATCTGCCCAGCGAATGTTCTTGTGATTTCTATATTTTTGGGAGTACCCAAGCGTTGTTTTGCGAATTGTCTGGAAGCTTTTGCAAAGAGTCTCAATGATGGTTCTGATTCAGCGAACGCTAGAACAAACTTCTTGTCGGTACTATCCAATGTCTTGAAACTGTCAATAGACACAGCCTGTGTCAAAGAATATTTCTTCTCTCCAACTGTTGTCCGGCCCCAATTTGTAGCCATGAATTTTCCTTTAAACCCATTTTTGTTAACTGTTTTCAATGCTATTTCCTCGACATGTTTGAAAATTGCATTTGGATCTTGGCGCCAATTCCTGTCCCCTTCTGCTGTCTTGTTCGGTTTTATTGGAGACAATTGATCGTAGGCTTGGTGGATTGTTGACGATGACGGTGCTGCGTTTTTGCAAAAATTTGAAGTCACTCTCTTTCTACATGTCTTCCCATGTTTCCTCTTTGCTTTTTGCTTCATTGCTTTTGCTGGCAATTGCTTTGTTGTTGTTTTGAATCCCATTGTTGTTGCCGGGACGAATTGTCGTTGGAGGACGACGACAAGATGATTCGGCGTTGGAGTGGAATACCAATTGCCTTTGCTGTTGCCAATGATGTAGTGGAAGACCAATTGCCGTTGCTGTTGCCGACGATGGAGTGGAAGACCGATTGCCTTTGATGCCGACGAATCGTTGCCGCTTGCCGGTGGAGGAGGAGGAGGAGCGTTTCTATGCTGCCAATTTGTTGCCGAGCGCCGGTGGAGGAGGAGGAGGAGCGTTTTGATGCCAACGATTCGTTGCTGTGCCGCCGATTTGTTGCCAAGCGCTGGTGGAGGAGGAGGAGGAGCGTTTCGATGCCGCCGATTCGTTGCCGTGCCGCCAATTCGTTGTCGAGCGCCGGTGGAGGAGGAGGAGGAGCGTTTCGATGCCGACAATTCGTTGCCAAGCGCCGGTGGAGGAGGAGGAGGAGCGTTTCTATGCCGCCGATTAGTTGCCGAGCGCCGGTGGAGGACGAGTTGTTGCCGTTAGCGTTGGTGGAGCGCCGGTGGATGAGGAAGAGCGTGGATCGCGTTGGTGGATTCCCAGTGGCTTTGCCCACGATCCTATTGAAATAATATATGATAAATGA
>CM074781.1:20544915-20633376 GCA_037355745.1 Pseudo-nitzschia multiseries
AAGCATGGGGTACGGATATAGGTAATGCCTACCTCGAAGCAGTTACTTGCAAGAAAGTCTGCATCAAGGCAGGTCCCAAATTCGGACCACTGGAAGGTCACCTATTGATCATCTACAAGGCCCTATATGGCCTCAGATCTTCGGGCAAGTGCTTTGGTGATTTACTAGCAGCTTGCCTTATTGAACTCGGCTTCGAAAGATCCCGCGCAGAACCGGAAATCTTCCTCAAGCCTGGAATGAACAAGCATGGGGAACGTGTATATGAACTCATATGCACATATGTCGATGATCTATGTCTTTGCATGGCAGATCCCAATTCTTTCCTGGAAATACTACAGTCAGAGCCATACAACTTCAAACTGAAGGGATCCGGACCTATGAACTTTCATCTGGGTTGTGGATTTGAGCGCGACACACATGGTGTTCTTTGTATGAATCCCATAAAGTTCATCGAAAAGATGGAAGCGTCTTATGAACAAATGTTTGGATGCAAACCTAGCACCAAGTTCCAGTCACCCATTGCGGAAAACGATCATCCCGAATTGGACTCCTCAGCTTTTCTCAAGGAAACTGGTATACAGAAATACCAAAGCATGATCGGTTCACTCCAATGGATCATCGCCATTGGACGTTTTGATGTTCAAACAGCTGTGATGACACTCTCGAGTTTCAGAGCCCAACCACGAGACGGACACCTTGACCATGCCAAACGTATCTATGGATATATCTCCAAGTTTAGACATTATAAAATCAGATTCCACGTGGAACCCCCAGATTTTATATTGACTAAACCGGACACCATTGATTGGTCCAACACCGTTTATGGGGAGCATTCTGAAGAGCTACCCAACGATGCTCCTGCACCCCTTTGGAAGACAGTAGTGTTAACACACTTCTATGATGCCAACCTCATGCATGATATTCTCAGTGGTAAGGCTGTAACCGGCATCCTTCACTTTGCGAACAAGACTCCCATGATGTGGTTCTCAAAGAAACAATCTACTACAGAAACAGCCACGTTTGGAGCTGAATTCGTTGCAGGAAGAACTTGCATCGAGCAAATTGTTGATCTACGTCACTCGTTCCGATACCTAGGAACACGAGTCCATGACATCTCCTACTCATGGGGAGACAACGAGAAGATGATTCAAACGTCAACCTTTCCTTATGCAAGGTTGCATAAGCGTCACAACATCCTATCTTTTCACTACGTACGAAGCATGATAGCAAGAGGTTTCATTCTAATGCTGCACATCCCAGTATTATTTTCCTTCTGAATCCAATTCGTTGAGAGTCTGATTCAAAGGCTTCTGAAGAACAGCAACGCTGCGTTAGTGTGTTAGTAGACGAACGATTGTACTCTACGCGTGACAATTGTGTTTGGATACTTTCGGCAATGGATAATCGGACTACAGGCGAAGCTAGAGAAACGCCAGATCTCTTCTTGCTGTGACTTATTCAGATTGCAGCGGGACAGACCTTAGTATGTAGATTACAAGTAGTTGGTAGCAACTAGTGTGAATTTTGGGATATAAATCAGTTGAATGTTAAAAGTATAAGATAAAGTGAAATCTTGCCGAAATGCAAGATATCTCTTTTATTGAGATGAATACGTTGCAACTGCTGTTGCGTAGTGATGAGATTACTCGCTGATTATTTCCGTACATGTATTGGTCGTTGACCATATATATCTGTATGCATGTATATGTATTGTGTGAGAATCACACGCCAACGGTTTTCTTCTCTTGTTCCGTTAGGAAGACTTCATGATATGTTTATCATTAAGGTCAGGAATTGCTCCCGTAGCTTGTGTGATATTTTATGAAATCAGAGTTTGCTCACCGAAGAACAATGGCAATACTGTAAAACAGGGATTGCTCACCGTTGATGCGCGATGGGAATTGATGCGCCGTGGGAATCAATATGCCGTGGGAATCGATTACTTAGATTGATACGGGACTCATTGATTTTTACGAATAGGATATCTACCATCTGGTAGCTTTGGTACTTCTGGTCACGAAAGGAATTTAATACTCCCCATGTCTCCTTGTGAAGGGTCATCACGCTCTACATGATGCTTCCATCATCTTGGAGAAGGTCGCCGGTATTACCACAGAAGTGGAAGATGGGCTTGAGCAGTGGATACACAACTGAGTGTCCCCAATGCTTGGTGAGAATGTCTGCACAGTTATCCTTACCTGGGATGTGCATCATTAAAATGAAGCCTCTCCCTATCATACTCCGTACGTAGTGAAACGATAGAATGTTATGACGCTTGTGCAACCTTGCGTAGGGGAAGGTTGATGTTTGGATCATCTTTTCGTTGTCACCCCAAGAGTAGGAGATATCATGGACTCGTGTTCCTAGGTATCGGAATGAGTGGCGTAGATCGACAATTTGCTCGATGCAAGTCCTTCCTGCAACAAATTCAGCTCCAAAGGTGGCTGTTTCCGTAGTAGACTGCTTCTTCGAGAACCACATCATGGTAGTCTTGTTCGCGAAATGAAGAATGCCGGTTACAGCCTTACCACTGAGAATATCATGCATGAGGTTGGCATCATAGAAGTGTGTTAACACTACTGTCTTTCCAAGCGGTGTAGGGGCGTCGTCGGGTAGCTCTTCAGAATGCTCCCCATAGATGGTGTTGGACCAGTCGATGGTGTCGGGTTTAGTCAATATAAAATCGGGTGGTTCCACGCGGAATCTGATTTTAAAATGTCTAAACTTGGAGATATATCCATAGATACGTTTTGCACGTTCGAGATGCCCATCTCGTGGCTGAGCTCTGAAACTCGAGAGTGTCATCACGGCTGTTTGTACATCAAAACGGCCAATGGCGATGATCCATTGGAGTGAACCAATCATACTTTGGTATTTCTGTATACCAGTTTCTTCGAGAAAGGCTGAGGAGTCCAATTCGGGATGATCGTTCTCTGCAATGGGTGATTGGAACCTAGTGCTAGGTTTGCATCCGAACATTTGTTCGTAAGACGCTTCCATCTTTTCGATGAACTTTATGGGATTCATGCATAGCACACCATGCTCGTCGCGCTCAAATCCGCAACCTAGGTGAAAGTTCATAGGTCCGGATCCCTTCAGTTTGAAGTTATATGGTGACGACTGCAATATCTTCAAGAAGGAATTGGGATCTGCCATGCAGAGACATAGGTCATCGACATATGTGCATATAAATTCATATACACGTTCACCATGCTTGTTTGTTCCAGGCTTGAGGAATATTTCCGGTTCTGCGCGGGATCTTTCGAAGCCGAGTTCGATGAGACAAGCTGCGAGTAAGTCTCCAAAGCACTTGCCTGAAGACCTGAGACCATATAGGGCTTTGTAAATGATCAACAGGTGATCTTCCAGCGATCCGGATTCGGGGCCTGCCTTGATGCATACTTTCTCGCAGGTAACTGCTTCTAGGTAGGCATTACCTATGTCGGTACCCCATGCTTCCAAGTCGTTGAGTTCAGCTAGGAATAGGCACATACGTAGGCCGCGGAGAGATACGACACCTGCGTAAACACTGTGGATAGGGGCCTCAGTGAGATTGCCGTTAGCAACGAGACAAGCCTTGTGTCTACCGTCGTGCTTGACAGCATATATCATGTGTACCTTGATCTGTTGGAACCCGGGGGGAATGGAGCTTGTCTTGTACACGCCTTTATCAATGAATGTATTGTATTCATTGAGTTGTGCCATTTCCAGAGTGGTGGCATCTTCCCATTTGGTGTTTCCGTTGGCTTGATCAAATCGGAGGGCTTCTTCGTGGTTACGAGGTACTTTGAATCCATATTGGTATTGCAGAGTGGTACGGAAAGAACGTAGTTTGGCTTGATGCACGAGTCGATCAAGTTTCTTGGTTCGTCGCGCTAGGTTGGTGATTCGCTTGAGGCGTTTCCAACCCGGGAGGTCAAGCAAGTTGTTGTCTTTCCCATATTTTGCAACGGTGACCGGGTCATCAGCCGCAATGTTGGCTAGAGGTTCATATGTGCGTTCCATATTTTCCCATTCAATCCAAAGGTTATACTTGGAACCTTTGTATTGAGGATGCTTGTTATCCAGTGGACCTTGGTGTCCTAGGATGCGGCGAAATGACCAAAGTTTGCCGTCTTCTTGTGTTGAATCACGATGGATGTAATTCATGACATCATTGTATGCAATGATATCATTGAGTTCGTCATCGGAGTGTTTGCACTTAAACTTGATGAAGTCGTTGTTGGGTTCAAGACTGTCTTCAACATCGACGATGGTAAGACGTTTCCGGGTGCCATCTGGGTTGGTTACAAGGAAGGATTGTCCTTGTAGATCGGCAATCGGGACCGTAGGAATGGTAATGGGTTTACCATCAGCGTCAAATTGTGCGTTACCTTCTTCGTCGGTAACAACTACCTGTGATGGGTCTACTGAAGGAGTAGCGGGGTTGGTGTGTGGAGTTGTGACGACACTAACATCAAAGTATGCTAATTCCGGTGGATCAAAATCATCTTCAGTAAGGAGAACGCCATCGGAGGTCTTGCTGAAGATGTGTGTCGTAGGAGGACCATCAAGACTCTCCCCATAGTTGTTAGGGAGTGGAGAAGGTGACCAGCTTGGGCTGTCATCGACCTTCTTATATAGAAAGCTCGTTAACGAGGGGTGGGCGGGTGGTGGAAGAATTGGTTGAGTGCCAGATGCGTGGGGCGTAGTATCTGGTTGTTCGTTGGGTACAGATGGGATGGTGTCATCGGCAGTGTCAGAATCAGCGGGTGAAACGCTAGGGGGAATTGAGTTTCCTGGTTTCGTAGACTCGTCAATGGGTTTACTCTGATTGGTATGCTCCCCATGTTTGAATGCTGGAGCTTCTCCAGTGGCGTATAAACGGGGCAAGGAATCCTTGGTATTACGCCATTTGATGAAACCATCATCAGTGAATAGGCCTGCGCGTTTGTTACGTGACTCAGGTGTAAGAGCCGAGCGGACACCGGACCGGTCAAGTAACTTGTTGGTAACGGGGTCCCAGATTCGGAAGCAGAGTCCATTGCCAACATGTTCGGCGATACCGACGAAGTGACATAGGCGTTCGGTAGACTGGGTACCGAAAGGGGAGTCGTTGGTCTTGAAATAAACAGGTTCAAACCAGAAGAAACTGGTGTATGCGCTGATGTCGCCAAGTGTACCGGTAGCAATGAAGACCGGTTGTTTATCTGACAGCGTAGGATCAGAAACAACATTGAGGAGACCCGCGACGTATGTCATGCACAGTAGCCATAGATGTGGTGGTGTGCCTGTACGATCCATGACGCGATTGACAATGCGCTTGAACGTTTGGTATCGGCGTTCGAATTGATTCTGGTGTTGGTGGTAAGGTTCGCTTTGCCAGAGTCCAATCCATAACATTTTGAGGTAATCGACGACCTTCTTACTGGATTGATAGTTACCGTGGTCGCAAAGAAGGCAAATGGGCCTGCCCCATTTTCGAACAAAGTTCTGGAAGCAAGATAGGAAGTCGCCGGTGGTACGCATTTCTTCAACGTGTATAATATGTGACTTGCGGCCGAAAAAGATCTGAGCAATCTTGGAGCCACCATCAATTGCTGGGACATCCGAATAGACAGCATCGGACATGACATCGTCATTGAAGGGTCGAACGTTCATGGCCGGTTGAGGGGAATGAAAGCGTTTGAAAATGTTGCCATCAGGGCTAACCGCCAATGAACCATATTGGGTTGAGTTTTCAAACGTGGCCTTGATGCGATCGGTGGAAACCCAACAAAAGAAAGGTTTAAGGGATAGGTAGTCATGTTCATTGGGGTACCTCTCGCGGGGCGTAGCCGCAATACGTGTAGTATCACTGGCAGTGCAATCTGTCGGAAACGCAGTGACTGTCCTAGAGGCTTCAGGTAAGGTGCAGCATGCGAGGCGTTCTTGATGAATGTAGTCAGTGGAAGTAAGCCAAAAGGAGCGATCGTTGGTTCTATGGTCATCAATTGGGAGGAAGGGAGATCGAGTGGATTGGCTGGAATATGAACTGAGGGACGTGACCGTGGAGGAGTCGGGTGGTACAGAGATATCCAATCCTTCAAGACAACGTGGATTTCCATATTCGTCGTAATCGGCATAAGGGAGTTGCTGTGGTTGAGGAGGATATTTCTGGAGAAATTGTTCATCTTTCGCACTGATTGTGGTATCGAGAACAGATGGGTCCCAATGTTTATTGGATGTCATGATAACATGTGGGAGCGTGTCAAACTCAACAGTCGTGTACTTTCGCATCGCAAGGTATGGTAAACCGTGTCGTATGCTAAGAGGCAGTGCATATCCATTGGAGGTGGTGATGACTTGTCCACCGCCAGCTTTGATGGATGTGTCGTCGACAGTGGAAAAATATGCTTCCGTCTGACCGGAGGACAATATAGAAGGGTGTCGTCCCGTATAGGCACATTCATTGAAAATGAGGATGACGGGGCCTCTGTTCGATATAGAATATGCTCCGCATGTAGCAATGGGGATATTCTGAACCTGGTGATTGTTAATGCCGGTGACATTGACATATCGTGGTGGGATATCCTTGGAAATGAGACATGCATCATTGCCGATGATGCAACCATTTGCGCCGCGATCGACCATGGCAAAACCAGGGCTAGTAACCGTAGTATTGTGTATGCGGTATGTGTACGACGTTACTGGGCTATCGTTAGGAAAGGTCAGATCTTCGTTAGGATCATACCACTGGTGAAAATTGGCGGAATATGATGGTGTTCCTACAGGTATTTGGGTGTCACCGTCCTTTTGGTACCGAATGTCAGGGTTTTTGGAAAGGAATCGAGCGGGATGCGCGGGTGACACGGAAGACTTGAGAGGTTGCTGGTCCTTGGATGAAGAGGTTGTTGATTTGTATACACCTAAGGATGCATGGAAAACACCTCTACGATCATTTTCTACAGCAGGATGTAGATCTGCCGCTGAATTGGGAAGTTCGTCTTTGGTCGAGGTATCGTCTTCTCGGAATGATACCGAATGTCCATGTTGATATGCCTTCCGGGTAATGGGTTTGACACTGTTGGGGTCAGGCTGGTCCTTGTTAAGTAAGTCATGTCGTAACGATGCGACCACGATTTTCTTGCCTTCCGGAGAAAAACTAAGCCAACTTTTGATGTCCTGACGTGACAGGGCCTTCCATATGTTTGTAGGCACCCGTGTGGTAGGGTCAGGGGTACGTCCAGCCTTAAATACCGCATAATCCTGATAGTCTCCTTCAAATTCGATAGGGAGAGCATAGTCATCATGGTTTTGGCTTTGTTCAGAGGAGAAATCATGAACGTGTGCACGTACAGTCGACCGAGGAGCAGACATCGCGGACTGGGAATCGAGTCGAGTTGCTTCGAGTAAAAGCGTGATTTTAAGATTGTGGATAGCAGCGGCTTCAGCGACCGCATCCGTCACGGTGCTATTCGTCCCACCTGGATCCTTGACTTTGGCAAACTGTTCACTTAGCTGAAAGCTGGAATAGCATGCCTGACATAATGCTGATTTTACAGTATGGTACTCAAGGGGCTTGTTGGGAGGACGGAGCTTATTGAGGTGATTTAATTCATCAAACCAATGTGTAATGAATTTCACTTTGGATTCCTTCCAATTGTTGAGATTTAACTTTAGCAACGCTTGTAGCTGAGTCGAATTGTCATATACCTTGGCTTTTGATTTGCTGTGAAGGTTTACGAAATCGAAGTAGGCCTTGCGTCCATCACTAGTGGTGGAATGACTGTGTACACACGATGCAGAAAGGTTGCTTTTGAAGACTTCCAACATTAGTACCCAGAAGAAGGCACACTGTTTGACGAAGAGATCACGGGTATAACCCTGAAGCGTAGCTGGAGGCCAAGTTTCATCAAGGAATGTCTCTGTGTTGATGTTGTATGCCTCGAGTTTAGCTTTGAAACCAACGAGCCAGTGTTCGAATCTTGAGTCATTCGTGAGGGGCGCAAAGGACTTTTCATCCCGTGCTTTTTGGCACCAAGATTCGTACTTCACCTGCTGAGGTGACTT
The DNA here is from genome assembly GCA_037355745.1 of Pseudo-nitzschia multiseries. Lineage (NCBI taxonomy): Eukaryota > Bacillariophyta > Bacillariophyceae > Bacillariales > Bacillariaceae > Pseudo-nitzschia > Pseudo-nitzschia multiseries. The sequence goes on from CM074781.1 coordinate 20,552,947, forward strand.
TTTGCTACTTCCCGCCGGAGGAGGTGGGGGGTTCAGAGCGGATTCGTTACGCAAGCGTTGGGCACGTTCTTCGCGGAATGATTGGAATTCCCTGTATGTATATGATTTTACATCCTTCCAATTTCTCTCGTCTTCTTCTAGAGCGACATCGTCTTCTTGTAGAACGATAGCGAAATCCGCAAGTGCTTCTATGCTCCTTTGAATGGATCGAGGGATATGCGTTGGTAGTCCTCCCTCAGTATAGGTAAGCTCGCGTGCAAAGTCCGGTTCGATAAGTGCGTCGAGGAACGCCTTCCTTTCGCATAATCCGCCTTCCTTGAGAGCTAAACACAACTTGCTATTAGTCTCACTTGTTACGTTGAGTAGGGATACGAGTATCTTCTTCATATCAGTATCAAAACTGGGAAAGTGGTTGGTGGTGGTAACTTTGGCGTCATTCTTCTCTTCGCCCCCAAGTACATTGCCGGGCATCATCGGTATGTTCGGCATCTGTGATGGTTCCGAGCCTTCGAAGGAATTGCGCGGTGACTGAGAATGAGAACTGCTTCGTGTATGATGTGCGATGTGGATGTGCCAGTGTAGGGATTGTATTCAATTCCGTTCCTGTTCCCTTGTTCCTTTTTGGTGTGCAAGCCGTCTTAGAGCTTGCGACTGTTAATCTATTATTTTCCTTCTGAATCCAATTCGTTGAGAGTCTGATTCAAAGGCTTCTGAAGAACAGCAACGCTGCGTTAGTGTGTTAGTAGACGAACGACTGTACTCTACGCGTGACAATTGTGTTTGGATACTTTTGGCAACGGATAATCGGACTACAGGCGAGACTAGGGAAACGCCAGATCTCCTCTTGCTGTGACTTATTCAGATTGCAGCAAGACAGACCTTAGTATGTAGATTACAAGTAGTTGGTAGCAACTAGTGTGAATTTTGGGATATAAATCAGTTGAATGTTAAAAGTATGAGATAAAGTGAAATCTTGCCGAAATGCAAGATATCTCTTTTATTGAGACAATAAATGACACGATCAAGCCTCTATGCGTCAATCCTGATTGCCCAATCTCATCCTCCAAGATATGAATCTCCTATTAATCAACATCCGTCCCTCCCGATTCTATTCGTTTCTACGACACGTCTCTTTGAGATTCTACGATAAGCCAATCTCTCCTTTGCAAACGTGACACCCATCTGTTGAGATCCACAATCGATCCTTCCTCTCCCGTTCAATCAATCCATCTCACCAGTAATCAACTCGTTTGATTCTATTTGACGATTGAATTGAACCTAGGACTGAAATCGATTTCGATCATGATACATTCTTCTTGTTTGTTATCCCATCCACGATATCCCACAAGCATTCCTCTTCTCTCCAATTTTGGATTCCACCATGATCGATTATTTCAACTCTCTACCCTTGGCATCAATACAATCATTCATGGATCTCCCCTCCGTCGAGATCTTCAATTGAGCCTTCTGTTCCAGTTCCATTGATACATCTGATCCTACATCTACGGCTATGAGTTCTCCTGTTGAAAGACATTCCTTTTGTCTCTACGGCATCCAATTGCCGTTGGTCCGTCTTCCTCTTCTCCAAAGACACGTCTCTCGACATTCCTCTTGTATCTACGGCACCACGTCGAAGTGATATCCACTACGCTTCTGTTCTACGATCAATCGATTTCTACCATTCGTTTCATACGATTCAATCCCTTGGTCGGCGTTTGATATTTGATTCTGCTGGAATCAGTTCAATTGATACAGTTGATTCCTCCATACGGATCAATCCTATTCTACGACTACCTACCTACGATCGAATTACGATTGTCAATCAATCGTCTTTGATGCTCCTCAATCGACTCCTACGAGTGGATTCTCCAATCATATCGATTCCTACTGTCTCTTACGAGTTGATGTCTCTTCTACCTTCCATCGATTCCGACCAACCATCTCATCGGTTTCGCGCGACCATCGCATACTCAAGCACCTCTCCTTCAATGCCACTCTGATTCTACGATTACAATCTCCCGATTCAATATCTATGCCTAAGTTTTTAGAGTTCTACAAGATGGAGAACCGACTTGTAATTCAACACTTCTTCACTACTAAGTGTTGAATCAAGGGGTGTGTTGTCGGTCAAAAAATATACGTACTCTACTTACGTACATTCTACGGGAATAATATCCATTCTACACTTGAAAAGTTACTTATACTCCTACAGAGATAAAATGACTTCAAGTATCAAGATATCTACGTCACAACATGTGTTCTCTGTCTTATGAGGAATTGCACATGATCGATGACCGGTTTAGACATCCCTACATACAACACTAACACAGGGATACCGGTCAAATACAGTAAAATACCAGTAACAGAGCAATCTCACGATATGCTCACATCTCTTTAAATTTAAACAATTCGTTATACCTATCCGGTCGATTTTTAGAGTTACAACAAATCTATTCACATAGTGCATAGTAGATTTATTAAGTATTGAATATATTTTTTCAGTCGAGACCGCACCGACTGAAAAAACTTTGTTAACTGAATAAAAACAGAATACACTTGAACGGAATCACTAAAATCAAATAATTTAGGCACCCAACCCACGAATCAGTCCTCATGTGCACCTCTTGCCGGGCATGCTTGCATGCTATTTTATTAAATTCCTTTCGTGACCAGAAGTACCAAAGCTACCAGATGGTAGATACCTTATTCATACGAATCCATGAGTCCCGTATCAATCAAAGTAATCAATTCCCACAGCATATCGATTCCCACGGCGCATCGATTCCCATCGCGCATCAACGGTGAGCAATCCCTGTTTTACAGTATTGCCATCGTTCTTCGGTGAGCAAACTCTGATTTCATAAAATATCACACGAGCTACGGGAGCAATTCCTGACCTTAATGATAAACTATCCATGGAGTCTTCCTAACGGAACAAGGGAAGAAAACCGTTGGCGTGTGATTCTCACACAATACATATACATGCATACAGATATATATGGTCAACGACCAATACATGTACGGAAATAATCAGCGAGTAATCTCATCACTACGCAACAGCAGTTGCAACGTATTCATCTCAATAAAAGAGATATCTTGCATTTCGGCAAGATTTCACTTTATCTCATACTTTTAACATTCAACTGATTTATATCCCAAAATTCACACTAGTTGCTACCAACTACTTGTAATCTACATATTAAGGTCTGTCTCGCTGCAATCTGAATAAGTCACAGCAAGAAGAGATCTGGCGTTTCCCTAGCTTCGCCTGTAGTCCGATTGTCCGTTGTCGAAAGTATCCAAACACAATTGTCACGCGTAGAGTACAGTCGTTCGTCTACTAACACACTAACGCAGCGTTGCTGTTCTTCAGAAGCCTTTGAATCAGACTCTCAACGAATCGGATTCAGAAGGAAAATAATATATTTATTTAGAGATTCCAAATTCCAAATTTGCTCGGTTTGCATAGTTAATAAAAAATATTGGTGCGTTGAATCTATTCAATCTATTCACTCTCGAATATATTTTTATTACTTTGGTCTTTTATTCACTATTCGAGGTGGCAATCACTCATTAACCGAATAAACAATGTATACCAACGGAATCACTAAAATCAAATATTTCAGTCACCCAACGCAGGAATCAAGCATGTGCACCTCTTATTTTGAAATCATAAAACCATTCCACTTAACACCAAAAATAAACAGGTTAAAAGGTACAAAGCAAGATATCATTAAAAAAATAGATCAATAAGTAAACACTAGAATCCCCTACTAGGTGTAGCTATTCAAAAGGATAACATGAAAAATTCTGAATTTTTCAACTGCCGGCCATCCTTGAATACTTAACAGCATGGCGCAGGTAGTGATTAAACAGACAGTTTTGTTACTGTTTCTTATTTAGAGATTCCAAATTCCAAATTTGCTCCAAGTGATAGTTAATAAAAAATATTCGTGCGTTGAATTTATTCAATCTATTCACTCGCGAATATTTTTTTATTACTTTGGTTGTTTATTACTTTTTCACTGCTGGGAATCACTCATTCCCAAAATACTTCTTGAACTATGCTGTAGTTGAAGAAACTGTGTGCTATTGAGTTTTAGAACCAAAGATGACTTTGAGAAGCTTCTAGGTTTGATCTATGCTACAATTGGAAAAGAGTCATATTCTTTGATAATCGGAATCGGATGATGAGAACTTCAAGGAGAAGACTATCTTGATGTTCGAATACGATTGAACAATGACTGATGCGCGAAATGTGTCAGTGACTCATGACTGATGCAATGTGTCAGTGACTCATGACTGAAGCGTCTGTGTGTTGCTCATTCTGGGTACTACCCAGATTGGTCTTGCTCGTTCCTGGAGGAGGGGGTGGAGGATTCAAGATAGATTCATTCTGGAGACGCATTGCACGAGTCATACAGAAAGCGCTGAAGTCATCATAGGAATATGATTCCACATTCCTCCAATCCTTTTTGTTCTTGCGTAGGTCCTTGGCGAAGTCTGTTAGTGCTTCTATAGTTCGTTGGATAGTTCTGGGAAGTGGTGCTTGTAATCCGCTACCAGTATCCAGGTAGGTAAGCTCTCCAGCGAAACCATGTTCGAGCATAGCATCGAGGAAAATCAACCATTTGTGTAGTCCTCCTTGAAGGAGTGCCTTACATACTAGTAAGTTGTTTGTTTCCTTTGTCACTTGGAATACAGAGACGAGTACTTGCTTCATGTGGTCGTCAAAACTAGGAAGACTAATTGTATCCGTGTCTTCATCTTCTTCGTTGTTGAGCCCATTGCCACCGTGATTTACTGGTATGTTTGGCATGTTTGCTTCTAATGCTTCCAGGTTGCCGGAGGACGAAGAGGACTTTGATGAGGGGGATGACGGCGGTTCACTCGGCTGATTTGATGGAGGAGGAGAAGAGTGTCGATTGCGTGGTGAAAGGGAACTGCTTTGTAAACAATGTGTGATTGTCATATGCCAGCGTAGGGTGTATGTTCTCTTTCCGGCTTGTTCTTTGTATGCAAGCTGCCTTAGAGCTTGCTACTGTTAATCTATTATTTTCCTTCTGAATCCGGTCCGTTGAGAGTCTGATTCAAAGGCTTCTGAAGAACAGCAACGCTGCCTTAGTGTGTTAGTAGACAAATGATTGTACTCTAGGAGTGACAATGGTGGTTGGATACTTTCGGCAACGGATAATCAGACTACAGACAAGACTATGGAAACGCCGGATCCCTTCTTACTGTGAACTTGTTCAGATACAGCAAGATAGACCTTAGTAATGTAGATTACAGGTAGTTGGTAGCAACTAGTGTGAATTTTGGAGATAAAATCAGTTGAATGTTAAAAGTATGAGATAAAGTGAAATCTTGCCGAAACGCAAGATATCTCTTTTATTGAGGTGAAATACGTTGCAACTGCTGTTGCGTAGTGATGAAATTACTTGCTGATTATTTCCATGCATGCATTGATCGTTGATCAATATATATATATGTATGTATGTATATGTATTGTGTGAGAAGCTTCTGACAATGGTTTCCTTCTCTTGTTATGTTAGGAAGATTCCATGATACGTTTATCAATGAAATCAGGAATTGCTCCCGTAGGTCGTGTGATATTTCTCAAAATCAAAGATTGCTCACCGAAGAACAAGGGCAATACTAGAAAACAGGGATTACTCACTGTCAATACGTGATGGGAATCGATGCATCGTGGGAATCGATATGCCGTGGGAATCGATTACTTGGTTGATACAGGACTCATTGATTTGTACAAATAGAACAACTGCCGTCGTGTAGCTTTGGTACTGCTGGACACGAAAGGAATTTCATACTTTGACTTAAATCGATTCACGTATTTTTTTTCTGTTTTCTGCAACAGCGTTGCAGGAAATGCTCTTTTCGTTTTTTTGGGGGTACAGTCAATAACTTTAGGATTTTTTTCAAAATGGTGCAATTGTGTTTCAAAAGGCCCCCTAATTGGAATTGCATGTCTTGTTGTTCACAATGATTACGAGGGCGTGGAAATTAATGATGTATTACTACTTCTGTTTGGAGCGCGCAGGGGGAGGGGGTAAAAGATGACAAGTAAAGTACAGAAATACCATACAAAATATTACTCTAGCTGCGTTGTGGCGCTCGCTGTTTCTTGCCGCTCTTGCTGTTGCTGCTCTGGTTATTGCTCCATCATGCTGTAGATGCTGCTGCCGCTTTCTGTTGCAGTTGTCGCTCGCTGTTGTGGCATTCTCGCTGCCGCCCACTCGCCGTCGCCACTTGCACCAACAAAGACAAAGAAGAGCAACAGGAGCTGTAGCTGCAGGCCGGTTGAGGTGCCAGTCTGTTGTGGTCTAATATTTCTCTGATTTCCACTACGATCACGTATTCTGGTTTTCAACACACAATCAGATCTATTCTAACTATCGGTATCCAATGCAGTCAGTTAGATCTTAGTATTATTTTCCTTCTGAATCCGATTCGTTGAGAGTCTGATTCAAAGGCTTCTGAAGAACAGCAACGCTGCGTTAGTGTGTTAGTAGACGAACGACTGTACTCTACGCGTGACAATTGTGTTTGGATACTTTCGACAACGGACAATCGGACTACAGGCGAAGCTAGGGAAACGCCAGATCTCTTCTTGCTGTGACTTATTCAGATTGCAGCGAGACAGACCTTAGTATGTAGATTACAAGTAGTTGGTAGCAACTAGTGTGAATTTTGGGATATAAATCAGTTGAATGTTAAAAGTATGAGATAAAGTGAAATCTTGCCGAAATGCAAGATATCTCTTTTATTGAGATGAATACGTTGCAACTGCTGTTGCGTAGTGATGAGATTACTCGCTGATTATTTCCGTACATGTATTGGTCGTTGACCATATATATCTGTATGCATGTATATGTATTGTGTGAGAATCACACGCCAACGGTTTTCTTCCCTTGTTCCGTTAGGAAGACTCCATGGATAGTTTATCATTAAGGTCAGGAATTGCTCCCGTAGCTCGTGTGATATTTTATGAAATCAGAGTTTGCTCACCGAAGAACAATGGCAATACTGTAAAACAGGGATTGCTCACCGTTGATGCGCGATGGGAATCGATGCGCTGTGGGAATCGATATGCCGTGGGAATTGATTACTTAGATTGATACGGGACTCATTGTTTCGTACAAATAGGAAATCTACCGTCTGGTAGCTTTGGTACTTCTGGTCACGAAAGGAATTTAATACTCCCCATGTCTCCTTGTGAAGGGTCATCACGCTCTACATGATGCTTCCATCATCTTGAAGAAGGTCGCCGGTATTACCACAGAAGTGGAAGATGGGCCTGAGCAGTGGATACACAACTGAGTGTCCCCAATGCTTGGTGAGAATGTCTGCACAGTTATCCTTACCTGGGATGTGCATCATTAAAATGAAACCTCTCGCTATCATGCTTCGTACGTAGTGAAACGATAAAATGTTATGACGCTTGTGCAACCTTGCGTAAGGGAAGGTTGACGTTTGGATCATCTTTTCGTTGTCACCCCAAGAGTAGGAGATATCATGGACTCGTGTTCCTAGGTATCGGAATGAGTGGCGTAAATTGACGATCTGTTCGATGCAAGTCCTTCCTGCAACAAATTCAGCTCCAAAGGTGGCTGTTTCCGTAGTAGACTGCTTCTTCGAGAACCACATCATGGGAGTCTTGTTCGCGAAATGAAGAATGCCGGTTACAGCCTTACCACTGAGAATATCATGCATGAGGTTGGCATCATAGAAATGTGTCAACACTACTGTCTTTCCAAGCGGTGTAGGAGCGTCGTCGGGTAGCTCTTCAGAATGCTCCCCATAGACGGTGTTGGACCAGTCGATGGTGTCGGGTTTAGTCAATATAAAATCGGGTGGTTCCACGCGGAATCTGATTTTAAAATGTCTAAACTTGGAGATATATCCATAGATACGTTTTGCACGCTCGAGATGCCCATCTCGTGGCTGAGCTCTGAAACTTGAGAGTGCCATCACCGCTGTTTGTACATCGAAACGGCCAATAGCAATGATCCATTGGAGTGAACCAATCATACTTTGGTATTTCTGTATACCAGTTTCTTCGAGAAAGGCTGAGGAGTCCAATTCGGGATGATCGTTCTCTGCAATGGGTGATTGGAACCTAGTGCTAGGTTTGCATCCGAACATTTGTTCGTAAGACGCTTCCATCTTTTCGATGAACTTTATGGGATTCATGCATAGAACACCATGCTCGTCGCGCTCAAATCCGCAACCTAGGTGAAAGTTCATAAGTCCGGATCCCTTCAGTTTGAAGTTATATGGTGACGACTGCAATATCTTCAAGAAGGAATTGGGATCTGCCATGCAGAGACATAGGTCATCGACATATGTGCATATAAGTTCATATACACGTTCACCATGCTTGTTTGTTCCAGGCTTGAGGAATATTTCTGGTTCTGCGCGGGATCTTTCGAAGCCGAGTTCAATGAGACAAGCTGCGAGTAAGTCTCCAAAGCACTTGCCTGAAGACCTGAGGCCATATAGGGCTTTGTAAATGATCAACAGGTGATCTTCCAGCGATCCAAATTCGGGACCTGCCTTGATGCATACTTTCTCGCAGGTAACTGCTTCTAGGTAGGCATTACCTATGTCGGTACCCCATGCTTCCAAGTCGTTGAGTTCAGCTAGGAATAGGCACATACGTAGGCCGCGGAGAGATACGACACCTGCGTAAACACTGTGGATAGGGGCCTCAGTGAGATTGCCGTTAGCAACGAGACAAGCCTTGTGTCTACCGTCGTGCTTGACAGCATATATCATGTGTACCTTGATCTGTTGGAACCCGGGGGGAATGGAGCTTGTCTTGTACACGCCTTTATCAATGAATGTATTGTATTCATTGAGTTGTGCCATTTCCAGAGTGGTGGCATCTTCCCATTTGGTGTTTCCGTTGGCTTGATCAAATCGGAGGGCTTCTTCGTGGTTACGAGGTACTTTGAATCCATATTGGTATTGCAGAGTGGTACGGAAAGAAAGTAGTTTGGCTTGGTGCACGAGTCGATCAAGTTTCTTGGTTCGTCGCGCTAGGTTGGTGATTCGCTTGAGGCGTTTCCAACCCGGGAGGTCAAGCAAGTTGTTGTCTTTCCCATATTTTGCAACGGTGACCGGGTCATCAGCCGCAATGTTGGCTAGAGGTTCATATGTGCGTTCCATATTTTCCCATTCAATCCAAAGGTTATACTTGGAGCCTTTGTATTGAGGATGCTTGTTATCCAGTGGACCTTGGTGTCCTAGGATGCGGCGAAATGACCAAAGTTTGCCGTCTTCTTGTGTTGAATCACGATGGATGTAATTCATGACATCATTGTATGCAATGATATCATTGAGTTCGTCATTGGAGTGTTTGCACTTAAACTTGATGAAGTCTTTGTTGCGTTCAAGACTGTCTTCAACATCGACAATGGTAAGACGCTTTCGGGTGCCATCGGGGTTGGTTACAAGGAAGGATCGTCCTTGTAGATCGGCAATCGGGACCGTAGGAATGGTAATGGGTTTACCATCATCGTCAAATTGTGCGTTACCTTCTTCGTCGGTAACAACTACCTGTGATGGGTCTACTGAAGGAGTAGCGGGGTTGGTGTGTGGAGTTGTGACGTCACTAACATCAAAGTATGCTAATTCCGGTGGATCAAAATCATCTTCAGTAAGGAGAACGCCATCGGAGGTCTTGCTGAAGATGTGTGTCGTAGGAGGACCATCAAAACTCTCCCCATAGTTGTTAGGGAGTGGAGAAGGTGACCAGCTTGGGCTGTCATCGACCTTCTTGTATAGAAAGCTCGGTAACGAGGGGTGGGCGGGTGGTTGAAGAATAGGTTGAGAGCCAGATGCGAGAGGTGTTGTACCTGGTTGTTCGTTGGGTACAGATGGTATGGTGTCATTGGCAGTGTCAGAATCAGCGGGTGAAACGCTAGGGGGAATTGAGTTGCCTGGTTGTGTAGACGCGTCAATGGGTTTACTTAGAGTGATATGCTCCCCATGTTTGAATGCTGGAGCTTCGCCAGTGGCGTATAAACGGGGCAAGGAATCCTTGGCATTACGCCATTTGATGAAACCATCATGAGTGAATAGGCCTGCGCGTTTGTTACGTGACTCAGGTGTAAGAGCAGAGCGTACACCGGACCGGTCAAGTAACTTGTTGGTAACGGGATCCCAGATTCGGAAGCAGAGTCCATTGCCAACATGTTCGGCGATACCGACGAAGTGACATAGGCGTTCGGTAGACTGGGTACCGAAAGGGGAGTCGTTGGTCTTGAAATAAACAGGTTCAAACCAGAAGAAACTGGTGTATGCGCTGATGTCGCCAAGTGTACCGGTAGCAATGAAGACCGGTTGTTTATCTGACAGCGTAGGATCAGAAACAACATTGAGGAGACCTGCGACGTATGTCATGCACAGTAGCCATAGATGTGGTGGTGTGCCTGTACGGTCCATGACGCGATTGACAATGCGCTTGAACGTTTGGTATCGACGTTCGAATTGATTCTGGTGTTGGTGATAAGGTTCACTTTGCCAGAGTCCAATCCATAGCATTTTGAGGTAATCGACGACCTTTTTGCTGGATTGATAGTTACTGTGGTCGCAAAGGAGGCGAATTGGCCTGCCCCATTTCCGAACAAAGTTCTGGAAGCAAGATAGAAAATCGCCGGTGGTACGCATTTCTTCAACGTGTATAATATGTGACTTGTGGCCGAAGAAGATTTGAGCAATCTTGGAGCCACCATCAATTGCTGGGACATCCGAATAGACAGCATCGGACATGACATCGTCATTGAAGGGTCGAACGTTCATGGCCGGTTGTGGGGAATGGAAACGTTTGAAAATGTTTCCATCAGGGCTAACCGCTAATGAACCATATTGGGTTGAGTTTTCAAACGTGGCTTTGATGCGATCTGTGGAAACCCAACAAAAGAAAGGTTTAAGGGATAAGTAGTCATGTTCATTGGGGTATCTCTCGCGGGGCGTAGCCGCAATACGTGTAGTATCACTGGCAGTACAATCCGTCGGAAACGCAGTGACTGTCCCAGAGGCTTCAGGTAACGTGCAGCATGCGAGACGTTCTTGATGAATGTAGTCGGTGGAAGTAAGCCAAAAGAAGCGATCGTTGGTCCTATGATCATCAATAGGAAGGAAGGGAGATCGAGTGGAATGGCTGGAATACGAACTGAGGGACGTGACCATGGAGGAGTCGGGGGATACAGAGATATCCAATCCTTCAAGACAACGTGGGTTTCCATATTCGTCGTAATCGGCATAAGGGAGTTGCTGTGGCAGAGGAGGATATTTCTGGAGAAATTGTTCATCTTTTGCACTGATGGTGGTATCAAGAACAGATGGATCCCAATGCTTATCGGATGTCATGATAACATGTGGGAGTGTGTCAAACTCAATAGTCGTGTACTTTCGCATCGCAAGGTATGGTAAACCGTGTCGTATGCTAAGAGGCAGTGCATATCCATCGGAGGTGGTGATTACCTGTCCACCGCCCGCTTTGATGGATGTGTCGTCGACAGTGGAAAAATATGCTTCCATCTGGCTGGAGGACAATATAGAAGGGTGTCGTCCTGTATAGGCACATTTATTGAAAATGAGGATGACGGGACCTCTATTCGATATAGAATAAGCTCCGCATGTAGCAATGGGAATATTCTGTACCTGATGATTGTTAATGCCTGTGACATTGACATATCGTGGTGGGATATCCTTGGAGATGAGGCATGCATCATTGCCAATGATGCAACCATTTGCACCGCGATCGACCATGGCAAAACCAGGGCTAGTAACCGTAGTTTTGTGTACGCCGTATGTGTACGACGTTACTGGACTATCGTTAGGAAAGGTCAGATCTTCGTCAGGATTGTACCACTGGTGAAAATTGGCGGAATATGATGATGTTCCTACAGGTATTTGGGTGTCACCGTCCTTTTTGTACTGAATGTCAGGGTTTTCGGAAAGGAACCGAGCGGGATGCGCGGGTGACACGGAAGACTTAAGGGGTCGCTGGTCCTTGGATGAAGAGGTTGTTGATTTGTATACACCTAAGGATGCATGGAAAACACCTCTACGATCATTTTCTACAGCAGGATGTAGATCTGCTGCTGAATTGGCATGCTCATCTTTGGTCGAAGCATCGTCTTCTCGGAATGATACCGAATGTCCATGTTGATATGCCTTCCTGGTAATGGGTTTGACACTGTTGGGGTCAGGCTGGTCCTTGTTAAGTAAGTCGTGTCGTAACGGCGCGACCACAATTTTCTTGCCTTCCGGAGAAAAACTAAGCCAACTCTTCATGTCCTGACGTGACAGGGCCTTCCATATGTTTGTAGGCAACCGTGTGGTAGGGTCAGGGGTACGTCCAGCCTTAAATACCACATAATCTTGATAGTCTCCTTCAAATTCGATAGGGAGAGCATAGTCATCATGGTTTTGGCTTTGTTCAGAGGAGAAATCATGAACGTGTGCACGTACAGTCGACCGAGGAGCAGACATCGCGGACTGGGAATTGAGTCGAGTTGCTTCGAGTAAAAGCGTGATTTTAAGTTCGTGGATAGCAGCGGCTTCGGCGACCGCATCCGTCACGGTGCTATTCGTCCCACCTGGATCCTTGACTTTGGCAAACTGTTCACTTAGCTGAAAGCTGGAATAGCATGCCTGACATAATGCTGATTTTACAGTATGATACTCAAGGGGCTTGTTGGGCGGACGGAGCTTATTGAGGTGATTTAATTCATCAAACCAATGTGTAATGAATTTCACTTTGGATTCCTTCCAATTGTTGAGATTCAACTTTAGCAACGCTTGTAGCTGAGTCGAATTGTCATACACCTTGGCTTTTGATTTGCTGTGAAGGTTTACGAAATCGAAGTAGGCCTTGCGTCCATCACGAGTGGTAGAATGACTGTGTACACATGATGCAGAAAGGTCACTCTTGAAGACTTCCAACATTAGTACCCAGAAGAAGGCACACTGTTTGACGAAGAGATCACGGGTATAACCCAGAAGCGTAGCTGGAGGCCAAGTTTCATCAAGGAATGTCTCTGTGTCAATGTCGTATGCCTCGAGTTTAGCTTTGAAACCAACGAGCCAGTGTTCGAATCTTGAGTCATTCGTGAGGGGCGTAAAGGACTTTTCATCCCGTGCTTTTTGGCACCATGATTCGTACTTTACCTGCTGAGGTGACTTTTTGTTACTTCCCGCCGGAGGAGGCGGGGGGTTCAGAGCAGATTCGTTACGCAAGCGTTGGGCACGTTCTTCGCGGAATGACTGGAATTCCCTGTATGTATATGATTTTACATCCTTCCAATTTCTCTCGTCTTCTTCTAGAACGACATCGTCTTCTTGTAGATCGATAGCGAAATCCGCAAGTGCTTCTATGCTCCTTTGAATGGATCAAGGGATATGCGTTGGTAGTCCTCCCTCAGTATAGGTAAGCTCGCGTGCAAAGTCCGGTTTGATAAGTGCATCGAGGAACGCCTTCCACTCGCATAATCCGCCTTCCTTGAGAGCTAAACACAACTTGCTATTAGTCTCACTTGTTACGTTGAGTAGGGATACGAGTATCTTCTTCATATCAGTATCAAAACTGGGAAAGTGGCTGGTAGTGGTAACTTCGGCGTCATTCTTCTCTTCGCCTCCGAGTGCATTGCCGGGCATCAACGGTATGTTCGGCATCTGTGATGGTTCCGAGCCTTCAAAGGAATTGCGCGGTGACTGAGAATGAGAACTGCTTCGTGTACGATGTGCGATTGGCATATGCCAGCGTAGGGATTGTATTCAATTCCGTTCCTGTTCCTTTTTGGTGTGCAAGTCGTCTTAGAGCTTGCGACTGTTAATCTATTATTTTCCTTCTGAATCCGATTCGTTGAGAGTCTGATTCAAAGGCTTCTGAAGAACAGCAACGCTGCGTTAGTGTGTTAGTAGACGAACGATTGTACTCTACGCGTGACAATTGTGTTTGGATACTTTTGGCAATGGATAATCGGACTACAGGCGAAGCTAGAGAAACGCCAGATCTCTTCTTGCTGTGACTTATTCAGATTGCAGCGGGACAGACCTTAGTATGTAGATTACAAGTAGTTGGTAGCAACTAGTGTGAATTTTGGGATATAAATCAGTTGAATGTTAAAAGTATAAGATAAAGTGAAATCTTGCCGAAATGCAAGATATCTCTTTTATTGAGATGAATACGTTGCAACTGCTGTTGCGTAGTGATGAGATTACTCGCTGATTATTTCCGTACATGTATTGGTCGTTGACCATATATATCTGTATGCATGTATATGTATTGTGTGAGAATCACACGCCAACGGTTTTCTTCTCTTGTTCCGTTAGGAAGACTTCATGATATGTTTATCATTAAGGTCAGGAATTGCTCCCGTAGCTTGTGTGATATTTTATGAAATCAGAGTTTGCTCACCGAAGAACAATGGCAATACTGTAAAACAGGGATTGCTCACCGTTGATGCGCCGTGGGAATCGATATGCCGTGGGAATCAATTACTTAGATTGATACGGGACTCAATGATTCGTACGAATAGGATGTCTACCATCTGGTAGCTTTGGTACTTCTGGTCACGAAAGGAATTTAATACCCAGGTAAGGATAACTGTGCAGATATCCTCACCAAGCATTGGGGACACTCAGTTGTGTATCCACTGCTCAAGCCCATCTTCCACTTCTGCAGGAATACCAGCGACCTCCTCCAAGATGATGGAAGCATCATGTAAAACGTGATGGCCTTTCACAAGGAAACATGGGGAGTGTTAAATTCCTTTCGTGCCCAGAAGTACCAAGGCTAGTACCCGATGGTAGATATTCTATTTGTACGAATCAATGAGTCCCGTATCAACCAAAGTAATCAATTCCCACGGCATATCAATTTCCACGGAGCATCGATTCCCATCGCGCATCGACGGTGAGCAATCTCTGTTTTATAATATTGCCATTGTTCTTCGGTGAGCAAACTCTGATTTCATAAAATATCACACAAGCTACGGGAGCAATTCCTGATCTTAATGATAAACATATCATGGAGTCTTCCTAACGGAACAAGAGAAGAAAACCGTTGGCGTGTGATTCTCACACAATATATATATATATACAGATATATACGGTCAACGACCAATGCATGTACAGAAATAATCAGTGAGTAATCTCATCACTACGCAACAGCAGTTGCAACGTATTTCACCTCAATAAAAGAGATATCTTGCATTTTGGCAAGATTTCACTTTATCTTATACTTTTAACATTCAACTGATTTATATCCCAAAATTCACATTAGTTGCTACCAACTATCTGTAATCTACATTACTAAGGTGTGTCTCGCTGTATCTGAATAAGTTCACAGCAAGAAGAGATCTGGCGTTTCCATAGTCTCGCCTGTAGTCCGATTATCCATTGTCGAAAGCATCCAACCACAATTGTCACGCGTAGAGTACAATCGTTTGTCTACTAACACACTAACGCAGCGTTGCTGTTCTTCAGAAGCCTTTGAATCAGACTCTCAACGGATCGGATTCAGAAGGAAAATAATAATACCATATGGTTAGTTATTTGAAAATGTGTCTAATGGGAACAATGCTGTTCTTGTCGGTTCTTACTTTTATAATTTTTCCTTGCTAGTGTCTGGGCATTGTGCCTACATGTAGTTATTGCTCTGCAGAACATTCCATTCCACTTCGGTGCATGGACGTTCCATGTCGCTGATAGTTTGTTGTCATGATTCAATTTTACAATCATGGTAATAATTGTCTTTATGTATTGTGTACCTTGTTCGTCCCTTATCAGGAATTTCATTTGCCTGAACGTTTCTTCCTTGACATACGCAGTAATGTACAACTTTGCGTCGAGCAATGTCCGACGTTCCGAATTTCCAATACTTAAAACACGTAGAACCCTACATCAACTCCCTTTATCCTCTCTTCCTCTCTTCCACTCTTCCCCTACCAACACTGGGCCCATACATCCCTTATACGACTTGCTCTTTCTGTTGGCGCTATCAGCTTGGCCGCTTGTTGCTCCCTTTGGTTGCTTCCCTTGGTCGCTTCGGCTCTACTTTTGGCGTCGTCGTCTGAGCATTGTCCTTTACGGCACATAATTTTCTACACTCTACTCCGTACAGTTTCTACATAGTCATTCACAGCCGCCGCAAACACTCCTCTAGTGCCCCATTGCCTACAGCACTGACACAATCAAGCCGGTGACACCCTTGATACGCAACTGCATCTACCTCCATCGATCGTTGCCTTCAGCCCTCTCCCTCCATCTCCGCTTTCCCTCCATTGCTCAACAGCGCAAGACTCCAACTTCACACAAATGAGATTCAGGGTTATTTCGGAATCACGCGCAGATTTGGGTTGAACTCCACTGGTCCCCCTTTGTAATTTCATCCTATTTATTGAAATTAATGTCAAACTCATAATGTTTTGATGCACATTGCATTTTCTTACCCCACTGGCATCTGTTTCCGAAGTAGTGGCGTGTTACTGAATTTTATGCCTGAAACAAACAGTGCATGGTCACAATTTTTCAATCTCAATCGTTTCCCCATTTTTATTGTTATTACTGGCTATCGTACAACATTAGTAGTAACAATGGTCCACACTCCCAAATATCAGGTATATTGTTTACGTTGCTACCGGGACTCTCCTCTGATCACTACTGGTTACGGAAAGCAGAAGGTTACCAAGAAGAAGAGACCCCCCTTGTTTACAGCGTGACTAAGAAAGAAAACGGGAGTAGTTGTTTCTCCCGGTCTTCTGGACCATATTGCACGTAATCTGGGTACATGTTATTCTTATTACTACCGGTGTTTGGGAGTAGATGATTTTGCATCTTCGTTGTTCATTAGAAAATCAAGGAAGAAGCTTGAGAATGCTACTCAACAATTAGGTCTAACAAACACCCGTAACAGTCCACAGAGTAGTGACAGCCCATTACCAGAGGTGCTCGACAATCAAGTTATGTATGACCCTTCTGTCGAACCGATTGGGCGTGCCTTGATTGGTCGGGAACTAAGAAACATAGAGGATGATGATGATTCTGTCTCCGATGACAATTTGTTCTTTCCTAATGCCGACAATGAGGAAGAAGGAAGTGAGAGCATAGAGGCCCCCCACTCTTTGATTATCAATGATGAAGAAGGCAACAACATTGATGTTGACGATTCCCATCGTGATTCAAACACGCTAGTAATTACGACACCCAATGTAGGAAGGAACATATCTGATGAACTGAAGGTCAAGATCAAGTTAATGAAAATCATGCGGAATCATAGTATACCATTAGTTGCAGAGAAGGAATTGTATGAATGGGCTATCAAATCGGAACGGCTTAATTTATTTTCATGGACTAACGGCAATCTCATAAAGACCAGGGCAAGTGTCATGAAGGAGATTTCCGCAACTGTGCCTGAAATAAAAGGCGATGGGTTTGAACCTCATCTTATTGACTGGTGTTCTAAGAAATCACAGAATGCTGATGTTTCCAGTCGCAAACAAATGTATGTCCGGTCGTTCCCAAAAGCACTTCATTCCCTATTAACAAATGTGACTTTGGTGAAGGAAGACAATCTGTCATTCCCCCATGCTGAAGACCCAACCTTACCAGTCCGTTATCCAGAACTTCAAGGGAATATTGATATTGATGAACTCCATCATGGTGAATGGTGGATCAACACTTGGGAGAAGAGATGTAAATCCAAATCGAATGAAATTCTGGTGCCTATTATTCTCTACATGGATGGAATTGCAATTGACAATAGTGGTCAAACCACTCTTACCCCACTGAACATGACTCTTGGCATATTCAACACCCTAACTTGAAACTCCTGGCCGGATGCCTGGGAGGCTATATATTATCACCCAACATGTCCAGGTGATAAAGGTGCCGAATCAATTGACAATGTGAACAATCTTCACTCTGGCCTTTGTTTGGCTGTTTCATCTTTGAAAGATGCCTGCAACCAAACGGATGGTATTGAATGGTCTAATTTGCTGTGGAACAAGAAGAAATGGTCTGTTTTAATGAAATTTGCGGTCGCTTATTTCATAGGTGATACTCCCCAGCACGACCAACTTTGTGGTCATTATCAAAGGTCAAATTCAAAGATGATCTGTAGGCATTGCAATTGTCCCAGAGCACTTGGTATTCATGCTCGTGTGAATGTTTGAAGGTTCCTGTTTCAGTTAAAACTGGTAACATGCAAGTGTCTAAGCACCAAAATGGGGAAGAGTACCACTCCATTCGTCTCTGGAATATATCTGATTTTACTGCTCCAACGGTTGACAAAGGAGTGAATGTTGAACAGTATTTCAAAAACATCTCTCACCACGGTGTACATAACGGCAACGCTTTTTATGATCTTGATTTTGGGGAAAACCCACATAATATTCATCTAGCATCGCCTGGAGAGAGACTCCATATGCACCAACTTGGTTGCGCAAAGCGTGCAGCAGAGACGTTCTGCGAGGACTTTTTAGGCAATAACCAGCGGCTGCTTGGTGAGATGGAAAGGTTAGCCAGTTACTACGGTGGTGCTGTTCAGAGGCAATCTGATCGCGACTTCCCACGAACCAATTTTTCAGAATCAATACATACAGCAAAGAAGGAGGGTAACCAGTACATTGGAATGCTTTATATTCAGATGCTGTCACTTCTGTCTGCTGGAGGCCGTCAATTGTTGTTGTCTCAAAAGACTCCTTCCAATCTTGAGAACAAGAGCAGAAAGTGTGAAGACAAAGTTGACCGGCGTATTTACGCCATTGAGTTGTTGTTGGGTATGGAAGAGTTCCTAAAGTACGCTGGAACGCTTGACGAGGTTTTCAAACAAGACAAGAAAGGTGTTTTGAATCTTGACAAAATGGTTGTTCTTTTCATCAACTGTATAAATAACAATCTTCAACAAAGTAAGGGAGAGGGTAACAATCTGGTGAAGAATCACATGTATTTTCATTTATCACAGTACATGAGATTATTTGGTCCTCCAACTGGATGGGACTCTGCCGCGAGGGAGAGCAATCATAAAACTGAAGTGAAGGCTCCTGCTAAGAGAACTCAACAAAACAAGTCCACACTTATGAAGCAAACTTGCAACCGAGTGATGGAGTATCGAACTATTGATCGACTTGACCGTGAATTTGATTTGTTCGAACATATACCCATAACCGGACCAAATCATCCTAAGGAGGGTGGTTGGTCAGCTGGGTCTTCGTTTTGGATTGGTGTGATGAATGGTCTCCCTTACATGAAGTGGGATGAAAAAAAACGCAAGTGTACCCTGGTTTCCATTGGATGTTCTCAAATTTTGTTGCGACGTGGTCCTTCCGGCTGTGGGCACCAGCAAGCTTTTTGGAACCATGGAGCACAAGAGGTATGACAAATATTGTGAGATGAAATTATTGTTTCGTGCCCACCCATCATTTAAGTCTGATTCTGGACAATTGTCCAATGTATGGTACGACTGGGCTAATTTTCAACTCGACCTCCTTGATGCGCGTGGACTGCAAGTTTATCCATGTCAGATTCTGTGCCTGCTTTACCTCGAAGGTCCTTTCCCCGTGGGTAGCTCCGTTAGTGGTTTCGAATTAGTGCACGATGGTTATTATGCCGTTGCTTGTTGCTTTGTTTCTGCAGACCCCATACCGAGCAAGAGGGATAAAGGAAAAAAACACCACAATTTTGCAACCAACATCTTTGTCCGACATTCCGAATTTCCAGTACTTAAAACACGTAGACTTCTACACAGAATTCCTTATACTCTTTTTCCCCCTCTATCCCTTGACCAATCCAGATACCAGGCCCCACACCTACCATCTGCAACTTGCTCCTTCTGTTGTTGCTATTGGTTTGGTTGTTCGCCTGTTGCTTCCTTTGGTTGCTTTGGCTGTTCTCCCCTTGCCGTCGTTTGGGCTTCCCGTCCGTCACATAATTTTCTACGCGGTCTTCATTACAGTTTCTACGTAGCAGGACGAACCTCTGTTACGATACGCCACATAATTTTCTACTCTGTCTCCAATACAGTTTCTACGTAGAAGCAAGCAAGTGTCTTTGTATCCACAAACAAACAACAACAACAACAGCAGATCCCTCAATCGCACCATCCAACAGCAGCGCCCCCAACAACAGAAACACCCCCGTCCATCGCACATCGCATTGCACCTAACATTCTGCCTTCCTTCCCCCATTGCCAACATCTTCCTCTCGCTCTTGCGGACACGCCGGTACTAGTCTGGTCCTCAATTTTACCTCCACACACGGCGTCTCTTCTTGCTTCAAACACGTATGCAGCTCCAGCAACCGAACCGTCTCCAATCTGAGTACACCGTACCTCCACACACGGCGTCTCTTCTTGCTTCAAACATACGCAGCTCCATCAACTAACCTGCCTCTAATCTGAGTACACCGCACCATCGTTGCGCCTCGTCCTCCATTATACCGACAATCGCCTTCATTCTGACGTTGATTCTCTTCCCTCCACACCCACCATCGACACAGCACAGCCCCGCCTGACGCCGCTGCTCTCGCCTGCCCTATCCAACTGCTTCATCAAATCAATCGCCCCCTCTACCAGCGATCATACAGCCGCTCCATCGCTCGAGCTCCCTCTTCTCCGCTTACTCCCTACACAACGTACCTTGTTTGTTGAGGCTATAGAATCACCCACCATCGACACAGCACCGACCGGCGCCGCTTCTATTGACTCTCCACCTGCTTCATCGAATCAATTGCACTCTCTCCCAGCAATCACTATAAACCAATTCCCAGCATGCCTACCCCCACTACTCCTACTAAGCCTCCTGAGGGCCGCTCCTCTGCTTCTTCCCCCAAGAAAAGACTCCAGTCTACGCCCTCTCTATCTTCTTTTTCTGCCCGCTCCTCTGCATCTAGCTCTCGCTACCCCAATCACGCCCATCTGAAGAAGTCCTCCCCCCCACCCCTGCTCCTACCCGGGCCACTCCTTCTCCTTCCTCTCTTTGTCCCCGGAAAGATGCATCTCTGTCTGCTTGTTCCTCTTCCTTGGCCAGCCAATCCTCTGTTACCTCCATGTCTGTCTCTTCATCTGATTCCTCTGTGGCCTCCTCTACTCAGTCTGCTACGAAGCCTGCTCCTTGTCAGGTTTCTAAGAAGCCAGCCCTTAAGTCTCCCCCCCTTCAGCCTCCCGCTCTCAAGCAGCTTGTCCTTACTCCCTCAGCTCTTCAGCAGCCAGCACCATCTGCCTCTCATCCCGCCCCTGCCCCAGCTCTTAAGCAGTCTCTCCTCCAGCCGCCCCCCTCCCTGACTCCCTCCCCCAGCTTGGATCGTCAAGCACTTCGTAAACAGGCTCTGGCCGCTGCAAACCAGGCCCACTCCGCTTCCTTCCTTTGGCGCTTTTATGGTGATGGCCATTTCCCGACCCCATCTTCCATCCAACACCTCCGGAAGTCTCCAGCTCAGACCCGAGTTTGGAACGCCTCTCCTAGTCCTACCCACTTCTTCAGCAAGAAGGATGGCCGTGATAAGAAATCCATTCATGATGTGTGCCGCCTCTCAGTTGCCCCGGTGTATGCCTTGGTCCATCCAGATGGTTCTGATTGGAGGTCTGCTACTGTGGAGGCTCTGGTTTCCCTGGCTTCCGCGTGTTTCCAAGGCTCTGCCGAGTGGACCGAATCCCCTCCTGGCCAAGCCCTCCGGAAATGTCTCATTGGTCTTGCCAAGATGTCTCCCAAATGCTTTGATGACCTTTACTGTGAGGGCAACCTTATGCCTAGCACTGAAGGGCAGGTTTGGCTGTCTGCCAACAGGGTCCTTGGCTCTCACTGGTTCATCAAGACTAAGCCTCCTGCTCCAGCTCCTACAGCCGCCTCCAACTCTTCCACCCAGGTGTCTGGCTCTCGGTCTGTCTCCTTTTTTCCTTCTGTTGGTGCTGCTTCGGTTATTTCCTCCTCTGTCGGTCACTTTCTTCAATGGCGGGGGGTTTGCTCCAGTGATTCCAGGGCTCCGTGAAGTTGATGTCACTGAAGGTACCAAGTTCTCCTACAGCTCCTGCTTCACTCTGTCTCTCCCCAGGCTGATGTCACCTTGCCCTAGTGACTTGTACGATGAAATGCTAAAGTCCCTGACTGATGCACTCAGCTTGCTCTGGTCTGTAGACCAAAAGCTGGTCCTCTATGTTTTTCCTTCCCACGCCAGCATCAACCCCAAGGCTAAGCCCGTCCCCAAGCTCTGGTCTACCCTGCCTGACCGGCAAACTCTTGAACTTTACGTTGCTTCACTCTGGCTCCGGGTTCAAGCTGCACCCCACCTTTGGTTCTACATTGGCCACAGTGTCCCCGTGGATACTCTGCTGTCTGACACTCTCCTTCAGCGCCTCCAGGACCGTGAAATGGACTTCAAGTACAATCATATTCAAGCCTCTACTACTGTCACCTGTGGTTTCCTGCTCAGTTCCTATATGCAGAGTTTTGATCTTGATCATTACAATGCATTGCTCCAGACCCATCCTTGGTTTCAAGCCTTCCCTATTGCTGTCATCCGGAAGAACATTCGGCTAGACAATTCACGAACTCCTGATCCCTCCCCTGTCCCAGCTGCACATATTTTGTGTGATTCTACCAAGGGTTCTCAGACTGTCAAGCTTTTGAAGGTCCAGTTCAATCACTGCTCTGCGTCTGATATAGCATCCCTACCTGATGGTAAATTCTACAAGCTTATTGAGACTGCTACCAATCCCTCTGACCGCTGCCTTCCCCCTTCCAAGCTGAAGACCCTTTGTCAAGCCAAGCACCGTCAAGCCAAGTTCATCAAGACCCATGAAACTGCTTCTGTTCTAGGTGTTGTTGACTTGGATCTTCCTGTCAATTTGGGCCACGGCTTGAGTGCCACCACCTTGTGCCGTGTTCTTCTGGGAATCCGTACTAGTAGGGACAACTGGTCGATGATCTGTCCATTGACTCCCTTTCCAACGCTGTTACTTTTGACCTTGATATGCACTTCTCTTTTCAGGTTCGTGAGGACAGTGGTGGGTGTGGTTTTGATGATGGCCAGTCCATGTCTACTCTTGCTACCGGCACTTCCAACATCACTTCTGTTCTGGGTGCCACTCCGACTACTGCCCTCCCCGGTGGCACTGCCATGGCTGAAATTTTGCCTCCTGCTGCCAAGCGCCCCACAGCCCTCTACTCTCCTCTACGCTCTGGTCTCACCTCCATAGCTTTTTCTCCCGGCACCGATGCTAGTGTCAGCAAACTGAGCCATACCAATGCCTCCACCAGCTCTGCTCCGGTTTCTCTCCTCTCCGTGCGACAGACACGGTATGCATCTGATCATGGTTAGGAACCCTTGCTTCTGGCTTGGTGGAATGCCTACCTCTCCAAATTCCACCTTTGCATCCCTCAGTTTCCCTTCCTCTTCTTCAGCTCCTCCTGTTTCCCAACGTGTCCCCTCCACCGTGTTTATCCTAGCCCTGCACCAGGTGTCACTTCAGGTGCTTTCCCCAGCAATGCATTTGGAGTGCTTCCCAGTGCTTCACCCAGGGTTGCATCCAGTATTACACCCAGCGCAGCCCCAACTTGGGATCCCAGTGTCTGACCATGCTCTGCACACAGTGTTTCTCTTAGCACTGCACCCAGCGTCACTCCAAGTGATTCCCCCAGTAATGCCTATGGCATGCTTCCCAGTGCTTCCCCTCGGTTTGCATCCAGTGTCATACCCAGCGCGGCCCCAACTGAGGATCCCAGTGTTTCACCCTGTTCTGCATACAGTGTTTCTCCTCGCACTACACCAGGTGCTGCTCCAAGCGCTTCCCCAAGCCCTGCATTTGGAGTGCTTCCCAGTGCTTCACCCAGGGTTGCATCCAGTGTCACACCACGTGCTGCATCAACTGGGGATCCCCGTGTTTCACCATGATCTGCACACAGTGTTTCTCCTAGCACTGCACCAGGCGTCACTCCAAGTGCTTCCCCCAGCAATGCATTTGGCCTGCTTCCCAGTGCTTCACCCAGGGTTGCATCCAGTGTTACACCAAGTGCTGCATCAACTGGGGCTCCCAGTGTTTCACCATGATCTGCACACAGTGTTTCTCCTAGCACTGCACCAGGCGTCACTGAGCGCGCCAAATACATGAAATTGAACAGTTGGTAAGTTCCTATTTCCGATTTAACAAAAAAATAATGGTTGATCACGTTGATAGAAGACGTTTCCACACTGACGGTTCAGGGTACAATGATTGATACACAGATAACAAACAGCCCAGCGAGCAGTGTATCAGGTAGTGAGACACAGAACACGAATGATAGCACAACAGATAAAACCGATAGCACCAGTAACAGCAGCGGTGCAAAAGACAATTTGCAAGAGCGCACTGACAACAACATTAAAAATTACATTACTGCATACGACAAGGAAGAAAAGTTCAGGCAAATGAAATGTCCGATGATGGACAAACAAGGTACACAATACATAAAGACAATTATTACCATGATTGTAAAATTGAATCATCAAAATAAACTACCAGCGACATGGAACGTCCATGCGCCAAAGTGGAGTGGAATGTTCTGTAGAGCAATAACTACATGTAGGCACAATGCCCAGACACTAGCGAGGAAAAATTATAAAGGTGAGAACCGACAAGAACAACATTGTTCCCATTAGACATATTTTCAAATAACTAACCATATCGTATTGTTCACATTGATGCATAGACGATAAAAGGAACAAACAGATACCGGATAGTTTCCCAGGAACGGTTCTAATCAAGAAGGAAAACGAAAACACAAACTCAGAAAATAGGTACCAATTGCACAAAGACTATCGATGGAAAAAATACACCGGAATTACAATATTTCTTCAAAAGAATTCTTGGTGCAGTCTCGCCTAAAAAGATGGACTTCAAAAAAAATGGTACAAACAACAATCAGTAACATTTTCACTCCGAGCAATGAAGCTTTTGCTCTGCTATTCCTTTACAACGACTATGAATCATGGCTCAACACAACAACGTCACATAAACGATGCTCGTGCTTTCGTCAAATTCGTGCAATGTTTTAAAATATTCCGAAACATTTTGTTTTGCACACAATAAATAATTCTCTACCTATTTTTGCACGCAACAATTTCAAGTAGGTCTATTTTCACATCCAGTGTTTCAGCCCGTTTATCATGGTTGTCCACAATTTTTCTATTCTACAATTTTTTTTCAAGCTTACCCCGATAATAATTATTCTCCATTCAATTTTTGTTTTTGTCCACACGAATGTCATGTTTTGTAATAATATCCTCTGTGTACAATGATATTGTCGTAGTGTTATTACGATTATTTTCATAAATTTATGAGCTTCTTGATAACCATCAAGAATATATTCTGTTACGTTGCTTTCACATTACTCACACTACGTTTTTCGAATATCAAAAGCCACTAACCATATTTTTGTACATATAAGAAAGTATTTTATCCGCATTTGCAATACTCTCCAGCATTTTACAATATTCACCCTACGCTTATCAAATACCGAAAAGCAACAAATATATTTTGTAACAAATACAAAAGTATTTTATCAGCCTTTGAAATTACCTCATTTATTGTATTATATTCGAACAGCACACCCCGAACAATATTGTGCAAGCCATAAAATAATAATGAACAAGCCGTTCTACTATAATGATGTTGATATCACCAATTACTCTTGTTCGTTTTTATTGTATTCCATGAAATGTGTAGTCCTCATCATCTTCGCCTAGAATTTCAACCAAGGTACGTTTTCGCTTCCGTTGTTTTCCCTCTTCGTCCTCCTCCTTATCTTGTTGTTTATGATTGCCATTTTGCTTTTGGTACATTTTAAGTATTTCCGTCTCTAATTCTTTCGACTGTTGTTCCTCCCTTCGTTCTTCTAATTCACTTACTAGGTATTCGTAAAGATCTTGTCCCTCGTTACTCCACCCCTCCTTATTTCCTGACTTACCGTCAGTGAATTTTTTTCTCAACCTCGTGCCCTTTGTTGTGTTTAGCCACAAGTCGTAGCCGTTGTAAAGGAAAAGCAATGCAAAAGCTTCATCGCTTGGGGGGAAAATGTTACTGACTGTCATTCTGACTGATTTTCTTTTGAAGTCTGTCTGTTTTGGTGACACCGCTCCAAGAATTCTTTTCATGAAGTATTTGAATTCTGGTGAATTTTTCCACCGATAGTCTTCGTGCAATTGGTACCTATTTTCTGAGTTAACGGCTTGTGTGTCCGTGATTAGAACCGTTCCTGGGAAACTATCTGGTATCTGGTTGTTCCTTTTATCGTCTACGTGTCAGTGTTAATATGACCAAAATGTTAGAATGGATTATGAAAGATTGCATGCCGGCAATCATTTTCTTGTTGGTTGCGTACCTTTGTAGTTTTTCCTGGCAAGAGTTTGAGCATTGTGCCTACACGCAGTCACTGCTCGGCAATAAATTCCACTCCACTTTTGGTCTTTTATATCAATTGTATTTGGTATTTCATTGTTATTCGCTTGTTTTACAATTTTGAATATCGTTGCCTTCACGAATCTAATCTCTGGCAGGAATTTAAATTTCCTGAATGCTTTTTCTTTGACATGTTTGACAATGCTGTTTTCCAAGTTAATGTTATCGGAGTCTTTTGTTGTCTGTAGAATATTTCTGTTGCTACTGTCTGTGGTTTTATATGTTTGGCTATCGTTTGTGTTTGTTCAGTCACTTCCCGATACACTGCTGTTTGGGCTGTTTGTGTTATTGGTAACAATGGTTTTACCTGTCACCGGATTGCAACTACTACTCAGTTCTACCATTATTTTTTTGTTATCTCGTGCACCTCAACTTACCGTTTTTTCCTTTGATTGATTTGGCGCGCTATTTTTATGAAAATAATGTTGTTTTGTAGGAATCGTTTGGTATTTTCCCCCCCCTTTATACTGTACACACTGTAAGTTCTTGGTTGACTGCCTCCCAGGAAGCGCTGTATTACTATTAATTGTACTTACCTGTGAGTGTTGTTTTACTGGCGCCTGCCTATCTTTTTTTCGAGCGTGCCGTGATATTCTGGAATGTGGTGTTCTCAAAATTTTGACGCAGACCCGAACATTTTGATGTTCCCTACCCTACCGTACTTACTGTACCGTATCATTCCGTATTCTCTTATTTATTGTTTTTCCATTTTCTGCAACGGCGTTGCAGAAAATGCCTTTTTTTAAATGGTTGATACTCACCCCTTAATTAATTTTTTCGCGGATCACAATCTGTTGGTACAATGCACAGAAATAGTCTGATTCAAAAACAGACTAGCTTTAAGTAGTGTAACTTTCCCCGTCCGAATGCGATTGGTTTTTGATATACCGTAGATGTTAACGTGTCCGGTGGATCGATTCCTCCGTAGAAACGTGTACATGGTGTATTCTCTGTAGCTTTTTGGTATTATTTTTTTATTACGGTGCACACAAATTGTACGATTCAAAAAGAGACTAGCTTTAAGTAGTGTAACTTTCCCCGTTTGGATATGATTGGTTATTGATGTAGAGGTGAATGTGTCCGGTGGTTCGATTCCCCCGTAGAGACGTGTACCAAGGGTAGTAGATTCAGCAATTTTTTGTTATTATTTTTTGATTTTCTTATGAAGAAGTAACCAAAATAGAGTTTCTCAGTTACTTTTTTAGTGCAAAAGTGTGTTATTTTCTGCAATTTTTGGATGAATATTGCTCATACTAATGATTGGGGAGACAATGAAACAATATTGACAATTCTCAGGCTGATACTTTAGTCAGCATGAATTTTATAATAATGTTTGTCCCTGGCCATGCATGTACCAAAATAGTGATTGCTAGTCACTTTTTGAGTGCAAAAGTGTGTCATTCGAGGCAATTGAAGGCTGAATATTGCTCATACTATGTATTGGGTAGACTATGAAACAATATTGACAATTCTCAGGCTGATACTTTAGTCAGTATGAATTTTATAATAATGTTGCCATGCATGTACCAAAATAGTGATTGCTAGTCACTTTTTGAGTGCAAAAGTGTGTCATAGGCTTCAATTTCAGGATGAATATTGCTCATACTATGTATTGGGTAGACTATGAAACAATATTGACAATTTTCAGGCTGATACTTTAGTCAGTATGAATTTTATAATACTGTTTGTCCCTCGCCATGCACGTACCAAAATAGTGATTGCTAGTATTATTTTCCTTTTGAAACTGGCTGTTGAGCTGACTCAATCCAAAGGCAAAGAAGAGCAACAGGAGCTGTGGCTGCAGGCCGGTTGAGGTGCCGGTCTGTTTCTGGTCTAATATTTCTCTGATATCCACTACGATTGAACGTAAGTCCAATCAGATCTATTCTAACTACCGGTGGGCTCAGTCAGTTAGATCTTAGGCTTGTAGTTCTACAGTGGGAAGCATGGCTACCGATGCAAGGTTTAAGGTTGAATAATCAAATAATCTAAAAGTATAAGATAGAGAGATGATCCTTACTGGAGAGCAAGTATCTCTTCTAAAAATCGCATTGTCGCTAATACAACACGATATTTTATACAGCAGAAAACAAGCTCGTGAGCAGCGCTTCGAACCTCTGCTGTCTTTTCTTGAAAACAGCACACTTAACAAGAGATTGCATGTGTGAACCTCTAGTGTGTGTTCTTCTTCGGTTACTAAGTATCGAACGTCGATCGTAAGAATGACTGTTGTTCGATCACTAAGTATCGAATTTGGGTGTCAGAATGACGATTGCACCTCTGGTTCGGTCTTACTCGTAAGAGTGACTGTTGTTCGACCACTAAGTATCAAATTTGGGTGTCAGAATGACGATTGCACCTCTGGTTTGGTCTTACTCCAATCTTACAGAGAGAAAAACTTCACCTTTGAGTCTCATTATTCCAACCACTGAAGGTGCACTTCGACTCGTAGTATCGTATCATTCCAGCTGCAGTACTGTAAGTTACGTAGGAATATACGTACGTAATTTAGAGTACTGTAGTTTTCGCGTACGTGCAAAAGGAATTTAATAGCTAGTCACTTTTTGAGTGCAAAAGTGTGTCATTGTCTGAAATTTCAGGATGAATATTGCTCATAACATGGATTGGGTAGACTATGAAACAATGGGTGATTCCCGAAATACTTTTTTGTAACGTACATAAATTTCTGTTTTTAGTATTTCGGGAATGAAAATTTCGTACATACTTTTTTTGGCGGGAAAGTGCATAAATCTCATTTTGGAATGTGGAATCTCATTTTGGAATATGTATGTATAAACAAGCATGCACGAAGCAACATGTGGATTCCGAAACAACATGTGGATTCCGTCATAAAAAAGTGTAACGTTACAAATCATAGTCGACGTGAGCTCACCTCGACTATGATTTGTAACATTAAGACTGGTTAAGTAGAAAATTTCGTGTTTATGTAGTACATAAAAGTATTTCGGGAATCACCCAATATTGACAATTCTCAGGCTGATACTTTAGTCAGTATGAATTTTTCAGTAATGTTCTTAGACCGAACAATGCTCAATAAGTCAGTTTGTGCCCTGTAACTGCACCAAAAATAACCTCTTTTGTGCCATTTGGAGAGACAAATCACAACATTTCAAGCATTCAGTGGGGAAAAGTTGTTCCTAATATGTATTTGATGAGTCCTGATAAATGTATTCATGGCTTGGATTGGATAGTTTTGGAATCATTACCCAATAAGTCAGTTTTTGCCCGGTAACTGCACCAAAAATAACATCTTTTGTGCCATTTGGAGTGACAACCCACCACATTTCCAGCATTCTGTGAGGAAAAGTTGTTCCCAATATGCATTTGAGGACTCATGATTAATGTATTAATGGCACAGACCGGATACTTTTGTAGTCATTACCCAATAAGTCAGTTTGTGCCCTGGAATTCTTGCACCAAAAATACCCTCATGTTTGCCATTTTGATAGACAAACCACAACATTTCCACCATTCTGTGGGGAAAAGTTGTTCCCAATATGCATTTGATCAGTCATGATAAATGTATTCATGGCTTGGACCAGATACTTTGGGAGTCATTACTCAATAATTCAGTTTGTGCCCTTGAATTGTTGTACCAAAAATACCATCATGTTTTCCATTTGGAGAGACAAACCACAACATTTCCAGCATTCTGTGGAGCAAAGTTGTTCCCAATATGCATTTGATGAGTAATGATAAATGTACTCATGGCTTGGACCAGATACTTTGTGAGTCATTACCCAATAAGTCAGTTTGTGCCCTGGATTTACACCAAAAATAGTCTCTTTCGTGACATTTGGAGAGATAAGCCACAACATTTCCAGCATTCTGTGGGGAAAAGTTGTTCCCAATATGCATTTGATGAGTTATGAGATATATATTCATGGCTTGGACTGGATGGTTTGGGAGTCATTACCCAATAAGTCAGTTTGTGCCCTGAAATTGAATAAAAAATACCCTCATTTTTGCCATTTGGAGAGATAAGCCACAACATTTCCAGCATTCTGTGGGGCAAAGATGTTCCCAATATGCATTTGATGAGTCATGAGATATATATTATGGCTTGGACTGGATGGTTTGGGAGTCATTACCCAATAAGTCAGTTTGTGCCCTGGAATTGCACCAAAAATACCCTCATTTTTGACATTTCAAGAGATAAGCCACAACATTTCCAGCATTCTGTGGGGAAAAGTTGTTCCGAAAATGCATTTGATGAGTCATGAGATATATATTCATGGCTTGGACTGGATGGTTTGGGAGTCATTACCCAATAAGTCAGTTTGTGCCCTGGAATTGAACCAAAAATAGTCTCTTTCGTGCCATTTGGATACTGCTGTAGATTTCTACCCAAATTTGTTACCAGAAATTATCTAGTACAAAAATTATGTAGAAAGCTACTGCTGTAGATTTCTACGTAAATTTGTTACCAGAAATTATCTAGTACGAAAATTGTGTAGAAACCTACTGGTGTAGAATGCTACGTAAATATGTTACCAGAAATTATCTAGTACGAAAATTGTGTAGAAACGTACTGGCGTAGAATTGTACGGAAATTCGTTACCAGAAATTATCTAGTACGAAAATTTCTGGTAACGAATTTACGTAGCAATGTACAGTAGTAGCTTTCTACACAATATTCTACGATCGAACCAGAAGTGCAATCGTCATTCTGACACCCCAAATTGATACTTAGTGATCGAACAACAATCATTCTTACGATCGAAGTTTGATACTTAGTAATCGAAGAAGAACACACACTAGAGGTTCGATCAAACCAGAGGTGCAATCGTCATTCTGACACCCAAATTTGATACTTAGTGATCGAACAACAATCATTCTTACGATCGAAGTTTGATACTTATTAATCAAAGAAGAACACACACTAGAGGTTCGATCGAACCAAAGGTGCAATCGTCATTCTGACACCCAAATTTGATACTTAATGATCGAACAACAATCATTCTTACGATCAAAGTTTGATACTTAGTAATCGAAGAAGAACACACACTAGAGGTTCGCACATGCAGTCTCTTCTTAAGTGTGCTGTTTTCAAGAAAAGACAGCAGAGGTTCAAAGCGCTGCTCACGAACTTGTTTTCTGCTGTAGTGTTGTATTAGGGGCAAAAAATCACCTGTTCGAAAAGTGAATTTAATTCACTTTCCAATCAAATTGAACGAGCTCATTTTCCAACTTATCTGAGTAGAGTCGTGTTCTTGTTTCTTGCAAGCAACACTTCGTCCGAGAACGTGGGATCCGACCCTCTTCGTCACATGTGGCACGTGACGATGTCACGAGCACAACGATCTGTTTTCAGATATTTCAGTCCAAAATGACAGCCTTGTACTGCAAAAGAAGTAGAAAGCATTCGATTAGAGATTAGTTGCTGGACAGATAGTAGTGTTTGAATTAGCTACCCAAACACAGACGTCTCAAAAGCACAAAATCTGCATCAATTGCCTATATATCAACAGGAACAAGACCCTGTTTTTTGTGACATAGGAGTTACAAGTCTGCAAATCAACCGCAGCACCAACAACGGCCGTCGGAACAACATATTGGCAACAACGATTTGAATTGAAGGCAACACTAAATCAAAGGCAACACCGAGTGGAAGGCAACACCAATTGGAAGGTAACAACGTGAGATAGATAGACATTGACGCCTGCCTGTTGCATTGCTGATGATGTTCTTTTTGCTCACTTCTATTTTTTCTTCTTATTTTCATAGGGACAGATCGGAACAACGGATCGGAACAATAAAGGTGTGGCGAATCTTTCCTGGTGTCACTAGAGGTGTGTTGTCTTCTTCCCTGGAGGCTGCAACATCAGACCAGAACACGAATCGGAACAATATAGGTGCGGCGAATCTTCCCTTGAGGTGGAACAATGGATTGGAACAACAAATCGTCAGCAACGAATCGATCAGACCAACCGTGTAGGTTAGCATGTAGATTATATTATTCTGTTGTTATTATTTACTCTACTACATCAATAGATACTCACCCATTTTGTTCAATTAGTATATGTTTTCATAGATCAGCAACAGCAACAACAATCAAATTGCAAACGGCAGCGGTAACAACAGACAGCAAGCATCACGGAGCGGCAAAATAGAGAGCGGCGACAGAGAGCAATCAAGCGCAATTGAGCAATTGGTAACAGCAAGAGCAACAGCGAGAGCAACAGCAGCAAGCGGCAGCAGCGAGAGCAACAGCCGCAACCGGGAACAATTGAACCAACCGCAACCGGGTACAATCAAACCAACCGCAACCGGGAACAATCGAACCAACCGAAACCGGGAACGATCGAACTGCAAAGCAAGAGCAACAGCAAGAGCAACAGCAACCACCAGGAACGATTGAACCATTGGCATCGGCATCCGCATCGGCACCCGCATCGGCACCCGCATCGGCACCCGCATCGGCACCCGCATCGGCATCCGCATCGGCATCCGCATCGGCATCCGCATCGGCATCCGCATCGGCATCCGCATCGGCATCCGCATCGGCATCCGCATCGGCATCCGCATCGGCATCCGCATCGGCATCCGCATCGGCATCCGCATCGGCATCCGCATCGGCATCCGCATCGGCATCCGCATCGGCATCCGCATCGGCATCCGCATCGGCATCCGCATCGGCATCCGCATCGGCATCCGCATCGGCATCCGCATCGGCATCCGCATCCGCATCCGCATCCGCATCCGCATCCGCATCGGCATCGGCATCGGCATCGGCATCGGCATCGGCATCGGCATCCGCATCGGCATCGGCATCCGCATCCGCATCCGCATCCGCATCCGCATCCGCATCAACAGCACACCTCCTCCTCCAACACATCTTGCCGCAGCGTACAATTTGACACATCGTCGGCAACAGCAACTGCAATCTTCAGCAATTTGTCTTCTACTCAGAAAATAGAAAACGAAAAATACACATGAAAAGGTGGGTATGACTGTACCGTACTAGTATACCATCCAAAATACGGGAAAAGGGCATTTGGTGCAACGCCGTTGCAGAAAATAGAAAAACACAAAATACACATGAAAGGGTGGGTATGACTGTACCATACTAGTATACCATCCAAAACACGGGAAAAGGGCATTTGGTGCAACACCGTTGCAGAAAATAGAAAAACGCAAAATACACAAAAAAGGGGGGTATGATTGTACCGTAGTAGTATACCACCGAACATACGAAAAAAGGCATTTGGTGCAACGCCATTGCAGAAAATAAAAAAACACAAAATACACATGAAAAGGTGGGTATGATTGTACCGTAGTAGTATACCATTGAACATACAAAAAAAGGCATTACGTGAAAAAATGCTGTTGATAATGAAAATTTTTCTGCAACAGCGTTGCGGAATACTGGAAAAATGAAAAAAACGGAAAATCCATTTATGTACAAATATCTGATAATAAACTTGTTCATTCAAGTCATGTGCTGTTTTCACCATCTCGTACTATTGATTGTAAATCCTTCTTTTCCAGTGCAGCCATTGTCTCACAGAAATTAAACAACCGTTGTTCACGATTTCCCAGCACAAAATATTGGTCAGGACTACCATGGTTTCTAACAACGGCAGCTTCGGACTCAATGGCGTTGCAGTCGAACAGATACAATTTGTTCCACAACTCACCTTGCTTTACCAATGCATGATGGTGTTTTTTCCCTTTATCCCTCTTGCTCGGTATGGGGTCTGCAGAAACAAAGCAACGAGCAACGGCATAATAACCATCGTGCACTAATTCAAAACCACTAACGGAGCTACCCACAGGGAAAGGACCTTCGAGGTAAAGCAGGCACAGAATCTGACATGGATAAACTTGCAGTCCACATCCATCAAGGAGGTCGAGTTGAAAATTAGCCCAGTCGTACCATACATTGGACAATTGTCCAGAATCAGACTTAAATGATGGGTGGGCATGAAACAATAATTTCATCTCACAATATTTGTCATACCTCTTGTGCTCCATGGTTCCAAAAAGCTTGCTGGTGCCCACAGCCGGAAGGACCACGTCGCAACAAAATTTGAGAACATCCAATGGAAACCAGGGTACACTTGCGTTTTTTTTCATCCCACTTCATGTAAGGGAGACCATTCATCACACCAATCCAAAACGAAGACCCAGCTGACCAACCACCCTCCTTAGGATGATTTGGTCCGGTTATGGGTATATGTTCGAACAAATCAAATTCACGGTCAAGTCGATCAATAGTTCGATACTCCATCACTCGGTTGCAAGTTTGCTTCATAGGTGTGGACTTGTTTCGTTGAGTTCTCTTAGCAGGAGCCTTCACTTCAGTTTTATGATTGCTCTCCCTCGCGGCAGAGTCCCATCCAGTTGGAGGACCAAATAATCTCATGTACTGTGATAAATGAAAATACATGTGATTCTTCACCAGATTGTTACCCTCTCCCTTACTTTGTTGAAGATTGTTATTTATACAGTTGATGAAAAGAACAACCATTTTGTCAAGATTCAAAACACCTTTCTTGTCTTGTTTGAAAACCTCGTCAAGCGTTCCAGCGTACTTTAGGAACTCTTCCATACCCAACAACAACTCAATGGCGTAAATACGCCGGTCAACTTTGTCTTCACACTTTCTGCTCTTGTTCTCAAGATTGGAAGGAGTCTTTTGAGACAACAACAATTGACGGCCTCCAGCAGACAGAAGTGACAGCATCTGAATATAAAGCATTCCAATGTACTGGTTACCCTCCTTCTTTGCTGTATGTATTGATTCTGAAAAATTGGTTCGTGGGAAGTCGCGATCGGATTGCCTCTGAACAGCACCACCGTAGTAACTGGCTAACCTTTCCATCTCACCAAGCAGCCGCTGGTTATTGCCTAAAAAGTCCTCGCAGAACGTCTCTGCTGCACGCTTTGCGCAACCAAGTTGGTGCATATGGAGTCTCTCTCCAGGCGATGCTAGATGAATATTATGTGGGTTTTCCCCAAAATCAAGATCATAAAAAGCGTTGCCGTTATGTACACCGTGGTGAGAGATGTTTTTGAAATACTGTTCAACATTCACTCCTTTGTCAACCGTTGGAGCAGTAAAATCAGATATATTCCAGAGACGAATGGAGTGGTACTCTTCCCCATTTTGGTGCTTAGACACTTGCATGTTACCAGTTTTAACTGAAACGGGAACCTTCAAAACATTCACACGAGCATGAATACCAAGTGCTCTGGGACAATTGCAATGCCTACAGATCATCTTTGAATTTGACCTTTGATAATGTCCACAAAGTTGGTCGTGCTGGGGAGTATCACCTATGAAATAAGCGACCGCAAATTTCATTAAAACAGACCATTTCTTCTTGTTCCACGGCAAATTAGACCATTCAATACCATCCGTTTGGTTGCAGGCATCTTTCAAAGATGAAACAGCGCAACGAAGGCCAGAGTGAAGATTGTTCACATTGTCAGTTGATTTGGCACCTTTATCACCTGGACATGTTGGGTGATAATATATAGCCTCCCAGGCATCCGGCCAGGAGTTTCAAGTTAGGGTGTTGAATATGCCAAGAGTCATGTTCAGTGGGGTAAGAGTGGTTTGACCACTATTGTCAATTGCAATTCCATCCATGTAGAGAATAATAGGAACCAGAATTTCATTCGATCCAGATTTGCATCTCTTCTCCCAAGTGTTGATCCACCATTCACCGTGATGGAGTTCATCAATATCAATATTCCCTTGAAGTTCTGGATAACGGACTGGTAAGGTTGGGTCTTCAGCATGGGGGAATGACAGATTGTCTTCCTTCACCAAAGTCACATTGATTAATAGGGAATGAAGTGCTTTTGGGAACGACCGGACATACATTTGTTTGCGACTGGAAACATCAGCATTCTGTGATTTCTTAGAACACCAGTCAATAAGATGAGGTTCAAACCCATCGCCTTTTATTTCAGGCACAGTTGCGGAAATCTCCTTCATGACACTTGCCCTGGTCTTTATGAGATTGCCGTTAGTCCATGAAAATAAATTAAGCCGTTCCGATTTGATAGCCCATTCATACAATTCCTTCTCTGCAACTAATGGTATACTATGATTCCGCATGATTTTCATTAACTTGATCTTGACCTTCAGTTCATCAGATATGTTCCTTCCTACATTGGGTGTCGTAATTACTAGCGTGTTTGAATCACGATGGGAATCATCAACATCAATGTTGTTGCCTTCTTCATCATTGATAATCAAAGAGTGGGGGGCCTCTATGCTCTCACTTCCTTCTTCCTCATTGTCGGCATTAGGAAAGAACAAATTGTCATCGGAGACAGAATCATCATCATCCTCCTCTATGTTTCTTAGTTCCCGACCAATCAAGGCACGCCCAATCGGTTCGACAGAAGGGTCATACATAACTTGATTGTCGAGCACCTCTGGTAATGGGCTGTCACTACTCTGTGGACTGTTACGGGTGTTTGTTAGACCTAATTGTTGAGTAGCATTCTCAAGCTTCTTCCTTGATTTTCTAATGAACAACAAAGATGCAAAATCATCTACTCCCAAACACCGGTAGTAATAAGAATAACATGTACCCAGATTACGTGCAATATGGTCCAGAAGACCGGGAGAAACAACTACTCCCGTTTTCTTTCTTAGTCACGCTGTAAACAAGGGGGGTCTCTTCTTCTTGGTAACCTTCTGCTTTCCGTAACCAGTAGTGATCAGAGGAGAGTCCCGGTAGCAACGTAAACAATATACCTGATATTTGGGAGTGTGGACCATTGTTACTACTAATGCCGTACGATAGCCAGTAATAACAATAAAAATGGGGAAACGATTGAGATTGAAAAATTGCGACCATGCACTGTTTGTTTCAGGCATAAAATTCAGTAACATGCCACTACTTTGGAAACAGATGCCAGTGATGTAGGAAAATGCAATGTGCATCAAAATATTATGAGTTCAACATTAATTTCAATAAATAGGGTGAAATTACAAAGGGGGACCAGTGGAGTTCAACCCAAACATGCGCGTGATTCCGAAATAACCCTGAATCTCGTTTGTGTGACGAAAGGGGACAAGGATAAGAAAGAAATTCACTGACAGTAAGTCAGGAATTAAGGAGGGGTGGAGTGTCAAGGGACAAGATCTTTACATATATGTCAAAGAGGAAATTAAAAAACGAAGGCAGGAACAACAAAAGAAAGATTTAGAGCTCGAACTATTTCAAACATACCAACAACAAAGTGGGTACGATATGAAACGACGGCAAAAGGAAGAAGCAAAAACAAACCAAACAAAATGGAAGCAAAAATATGACTATATGATGGACTCTCTTGACAAGGAGCACAAGGACTTTGAAATTTACCTCAAGCACGGACACAAATTCTAAAAGTAAATAACAGTAACAAAAATATAATACAGCAGTTAGTACTTCATTCAAATCTAATGTGGGTAGCTGCAATAAATAGGTCTGCTGCTATAATTGCATAGTACCAACAACATTATGGAAAATGCGGATAAAGTACTTTCTTAGTACAAAAATATGGTTGTTGGCTTTTGATATTCGATAAACATAGTGTGAGTATTGTGAAAGCGACGTGACAGAATAGATTGCTGGATATCAAGAAGCTCATATATTTGTTAAGAAATTTGAAGCAACGCTACGACAATATCAGTGTACATAGAGGATATTATTACCACAATTTCGACACCAAGCGACTTTGTCCGACGTTCCGAATTTCCAGTACTTAAAACACGTAGACTTCTACGCAGCATTCCTTATACTCTTGTTTCTTCCCTATCCCTTTCCCAATCCAGATAACAGGCCCCACACCTCTCAATTGCAACTTGATCCTTCTGTTGCTGTTATTGGTTGGTTGTTCGCTTGCTGGCTTCCTGTGGTTACTTTGGCTGTTCTTCCCTCAACGACGTTGTTGGGCTTCCAGGCCGACACATAATTTTCTACGAGGGTTCTAGTACAGTGTCTACGTAGCCTCAGTTTCGCTCCGACATTTAATTGTCTACACTGTCTCCAGTACAGTTTCTACGTAGCAACAAAGTGTCCCCCTATCCGAACTCTCCGTTGTTTCCCATTGCATCTCTTCCATCGAAGCCACTGACTCCACCCGCTGTTTCATCGCTTGCCCCGACGCTACACCATCCTCTCCCCCGTCACTCCACCTGCAGCCCCTTAGCTAGCGTTGATCGGCCTCCTCCCGCGGTTTCATCTCTTGCGTCGACGCTCAATAGCGGCTCTACCAATCACACCATCCAACCCCATCCAACCGTACCACCCGCAGTACTTCTCTTGCGTCACCGCGTTGAATCGACCCAATCACCCTGACCTTGTTCTACGTCATCTACCCCTTTTCTAGTGCAGAACCCTCCGTATCCTTCAGCTCCTCTTCCTCCATACGCTCCGGTTCCAACGGCTGCCGTCCCATCGCTCTATTCGGCTCTGCACCACCAATTACACAATTTGTTACGGACACTGTTCCTGACACTCCATTTGACTGCTCTAAGCAATACACCCCACCGACTGCATCTATCCAATCGATAGCTGCATTGCCCATACTCCCACGCCGTTCAACGCTTGTTGTTGCGCCCACAGCCTCCATTACACCACCCGATTGGCTTCACTCTCATTTTGGTCTGCCCGGAAGCACACACAGCATGCCTCCCCCAACATCTTCTCCGGCATCTACGGTCGGCCGCGCCTCTGCTTCTTCCCCCAAGAAAAGACTCCAGTCCACGCCCTCTCTATCTTCTTCCTCTGCCCGCTCCTCTGCATCTGGCTCTCGCTACCCCAAGCGCGCCCATCTGAAGAAGTCCTCCACCCCTCCTCCAGCTCCTACCCAGGCCACTCCTTCTCCTTCCTCTCTTCGCCCCCGGAAAGATGCATCTCTGTCTGCTTGTTCTTCTTCCTTGGCCAGTCAATCCTCTGTTACCTCCATGTCTGTCTCTTCCTCTGATTCCTCTGTGGCCTCCTCTACTCAGTCTGCTAAGAAGCCTGCTACTCCTCGGGACTCTAAACAGCCCACCCTTAAGTCTCCTCCACTTCAGCCTCCCGCTCTTAAGCAGCTTGTTCTTACTCCCTCCGCTCTTCAGCAGCCCACACCATCCGCCCCTCTTCCCGCCCCTGCTCCAGCTCTTAAACAGTCTCTTCTCCCGCAGTCCCCCTCCCTGACTCCCTCCCCCAGCTTGGATTGCCAAGCACTTCGTAAACAGGCTCTGGCCGCTGCCAATCAAGCCCACTCTGCTTCCTTCCTGTGGCGTTTCTATGGTGATGGCCGTTTCCCTACCCCATCTTTCATCCACCGCCTCCGGAAGTCTCCAGCGCAGAGCCGGGTTTGGAATGCCTCTCCCAGTCCTACCCACTTCTTCAGCAAGAAGGATGGCCGTGACAAGAAATCCATTCATGATGTGTGCCATCTCTCTGTCGCCCCGGTGTATGCCCTGGTCAATCCCGCTGATTCTGATTGGAGGACCGCTACTGTGGAGTCTCTGGTTTCCCTTGCTTCGGCTTGCTTCCAAGGCTCTGCTGCGTGGACCAAATCCCCTCCCGGCCAAGCCCTCAGGAAATGTCTCATTGGTCTTGCTAAAATGTCTCCCGAATGCTTTGATGCCCTGTACTGTGAAGGCAACCTTCTGCCTAGTACTGAAGGGCTGGTGTGGCTGTCTGCCAACCGGGTTCTCGGCTCTCACTGGTTCTTCAAGACTAAGCCCCCTGTCCCTGCTCCTTCAGCTGCCTCTGCCTCTTCCAGCCCGGCGCCGGGTTCTTGGTCTGTCTCCTTTTTTCCTTCTGTTGGTGCTGCTTCTGTCCTTTCTTCTTCTGTCGGTCACTTTCTTCAACGGCGTGGGGTTTGCTCCAGTGATTCCAGGGCTCCAGTTGATGTCACTGAAGGTACCAAGTGCTCCTACAGCTCCTACTTCACTCTGTCTCTCCCCCGGCTGATGTCACCCCGCCCTAGTGATTTGTACGACGAAATGCTGGAGTCCCTGACTGATGCACTTAGCTTGCTCTGGTCGGTGGATCGGAAGCTGGTCCTCTATGTCTTTCCTTCCCGTGCCAGCACCGCTCCGCTCTGGTTTCACCTCCATAGCTTTTCTCCCGGCACCGACGCCAGTATCAGCGAGCTGAGCCATACTAATGCCTCAACCAGCTCTGCTCCGGCGTCTCTCCTCTCCGTGCGACAGACACTGTATGCCTCCGACCATGGTTAGGAACCCTTGCTTCTGGCCTGGTGGAATGCCTACTTCTCCAAATCCCACCTCTGCATCCCTCAATCACCCTTCCTCTTCTTCTGCTCTTCCTGCTTCCCAACTTGTCCACCCCACCGTGCACCGGGTGTTTCTTCAGGTGCTCTTTCCCGTTATGCCTTTGGTGGGCTTCCCAGTGCTTCACCCAGGGTTGCTTCCACTGTTACACCCAGCGCGGCTCCACCTAGTGATCCCATTCTTTCACCCTGCTCTGCACCCAGTGTTTCTCCTTGCACTGCACCAGGCAACACTCCCAGTGCTTCCTCCAGCAATGCAGTTGGTTTGCTTTCCAGTGCTTCACCCAGGGTTGCCTCCAGTGTTCCACTTAGTGCTGCATCAACTGGTGCTATTCGTGTTTCACCCTGATCTGCACTTAGTACTTCTCCTGGCACTGCACCAGGCAACACCCCCTGTGCTTCCTCCAGCAATGCATCTGGTTTGCTTTCCAGTGCCTCACCTAGGCTTGCCTCTTGTGTTCCACCTAGTGCTACATCAACTGGTGCTCCCAGTGTTCCACCCTGCTCTTCACCCAGTGTTTCTCCTAGCACTGCACCGGGCGACACTCCCAGAGCTTCCTCTAGCACTGCATTGGGTTTGCTTTTCAGTGCCTCACCCAAGGTTGCCTCCAGTGTTCCACTTAGTGCTGCGTCAACTGGTGCTCCCAGTGTTTCACCCTGATTTGCACCCAGTGTTCCTCCTAGCACTGCACCAGGCGACATTCCCAGTGCTTCCTCCAGTCATGCATTTGGTTTGCTTTTCAGTGCCTCACCCAAGGTTGCCTCCAGTGTTCCACTTAGTGATGCATCAACTGGTGCTCCCAGTGTTTCACCCTGATCTGCAGCCAGTGTCTCTCCTAGCACTGCACCAGGCGCCACTCCCAGTGCTTCCTCCAGCAATGCATTTGGTCTGCTTTCAAGTGCTTCACCCAGGACTACCCTCAGTTCTGCGCTTCGTGTTGAATCACCAGGTTATCCCGGTGTTTCACCCTGCTCTTCACCCAGTGTTTCTCCTCGCACTGCACCAGGCGACACTCCCCGTGCTTCCTCCAGCAATGCATTTGGTTTGCCCCCCAGTGCTTCACCCAGGACTACCCTCAGTGCTGCGCTTCGTGTTGAATCACCCGGATATCCCAGTGCTCCCCCCTGATCTGCACCCAGTGTTTCTCCTCGCACTGCACCCGGCGCCACTCCCAGTGCTTCCTCCAGTCATGCATTTGGTTTGCCCCCCAGTGCTGCACCCAGGACTACCCTCAGTTCTGCGCTCAGTGTTGAATCACCAGGTTATCCCGGTGTTTCACCCTGCTCTTCACCCAGTGTCTCTCCTAGCACTGCACCAGGCGACACTCCCAGCGCTTCCTCCAGCATTGCCTTTGGTCTGCTTTCAAGTGCTTCACCCTCAGTTCTGCGCTTCGTGTTGAATCACCAGGGTATCCCGGTGTTTCACCCTGCTCTTCACCCAGTGTTTCTCCTCGCACTGCACCAGGTGACACTCCCCGTGCTTCCTCCAGCAATGCATTTGGTTTGCCCCCCAGTGCTTCACCCAGGACTACCCTCAGTGCTGCGCTTCGTGTTGAATCACCCGGATATCCCAGTGCTCCCCCCTGATCTGCACCCAGTGTTTCTCCCCGCACTGCACCAGGCAACACTCCCAGTGCTTCCTCCCGAAATGCATTTGGTTTGCTTTCCAGTGCCTCACCTCGGGTTGCCTCCTGTGTTCCACCTAGTGATGCATCAACTGGTGCTCCCAGTGTTTCACCCTGCTCTGCAGCCAGTGTTTCTCCTAGCACTGCACCAGGCGCCACTCCCAGTGCTTCCTCCAGCAATGCATTTGGTCTGCTTTCAAGTGCTTCACCTAGGGTTGCCTCCAGTGTTCCACCTAGTGCTGCATCAACTGGTGCTTCCAGTGTTTCACCTTGATCTGCACCCAGTGTTTCTCCTCGCACTGCACCAGGCTACACTCCCAGCGCTTCCTCCAGCAATGCATTTGGTTTGCCCCCCAGTGCTTCACCCAGGACTACCCTCAGTTCTGCGCTTCATGTTGAATCACCAGGTTATCCCAGTGTTTCACCCTGCTCTTCACCCAGTGTCTCTCCTAGCACTGCACCAGGCGACACTCCCAGTGCTTCCTCCAGCAGTGCTTTTGGTTTGCTTTCCAGTGCTTCAATCAGGGTTGCCTCCTGTGTCCTGATGCCTCACCTGGTGCTCCGAGTGTTTCACCCTGATCTGCACCCCGTGTTTCTCCTAGCACTGCACCCGGCGACACTCCCATTGCTTCCTCCAGCAATGCAGTTGGTTTGTTTTCCTGTGCTTCCCCCAGGGTTGCCTCCAGTGTCCCACCTAGTGCTGCATCCACTGGTGCTCCCAGTGTTTCACCCTGTTTTGCACCCAGTGCTCCTCCCAGCACTGCACCAGGCGCCATTCCCAGTGCTTCCTCCAGCAATGCATCTGGTTTGCCCCCACGTGTTTCACCCCGCAGTGCCCTTGGCATGCTTTCCAGTGCTTCACCCATGGTTGCATTCAGTGCCAATTCTTCTCCTTGTGCTGCTTCCTGTGCTGCCACTACTGGCACAGCATCTGCTGTGGCCTTCTGTGTTCCACACCTATGCCTCACAAGCTTCCACTTCCGTGCGACAGACACGGTATGCGTCTGATCATGGTTAGGATATCTCATACAGGGCACTGTGGGATGCCCTCCAACTCTAATCCCCACCTGGATTCCTCCAGTCCTTCTTCCCATTCCTCGCCTCCTACTGTTTCCCGCCTAGCACAATCCAATCTTCATGGGGATATCCTTGTGACTAAAGATTCTGATGCTTTTGGCCATCCCTTTCCCAAGTCTCCGTCATCAAACTCTACTCTCATTACCTTCCAAAATATTGGTCCCCAGCGGAAGTCAGCCTTCATGTCTCACTCCCGTCACAACTCTCGGCGTGTTGCTCAAAGTCAAGCTGGGA
Source organism: Pseudo-nitzschia multiseries (assembly GCA_037355745.1). Classification (NCBI taxonomy): domain Eukaryota; phylum Bacillariophyta; class Bacillariophyceae; order Bacillariales; family Bacillariaceae; genus Pseudo-nitzschia; species Pseudo-nitzschia multiseries. The sequence continues at coordinate 20,596,606 of CM074781.1, forward strand.
TTGCCCTCTACGCAGAGCATTGTCTGAATGAACCTCAGCTCCCCCTCTGTGATCTCTTCCACTCTCGCATCAAACAGGCCTACCCTTCCAGCTTCACCTTCCTTGCTAGCAACAAGCATGAGGCATCCACTGGCACCTGGCGCATCCCTGGTGGTACGGGGTTCACCATTGACCGGCTCTTTCATTCTCACAAGCTTGCCCATGGTGCTGATCCATCGGGGCTTGGCCGGTGGACCTTCGTTAGGTTTCAGGGAAGGGCTCAAGCTACGGTTACCATCTTTTCTGCCTACTGCCCTGTAGAAAATGACAGGGATTTTGGCTCTGTTTGGAACCAACACTGTCGTTACTTTCACGCTGAGGAGGATCTTCCCTGTCCCAACCCACGCATTCTCTTTCGACGCGACCTCACAGCTGCCCTTCAGGCTTGCTTAGAGGCTGGTGACTCCGTCGTCTTAGGGATTGACCATAATTCTGATGTCTGGTCTGACGGTCTCTCTTCTGAGCTCACAGCACTCGGCTTCAAGGATGCCATCTTGACTACCCACCCTTCAACTTCCCTGCCTGCCACCCACAATCGAAATACTACCAGGACTCCCATTGATGCCATTTGGACTACTGAGCATGTTGATGTAGTCCGAGCTGGTTACTGTGCTTTTGATGGTGAGCACGGCATGGTTTCTGACCATCGCTTGCTCTGGATTGAAGTGTGTAGTGGCAGTATCTTGGGCAAATATCTTCCACCTCCTGTGCGCTCCTCTATTCCTCGCCTGAAATCTTCCCACCCTCACCTTCGGCAGCGCTATCTCAAGCGGGTAAAACATGCTTTTGCTACTGCTGGTGTGTTCCCCCTCCAGACTAAGCTTGAGCACCTGATGGCACTGTATTTATCTGGTGATACCACTGTGCGCGACACTCTCATCACTACCTATGATGTCCTCCATGCTACCTCTGCTTCCATCCGGCTGTCTGTTGAACAACATCTTTGCCGGCTTCGCACCGGCATGATTCCTTGGTCTCCTAAGCTCCAAGTCTATCGTGACACCATTGATTTTTGGAGGCGGATTGTGCAGCTTCGGCAAGGTGTCTCCACCAGTCACACCAAGGTGAAGCGCTTGGCTTGTAAGCTTTCCTTATACAAGGGTGAACACTGTGACCTTGCCACTGCTGTCCTCCGTTTGAAGCAAGCCTACAAGCAATACCGCGCTGTCAAAGTCCTGGCTCCTTCGTGGCGTGACTCCTTCAACCAAGGCTTGGTGAACGCCCTTCTTACTGAAGGCAAGCCCTACAACCAGAGCGCCTCCCAGATCCGGGCACGCATGCGCCGTGAACGGCTCCAACGGGATCTCCGGCTCGCTGCTCGCGCTATCCGTGGTCGTCTCTCCAAGCCTGCTGTTTTGAAAGCGGTTGCTGTCGGATCTGATGGCACGGAACAAGTCTTGGAGTCTCAATCTGCCATGGTGCCAGCCATGGCTGCCTCCAATGTCTGCCGTCAGCAACAATGCCTAGATACTCCCTCCATGTCTCCCTCTTTCATCCAGGCCTTCGGTTACTTGGGTACTGGACCTTCCTCAGCTGCGGTCCTTGCTGGCACCTATGTTCCTCCTTCAGGAACAGACCCATACCTTACTGAATTTCTTACTTGCCTTCAGGTGCCTGCGGCTATTCAGTCTTTGGCTCCCTTTGACTATTCTGTTAGCCCTGCTGACAATGCTGCTGCCTGGAAATGTCAGAAGGAACGCACTGCTGGCGAGCCTTCTTGCCTCAGTTTTGCCCACCATAAATCTTTTGCTTTGGACACACAGCTGAATTCCTTTGATACTTTGATGCGGACTGCTCCTCTGCTTGCTGGCTTCTCGCCCTCTGCTTGGCAGGTTATCACTGACGTTGAAATCTTCAAGAAACCCAGTGAATACCGTGTTGACAAGATGAGACTCGTCCAACTGATGTCGCCTGAGTTCAAGATCAACAACAAGATGATCGGTAAACGCATTCTCGCTCATGCTGAACAGGCCCACGCGGTGGCAGTCGACCAGCATGGCAGCCGGAAGCATCACAAAGCAATCAACACTTGTCTCAACAAGAAGCTTATTTGTGATGTCCTCCGACAGAAGCGCCGCTCTGGGGCGGTTGCCATGAATGATGCCAAGGGCTGCTATGACCGAATCTCCCATCCCATTGCCAGTCTCACCCTCCAAACCTTTGGGATTTCGGCTCATGTTTGCGAGGTTCTACTCTCCACTCTCCAGCGTGCTACCCATCACATTAAAACTGGCTTTGGCAGGTCCGGTCCTATGTATGGTGATGAATCTATTCCTCTCAGTGGGATTGGGCAAGGCAACGGTCTCGGCCCAACTCTGTGGCCTCTGGTTTCTACCATTCTTTTCCGGATGATGCAGAATGCAGGCCATGGGGTCCATCTACTCACCTCCCTATCCCTTCAGCTTGTCTCCTTGGTTGGTTTTGCTTTTGTGGATGATACTGATCTTTTCTGTGCCGGTTCCTCCTCTACTACCTCTGGTGAGGCTCTGGCTGTTGATTTTCAGGCCGCTTTAGACCGCTGGGCTGGTGGTCTCATTGCTACTGGTGGCGCTATTGAACCTGCTAAGTCCTTCTGCTACTTGATTGATTTCAAGTGGACTGGTTCTGGTTGGGCCTATCGCTCTGTCGATGAAATGCCCGGTGTTTTCACCATCACTGACAAATCTGGTGCCCAGTCCCCTCTTGACCGTTTTGAGGTTGCTCACGCTGACAAGACTTTGGGTGTCTACATTTCTTTGGATGGAAATGAGGAAGCTCAAGTTGATCACCTGCAGACCCAGTCCCAGTCCTTTGGATCTCAAATGAGGTCCTCCAAGTGTGAGAAGAACACCTCCCTCTACACCTTCAAGTACTCATTTATGAAGTCTTTTGAATACCCTATGCCCGTCACTCAGCTCAGCGCCTCTACCTGGACCCGAATTCTCCAACCAACTCTGGTCCCAGTGCTCAACAAGGCCGGCATGTCTCGCAACTTTCCTCGCAAGGTCCTCTATGGTCCATCTTTGTATCAAGGCTTCGGTTTCATTCACCCATTTCTTCTCCAAGAATTCAGCCACATTGCTACTCTGCTTCAGGAATCTGTCCGTGCTTCCCAGACAGGCCATATTCTTAGGCTTACAGCTGAAGCCTTTCGGCTTGAACTGGGGATCTCTTTTCATCTCCGTATTACCCCCTACCAGCCTTATGCCTCTTATATTACTCCTTGCTGGTATAAGCATGTGTGGCATTTCTTTTCTATGCACCCCGTGAGTATGGTGGAAGACTTTCCTACTCTTCCTCTGCTTCGAGTGAATGACTGCTACCTCATGCAAGCTTTTGTCAATGCTGGCTTTTGGGGCGCCAAACTGTCTCTTCTGAATCTCATCAGGATGTCTCTCCAGGCTATCTCCCTTGCTGATATCTGCACTGCAGATGGCACATGGCTTTCTCCTATGGCCTTCCAGTTGCAGTCCTCCAACCATCTTCGTGCCCACCTTGACTGGCCTCGATGCCCCCCTCCGTGGCATCTCCCAGCACTTCAGCTTTGGCAACGTGCCCTTCAGAAATCCTTCTTACCCCCGTTGGCCTTGCCTCCGGACCGAGCTTTACACCCCTCCTTTCACCTGGGGCATTGGCTGTCCTCAGATTCTTCCTCTGTGTGGCCTTGGTTTTTGTGTCGTTCTACTGACCGGATCTTCTCCAAATGCTCCACTGGTTGGAAGGTCGGTTCTTTGCAAGGCTGCGGCCGCTATAGCTTCAACACTACCATCCTTTACGCTAAACCTACCAGTGCAGACACACTTGTATCCCTTCTTTCCAGTGGGAATGTGTTCTGGACTGTCGGTCCATCCTCCTTTATCTCTCATCCACCAGATGAGGATCCCTTGACCTATGATCCTTTTGAGTGTCTTCCTGCCACCCCAGAGGATGCATTTGATGCTCTCTGTGCTTCTCCCCGAGTCCTTCTCCATCAATACTCCCTTCCCCAGGATGGATGTCACGCTCTTGCCAATGCCATTCTTAGTGGCTCTGCCAGCGCTGTCTGTGACGGTTCTTATGATCCCATTCTCCTCCGCGGTACATCTTCCTTCATCCTCTCCCCCAACACCTCCACCAAGTCTCCCACAGTGTTTCTCACTGGATCTAACCTTGTCAGTGGCTCCCCTGAAGATCAGTCTTCCTACTGGAGCGAATTGGCTGGCATCATTGGTGTCCTCACCTGCTGTATGGCTCTGGTGGACCTCTATGATGTAGCCTCCGGCTCCCTCACCATTGCATTTGATGGGGATACGGCTCTTCAACAGACTCAGGGAACCTGGCTCTTGTCTATTTCTCAGAAACCTTTTGACTATGTCTATGTCATTCGCAATATGATCTCTGCCCTTCCAATCACTGTCACCTTCAAGTGGGTTCAGGGTCATCAAGAGGGTCTTTCTCTTGACTGGTGGGCGCTTTGCAATCATCAAGTTGATAGCATGGCCAAGGCATTTCTCTCCATGAATCATTCTTCTCCTTACCACTATCCCCGGCTTGTGTTTGAGCCCTGGGCTCTCTCACAGAAAGGTCTCAAATGCTCTCGCTTGGACAGAGATGCCTTGCACATTCTTATTTCAGGTCCTCCACTTCTTCACTATTGGTACACTCACCACAACATCTCCATTCCACCACAAGTCTGCGATTCCATCCATTGGTGTGCCCATCACTCTGCTTTCAAGCGCCTCCCTCCTGGTATGCAACGGTGGTTTGTCAAGTTTGCTTCGGGTTGTATTGGAGTTGGTACTCAGTCACTCCATTACCAGCACCAGGATCACTCCCGATGCCCTCTGTGTGCCCAAGACGAGGAAAAGGTTTCCCATGTTCTTTCATGTGCCGACCCCGGGGCTGTCCAGCACTGCTTGTCTTCCTTTCGGGGCCCTTTGCAACAGCGCCTTACCTCTGAGCTTACCGAACCTTCACTGGCTCTCCCCATCGTGGATGTTACCACTAGGGTTCGTCAAGGTAGGCGTATCCACCCTTCCTCCTACTCCCCTGATATTGCATCTGCTATAAGGGCTCAGCGTCAGATTGGATGGCACAACGGGTTCCTTGGGAGGTGGACACCCCTCTGGCATCAGATTCAAGCTGATTACTATTCTTCGATTGGTAGCAAACGATCTCCTCGTCGATGGGCCACTGCAGTGATTCATCAATTTTTCCTCACCTGTTGGGATCTCTGGACGTACCGGAACCAACGGCTCCATGGCACTGGAGGGTTGCTTGAGTCAGAACAACACCAATCTCTCAATGATTCCATATCATCTGAATTGGCCATTGGCTTAGCTGGTGCTCTGCCTCAATCTCACTCCCTCCTCCAGATTCCCCTCCAAGTGCTCCGTGGTTACACTCTTACTGCCAAGCGTCAATGGCTTGCAACCATCCAGCTTGCCAGGAGACACTATGCAGTCCCTCTCCCTTCCCAGCAGCCTTATCGCCAGGAGGCTGCCTTGCTGAGTGCTTGGCTGAATGGATCCTAAAGGATGGGCCAAACTTTTCACCCTGCGCTTTCCCCAGTGTTTTTCCCAGTGTCTCCCCCAGTGCACCCCACATTGCTACAGTGTTTCACCAAGTGCTGCTCCCAGTGTCTCACTAGGTTCTGCACCCCGAGCTGATTCCAGTCTCACCAGGTTCTGCCCCTTGTGATACTCCTCGAGCTGCATCAAGTTTGGCTTCTGGCGCTGCTTCCAATATATCACCATCTTCTGCACCCCAGTGCTTCTCCCAGTGTATGACCCGGTTCTGCACCCACCAGTGCTGCTCCTTATGCTGCATCCAGTGTGGTTCCTGGCGCTGTCCCTAGCGCTGCTCCCACTGTCTCCCAGGGTTGCTCCATCCGGTGCCCTTCCTAGTTCTTCCCCCAGTTACCCACCTCTGCACACCCTGTGGCTCCCAGTATTTTACCCTTCCTCCTCCTGCCTGTTTGTTGGTAGCTGCTCCCAGTTGGGATTATGCTACCGGTATCCTTCAACAGTTTTTCACTTGTACTCTCCCTGCTTGCTTTCAGGATTCGTTTGACAAATTTGTCGTTCTACAACTTGGGGCTTAAACTCTCTTCGATTGAGGCGACGTTAAAGTCTGGATACAGACTGAGTAGTTTAGATCCACCTTCAGTGGTTAAAGTTACTTAAATACGTATATTATTATTAATAGAGGATATTATTACCAAAGATGAGTTTTGTGTGGAAAAACAAATAACAATCGAATCGAGAATAAATATTATTGGGGTGAGCGTGAAATGAAGTTGTACAAAATACCAAAATCGGGAAGCACCACGAGAATGGGGCAGCAACTATCCTCGTGAAAATAGTCCTACTTCAAATTGTTGCGTGCAAAAATACATAGAGAATGTTTTGTGATGCGCGCAACAAAAGTTTTCGGAATTTTTTTAATACATCGCACGAATTTGACGCAACCATGAGCATCGTTTAAGTGACGTAGATTTAATTTTCCAAGATATTTATCTATCCTTTTTGCTAGTCGTACACCAGAACTGTCCTATCTTTTTCTCCATGTTCTTCCTGTAGCACAACACTTAGTAGATAATAGTGACGATAAGTCATTTATGTACTACTAGCTACGTCACATAGCAGTATACGCTCTCTTGTTGTTTTGGCTGCCTTCCACAATTGTAAATCCAAAATAGGTACAGATGTATTTTTTTTCCCTTCACCTTCTTATCCTTTCTTGTTTTCCATTGGAGGTTATTGATTTCAACTCATTAGACTGATTGAGTGATTCCCGGCAGTGATAAAGTAACAAACGACCAGAGTAATAAAAAAATATTCGCGAGTGAATAGATTAAATAGATTCAACGCACGAATATTTTTTATTAACTATCACTCAGAGCAAATTTGGAATTTGGAATCTCTAAATAAGAAACAGTAACTGTCTGTTTATGTCTGTTGAATCACTATCCGCGCCACCTACCGGCCTAATTTTGGCAAGCAAGCCTGTTAAGTATTCAAGACTGGCCGGCAGTTGAAATTTTCAGAATTTTCTATGTACCGTATTGATTGGCTTTGCTGGTAAAATAACTAGTAGCTATCCTCGCTAAAACAACACGTAATATTTGCTATCCTCACTAAAACACTTAATTTGCTCTCCAGCAAGCCGCAAACACTCTTTCACAAAACACTCTTTTGCGAAACACTCTTTCGCGAAACACAACAATCACCATGGCCCTGGAGTTAACACTACTTGGATACTACTATGAAAACTACTTAACCCCCAATTACAACAATCCACTGCTTGGCGAGGAAGATAAGAAAAGAAGGGATCGTAGAACTCCTAGGATTGCAATTAAGCGATACAGCCAATCTGCTTTCATGTATCTCTATCGGTCAGGCAATGATCAAGCCCTTCTCAACTGCTGTGGAGTTGATTATGTAGTATTCAGAGAGCTCCTAGATTTATTCAAGCCTTTCTGCGATCAATACATGTATGACGAAAAGACTGGATCGATCCGGAAGTTTAAGGAAGAATATAATTATAGTCGTTGCCGAGAGTTTGATGCAACTGGATGTCTTGCTCTTATTTTATTCTGGTTTCGAACCAGAGGATCAGCAGCAAGAGCAGTTGCCATAGCATTTGGAATTACAGCTTCTCCTATGTACAGATGGCTGAAATTCGGACGCAAACTGCTTCTTTGCGCATTGCAAGATCATCCTGCTGCCAAGGTTTGCTTGCCAAACGAAGAAGAAACACAACAATACGTCGATGCTATTGCTGCAAAGTATCCAGCGCTTGGTCCACACCGGGTGTGGGCCGCTTGCGGCGGGCTTAAACACCATATCCAGCAGTCTGGTGACTGGACCAAACAGAACCCATACTACAACGGTTGGACGTCTGCTACATATGTCAACAGCGTCTTTCTTTTCTGCCTAGATGGGAGGATCCGGGCTTGTGTCTTGAACTGTCCTGGATCTAGGCATGATAGTACTCAAGCTGACTATGGGCTCTATCAAAAGATGCAGCTTATGTATCAGCTGTACATGGTAAAGGTTGTTGCCGATTCGGCGTTTAAGTTATCTACAAACGACTACCTTGTTAGAAGTAGTCAATATGACCCTCTAACAGCTCCTGTAGAAATACCTGAGGGTACACCTACTGAAGAGGCCGCGGCGATGAAAAAAACGCGCCATTTGCAAGGCTATTACAGTGAACAGAGATGCAACTAGTGTTAGACAGATGTCTGAATGGGGGATGAGACAGATCCAAGGTGGGTTCCCTCGACTCAAAGATAACATGTTGCTGGAAGAAACAGGAGACAGAAGGATCATTCTGAAGCTTGTCGTGTTGTTGTACAACTTCCAGACAGCTAAGGTTGGAATCAACACCATACTCAACACCTACATGAGCCAGACTGAAGGCTTCTTCTCCTATGGATTGGTACCAACTGAAACCGCAAACAACGTATTTTAGAGTCGCCGAATTGATCGATTGAATCGATCAATTGAATCAATTGATTGAATCGATTCAACGAATCGATCGATTGCTAGTTACAAATTAGATAATAATCAATAGTAGTCACAAATTAGCAGAGTTGATCAGTTAGTCAGCAAGTCGTATCACGTCCAATCGATTCATAGTACTATCGATCGCTCGATTTGATCAATTGATTAGTCGTATTTAGAGCAGTCGACAACACGTTCAAATAATTTTGCTCCAGCGCACCTCTAGTGGTTTTTGATCCCCCTTTTAAGGTGTTGCAATAGAGGTTTTTCTACCTGCTTTGTGGCCTAAGTTTCTGTCTGGAGCAATGATGGTGTTGTTGTTGAGTTTAACTAATAATCGATTCCTTTATTTGAACTAACTAACTAACAATCGATTCGATTCTACAAGTATCGATTCGATTAGATTCACTTGTTACTTGTCAAACAAGTCTAAGTCATTGTCGCTGCTGCTGACACTGCTGTTGTCACTGCTGCTGTAATCGCAAAGCTGCTGGAGAGTGTTCACTTTCTTTCTTTTGAGGTTACTAACTTGGGGAGTAGAAACCTGCGGAGTAGTAATATTCGGACGACCAACGCCGGCACCACTAGTAGTAGGAGGGCCACTAGTAGGAGGGCCGCTAGTAGTACGACCAGTAAGTTGAACAAGGAGTGCCTGCAATATCACCTTCCTCTCTTGATCTGCCTGCTTTCTCTCTTCATCTGCCCTCTCCTGTCTTTGTTGCTGAAGTTCTAATGCTCGCTGCTGAAGCTTTCTATCCTCTCTTCCCTCTTTCAATACAGTAGCAATCACATTCATCATCTTTGCCTCATTGTCGCCTTTGCGATTGTAGTGTCTCTTCGTCTTGTTACTAGTAATGGTACTGGCAGGCGTCGGCTTGGCCGTTGTTGTTAGCTCTGCTACTTCTGACTGTTGGGTGACTTGTTCAGGTTGTGTTGGTTGACCGAGTAGAAGTGGTACCGGTTGAGTTGTGGTGGCAGCAGCAGCAGCAGGAGTAAACTCATTTGTTTCCACATTGTAACTATCTTCTCCTTGTACAACCCGCGCCTTTTCACCAATGAGATCCTTGATTTCCTTTGCCTCCCTAATGTCCCATTTCATGTTTGGATTGCCAGTTGGCGCCATCACCCGGTTCAATCGATTGTATTTATTGCGAATGGATTCAGCATCCCTTCCAGGATATTTTGTAGCATGTAGGTCTGCAACATCATCCCACTCTTCTCCTCCAGTGGGTATGATAGATCTAATGGCGGCAAACATGTGCTCCAACTCGGCTTTGGTGTAGTTACCAACCCCGGGTTTCCTTCGCTCCTCCAGCTGTCGAGGGTATGTTGTTGATTGTTATGATCGATGGTATTGGTTTTTGGTCTTTGGACTTCTTATGTGAACTGGATTCATTTTCGGACGAATCGTCTACTAATATCGTAGCAAGCGCGAGAAGCGCAGCAACAGTAGTCTAGGACGACATGGGTTGTGCCAATGCCCTGTCTAATGTGCTGGAGAGACAAGTCGTACTATTGTTGCTGTTTCTTTACGGACTTTCTTTTCTTTTTCTTTTCGACTGTTTGCAATTTTTCAGCTCAGCAAAATTGGCGATGATCACCAAATATAGCATGCAAGCATGCCCGGCAAAAGAGGTGCACATGATTCATTCGTGCGTTGGGGACTAAAAACTTTGATTTTAGTACCGTACTATATGATTCTAAGATTCCGTTGGAGTTTATTCTCTGTCATAAAATCTGGCAGTCAAGGCTGCTTCGACTGCCAGATTCTATTGAGTATGGAATAAAAATGGAATAAATCTATTACTTAGAGAATAAATTTATTACTCTGGTCGCAAACTTTTATTACTTTATCACTGCCGGGAATCACTCATTGTCTGGCCTGAGCGCTCGGTGCCTATCATGCGCTTCCGCTCTATCGTCCTCTATTGGTAATACGGTACGCCTTCATAGCCCCAAACCCCGTCTCTTGTGACATAAGCCTAAGATTACACGTACGTAATAGTACCGTACCGTACATACCAAACAAGTATTGTATTGAAAAGAATTCACCGTGTAAAGGCGTATTCATACGTACTAATCACGGGCGTATCGTACGAAGAGTCATAAAGAAGGCAATAACCTTATTCGTAAGGTTATTAACCTGATGAGTGAATAATCGTCGGCGCTTTTATGTGGATTACCTCTTAGCGGGATTTTCCCATCAGCTCACTCTTCGAAGAATTAACAACTCTAAAACACTATCATGCCCTAAAATCTACGTACAACCTAGTACCAATTCTACATGATAAGGTACAATAATGTGATATTCCAATGAGAATATCACGGTGAATTATACGGAAAAACGGAAGACCGATCGAAGATGGTTTTGCGTGTGTTTTGTGTCTTATTTACGTGTGTTTTGTATGCTTGAAATTACACGATACGACAAGTAATTAACCTGTTGACCGGCGTCGACAAGGCCGATTGAACTGTAACATCGATTGTTCTACTCACTAAATCAATCGATCGTAATACCGATTGCGTTTGTTTTATTACTGTTACGACGCACTTTCTTTAGTTTATCAGACCCACAGCGTCTACGGGCTGTGGCCAGCATCCTACAATGCTGAGGACGGCGTTTCAACGAGAAACGCAGTTGAGCTCGAAGACTAATCCGGACTAGCCTGATCAGCTACCGGCATCAACCCTCAAGGATGTAAAAGAGGCAGTTGCTTGTGGAGCCCTGGAATAGACCAACACCAGGGCGGTCTCCCTGAAAGAAGAGACCAGACAACCGAACCAAGGTGGTGGCTTTCAAGATCCAGCAAACAAGCAAGGGAAAAGGGCTGGACGATTCAGATGAAAGAGTCGCCCAGGTTGGCATCAGTTGAAAGGAATCAATATCCAATCCGAGAACACTGATCTTTCACTGAAAACAAGAATGAAGTGAGCCAGAAGATTGAGCCAGAAGTATTCTGCGGTGAAACGGATTGCGAAGAACATCTGCTTGCAAGAAGGAACAGATTGCGAAGAGCATCTGCCCGCACGAAAACGAAAATCCAAAGATATGAGAACACCAATCCTCAAAGATCGGAAAGATCCAAAACGAAAAGGAGAACACTAAAAGGAGAACACTAAATTCTCAGGAAACAATCTTTCAATCTTTCACCACAGAAATACAGAATGAGCAAAATCCCAAGAAAGGATAGGAAAGCTCACAATCTTGATTTGCAACAAAAGCAAAAGCTCACACAACCGGAACGAAAACTTGATCCGAACAAAAGTATAAACAAACCGGAACGAAAACTCGATCCGAACAACAGTACACAAACCGGAACGAAATTCGATCCGGATATACGAATAGATAAGCAAATCACACTCGACAGCAGTCAACATTTACCATCCATATCTCACATCCAAACCCTCGATTCGATTAAATTCTCTCTCCACATACCACCTACGAATATCCATCCTACGAATACTCCAAAACTCCCTTCAGAGCGACCATCCGACCATTAGAATATCCTCTCCACCATGGTACAAACTAGAGCATACGACAACAGTGAAGAAGAAGAAATGGAAGTGGACGATCCACAGGATCCTGACGAAAACAACGGAGGACGAGGTAGGGGAGAAGATGAAGAGTTTGAAGATAAAATCATGGAAGTAATGGAAAGGACCCTTGCCGACCCAGAAACAAACTCAACCATGAAGAGAATCATCGACCAAGAAGTAAAGAAAAGAATCAGAGCAATAAGAGATGCAGAAAGTAGGGGTGAGAACCCAGATGACGCGGATAGCGACAATGACGAGGGAAACGATGCTAACCAAAATGCCGAGGATGCAAGAGCAGAACGACTGGGGAGCAGGTCGTCCCAACCCAGGATAAAAATCAGGGGATTCAACAATGGTAGATTTCTGAACCCAGAACAGCTTGCTTTCAGGAGCAGCCTAATGGATTTTGGTATCAACTACGAATCAGCTGAAGAAATTATGAGGGGAGGGATGTCTAATATTCGTGAAATTACAGACCTCAACAAGGAAAGTATCAAATCGTTCATGCATGGATTGAAATCTATCAGTCCAGACTGTCCTAATCCAAAAAGTATCCACTATGGTAACAGACTATCATCGAGGCTTCTCACGTGGGCAAATTGGGCCCGGTATCAACCATTGATTGGAGTCAAGCCAAGAGCCATCGACTGGAAAGCAAACCCAAACAACCTGGAATTGCAGCAATTCAGAATCAAGATGATGGAGGCGAGTGTGAAATCACAGGAAAAAGCAACCCCACCTGAGCTAAAGGACCTTACGAAGTTCAGAGAATGGGAGGAAGGCTTTCAACAAAACTTGAGATACAGATTCAACTCTGAGGGATTCCCAATCTTGTATGTCATAAGACCCCAAGAGAAGGAAGTTGTTACTGATGAAGCCAGGTCTGGAACAGTCGGGCAAAGTTCATCAGATAGCTACCCAACTTGGAGTGACTACAACGAAAGGTGTGGCGTCTTGTCAGGTCACCAGTATGATGAGGATAACAACGTCGTCTGGAGGCTGTTATGTGATGCAACAAGAAAAGGTCCTGGTTGGGAATATGTGGCACATTTCCAAAACACTGCTCTGAACTCAGGTAACGCTAGAAATGCTTTCATTTCATTGATGCAACATGCTTACACTGATACCAATATCACTATGGTTCTGAACAAAACCTATCAGGAAATGAAAGATTCACATTACACTGGCGATGCTAAGAATTATGACTGGAACAAGCACAAGCGAAACTGGACAGCTTTCCATGGAGCAATTCTGAGATTTGAAAAGAACCACAATGAAAGGAGATTTGTTTGGGATTTTATCAATTCAATCAGTGATGAGCGGCATGATGCTGCAAAAGCAGATGCAATTGATGAGAGCAAAGACTATCGCGACAACTTCAATGAATGTTTGATTCTATTCACCAATTGACTTGGATTGAAGAAGCTTGCAAATGGGAAGCATAAAAGAGGTTCCAGAAGCGTGTATTCTGTGGGCACAACCAGCAACAAGAAGCAGAAAACGACTGGAACGTTTACAGGAAAAGTTGAATGCAAGCCCTATCCAACAAGTGTCTATAAAACAATGTCAAAAGAACAGCGACAGGAGCTTTACCAGATGAGACAAGCAAAGAAGAAAAGAAATCTCAAGTCTGCTGAGACTAAAAAGAAAGAACCTGAGAATGAAGGCGCAGGTGACAGTTTTGGCTCAAAATCTAAGAAATGACATAATAACCGGACACTATCACTAGAACACAAATTGTTAACAATGGTGAGCCGGTCATTATACACGATGAATGTTCCTGTAGATTTTGATGATGGAGAAAATGAAGAAGGATATTGTGAGTTAGACTCACATGCAGACACTACTGCGGCAGGAAGCAATATGGTATTGCTGAATCCTGATCAGATCACAACACATGTTGATGTTGCACCTTTTTCTGAAGAGTACAAGCCCATCAAGAAGATCCCGATTGGAAGCTGTGCTACGGCATGGACAAATCCAACATCAGGCCAAGTATATATCATAGTGTTCCATCAAGCACTGTACTTTGGGAACAAATTGAAGAACAGCTTGATATGCCCAAATCAGGTGAGGGACTGCAATTTCAATTCTGTTGAAGAGACACCGCATCAATTTGATCCAAGATCCAAGCATGGAATTACAATTCAAACGCCTTTGGAAGATGATGATCCGAAGAAAGTTTTTATCAAACTGAGTATGAGAAATGTGATCTCATATTTTCCCACTAGAAAGCCAACAAGAATGGAGCTTGATGAATGTCAACATTTGATTGCAACAAATGATACCCCTTGGGATCCACATTCACTGAAGTTCAGGATGGCCGAGCTAGCCATTGACAATGGAGATCCAATTTCAGGGGACCAGTTTAGCCTTCAAGCCATGTCGACCGAAGAGGATCCGGACATGGATACAAGTTCGATTGTAACAGAACCTACAAGCAATGTTACGGATATGCTCTCCAAGACCAGCTTAGAGAACAGGCATCCAAGTGTCATGTAGCAATGCAAATTGATGAGGGTGCACCAGGTATCAACAAGGAGAATGCTAACCGAATGCCAAATTGCAACAGATGGAAATATTGCTCATCGAATTTCTTCAGTAAGGAATATTTCAAGCGCGCGAAGGGTAGACCAATTCTTGTTTGATGATACAGAATTTGACTTTATGGAAGCTCCTGAAGAAGAATCAAAACAGGCCCCTAGCTTGCAAGAAATTGACAATACACTTGAGAGAAGGTCTCTTGATAGAAGAAATCAATGGGGGCCATCAGTGATAACAATTGAAGGTCCAAACAAAGTTGACTGTGAACGCCTAGCCAAAACTTGGAATATTAGTTTGAAGAAAGCTGAGCAGACATTGAAGGTCACAACCCAGAAGGCGCTCAGGAATTTGCAATTACCATTGATGAAGAGGCTGCCTACACAGCGCTTCAGGAACAAGAGAATAGCACAAGGAACCTGGTACACTGATACGTGGCATGCTAGAACGACCAGTATTATGAGACAGGAGAAATGTGCACAGATCTTCACAAATGGAAACGGGTTTGAAGTATTTATACCAATACAGGACAAATCACAGGCGCATCAAGGATTGAAAACATTCATTCATGAAATTGGAATCCCAGAGCATTTGATTTCTGACGGTGCACCAGAACAAGGATCTCCAAGAACTTACAAGACGCACTGGAATTCAATTGTAAAGCGAAATCATATTCACCAGACATTCATACAACCTCATTGCCCATTTCAAAATCGAGCAGAACAAGCGATTGGACATCTTGGGAGTGCTATCACAACCAAGTCAGCAAAGAAGAAATCACCTAGGCGATTATGGTCATTTTGTGGTGAATTATGTGCAATCATCAGGCAGAGAACCGCATCAAGCAACCCTTCTTCAATGGGGCGAACTCCATTTGAATTGGTCCATGGCTATAGGCCCGATATTACACTATATACTTCATCAGAATGGTATGATTTTGTGTTTTACTATGATATAGGTGATTCTTCTACTCGAGGCGTTGAAAGGCTGGGACGATGGTTGGGTCCCTGTGGCAATAAGGTAGGTGGGGGTGATTGTTTCTGGCTCCTGACTGAATCAGCAATACCAATATCTACAAATTCAATAAGGCCTGTCAAAGAATTCGAATGGAGAGATAGAGATATCCTCAGAAGAATGGAAGCAATTGACAAATCAATTGAATCCAAGATTGGTGATGAAGTGAAGGATAGTGCGTCCTTCTTCCAGGGAAACTACCCGGAACCTCAAATGGAGCTATTTGAGGATCAACCAGTAGGATCACCTGATCTGAAACTTGAAATGGCTGAATCAGAAGCGTCAGTAGAAGATATTGATGAACCAGATGAATATCTGGGCAATGAAGTGATCATTGAAAGAAATGATGAAAGACTCAGGTGTGTTGTCAAGGATAGAGTGCGAGACTTGCAAAACAGACCAATTGGACTTAGAAATGAGAATCCCATACTAGACACGAGGCTGTACAAATTGCAACTACCTGATGGCACCATAGAGGAATACACGGCAAATATTGTTGCAGAGAGTCTGTACAGTTCTGTTGATGATGACGGAAGGATGTTCACTCTACTAGATGAGCTCATTGACCATGAATGCGACAACACTGCACTAACTGATGATGAAGCCACGACCATAGCAAAAAATGGCAGGAAAACCCATAAGCCGACAACTAGGGGTTGGAGGATTCTCGCCAGTTGGAAAGATGGCACTGAATCATGGTGTAAGTTAAGCAATGTGAAAGAATCATTTCCAGTGCAATTAGCTGAGTATGCTGTCAACAATAATCTTGAAAAATCACCAGCATTCAGATGGTGGGTGCACAAAATTTTGAGAAGAAAGGAACGGATCCTTAAGGCAGCCAAAACAGCCAAGTATTGGTTGAAGACTCACAAGTATGGCGTTGAGTTGCCACATTCAATCAAACAAGCGCTGGCTATTGATAAGAAAACAGGCACTGATCACTGGGAAAGGGCAATTCACAAAGAAATGACCAACAATATGGCAGCGTTCGAATTTTCCGATGAGGATGTTCTTCCAGTCGGTCACAAGGAAATAACAACCCACATGATTTTTGACATCAAGCTTGGATCCTTAACAAGGAAGGCTAGGTTGGTAGGGGGCGGTCATAAAGTCCCTGCAGTGGCAAAAGAAAATACTTACTCATCGGTTCCCAGTCGGGATTCAGTGAGGATATTCTTCCTACTGGCAGCGCTGAATGATTTGAAGGTTCTCTCAGCAGATATTCAAAATGCATATTTGACAGCCCCGATTAAAGAGAAATACTTTCTAAAAGCGAGAGCTGAAGATGGTTTTCCACCACATCTTGCAGGAAGGCCTTGCAAGATAGTTCGCGCATTGTATGGCCTGCCGGTAGCAGGTGCATCTTTCAGGTCATATCTCACACAGCATTTGAGAGATCTTGGATATTCACCATGCAAAGCTGATCCGGACGTGCACTTACAAATTGAAACCAGGAAAGATGGATCCAGATACTGGGCAATGCTGATTGCCTATGTAGACGACATCTTATATTCTGGTGAAGATCCAAAGTTCCAGCTTGAAAATATTGAGCGAAAGTTCAAATTGAAGGATGATACTATTGAAGAGCCAACTCTGTATTTGGGAGCAGATATTGGAAAGTTCTACTTTGAAGGTGATTCAAAGCCAAGATGGTCATTATCAAGCACCAAATATACGGCAAAAGCTGTTGCAGCAGTCGAACAAGAGTTAGGAACTGAAAAATATGGCTACAAGTATCTACCAAAATCAGCGTCCAGTCCACTGTCACATGATTATTGACCGGAAATTGATATATCAGAAGAATTGAATCCTGAATTGCAAAACTACTATCAAGGTTTAATTGGAGTCCTCAGGTGGATTTGTGAATTAGGAAGGCTAGACATTGTAATGCCAGTCTCACTGATGTCAAGGTATCTGGCACAAGCAAGGATTGGGCACTTGAATCAGTTGTTTCATATATTTGCATATTTGAAAAAGTACAACAGGTCAAAGTTGGTTTTTGATGATACAGTACCAAGCATCGATGAGAGTAAATTCCAAAAATGCGATTGGTCTGAATTTTATCCTGGTGCTGCCGAAGTCATACCAGCAGATATGCCTGAAGCATTGGGAAAACATGTGACGATGAGTTGTTTTGTTGATGCTGACCATGCTGGATGCAAGGCAACGAGAAGGTCTCATACCGGTGTTATTATCTTCATTAATAATGCACCGATCATTTGGTTTTCCAAAAGGCAAACGACAGTTGAAACGTCAACTTTTGGATCTGAAATCATTGCTTTGAAAATTGCAATTGAATTGGTTGAAGGTCTAAGGTACAAGTTGAGAATGATGGGTGTTCCAATTGATGGAAGCACCAATGTGTATTGTGATAATGATTCTGTTGTCACAAATGTTACACGACCCGAAAGCCCATGTAAGAAGAAGCACAACAGCATTGCATACCACAAAGCACGCGAATCTATTGCAGCAGGAATTATCAGAGTTGCAAAGGAACCAGGTTCTACAAATATTGCTGATTTGTTTACAAAGCTAATGAGTGGCGCTGTTTTCAGAGAACATTGTTCTCGTTGTATGTGGTAAAGTAAAAATCAATCGTTTGATGGAATGTTCGATCGATCGTTCGACCGAAGCAACAAGTTGATTTACGTTCGATCATGGAATAAACAAATCCTTCTGCAATGAGCATTTTGAAAAAATGGATAATTTGATCCGTGAATATAATATATCAAACCGGCAAGGATCAGGGCAAAATGCCTTGGTACAAGCCAGAATGAATGGCAAAATGCCTCCCCATTTCTATTAAATTCCTTTCGTGACCAGAAGTACCAAAGCTACCAAAGGGTAGATTTCCTATGCGCATGAATCAATGAGTCCCGTATCCATCTAAGTATCGATTCCCACGGCGCATCGATTCCCATCGCGCATAAACGGTGAGCAATCCCTGTCTTACGATATTGCCATTGTTCTTCGGTGAGCAAACTCTGATTTCATAAAATATCACACGAGCTACAGGAGCAATTCCTGACCTTAATGATAAACATTTCATGGAGTCTTCCTAACGGAACAAGAGAAGAAAACCGTTGGCATGTGATTCTCACACAATACATATACATGCATACAAATATATATGGTCAACGACCAATACATGTACGGAAATAATCAGCGAGTAATCTCAGCACTACGCAACAGCAGTTGCAACGTATTCATCTCAATAAAAGAGATATCTTGCATTTCGGCAAGATTTCACTTTATCTCATACTTTTAACATTCAACTGATTTATATCCCAAAATTCACACTAGTTGCTACCAACTACTTGTAATCTACATACTAAGGTCTGTCTCGCTGCAATCTGAATAAGTCACAGCAAGAGGAGATCTGGCGTTTCCCTAGTCTCGCCTGTAGTCCGATTATCCGTTGCCGAAAGTATCCAAACACAATTGTCACGCGTAGAGTACAATCGTTCGTCTACTAACACACTAACACAGCGTTGCTGTTCGTCAGAAGTCCTTGAATCAGACTCTCAACGAATCGGATTCAGAAGGAAAATAATAGATTAACAGTCGCAAGCTCTAAGAAGGCTTGCACACAAGAAGGAACAGGAACGGAATTGAACCTAATCCCTACGCTGGCATATGCACGTCGCACATCGCACAAGAAGCAGTTCCCATTCTCAGTTACCACGCACTTCCTTCCAAGGCTCCGAACCACCACAGATGCCGAACATACCGGTACCGGTAATGGCCGTCAATGCACTCGGAGGCGAAGAGAAGAATGACGCCAAAGTCACCACTATCGAACGTTTTCCCAGCTTCGATGCTGATATGAGAAAGATACTCATATCATTACTCAACGTAACAAGTGAGATTACTAGCAAGTTGTGCTTAGCTCTCAAAGAAGGCGGATTATGCGAGTGGAAGTCGTTCCTCGACGCACTTATCGAACCGGATTTTGCACGCGAACTTACCTATATGGAGCGAGGATTGGCAACGCATATCCCTCGATCCATCCAAAGGAGCATAGAAGCACTTGCGGACTTCGCTATCGACCTACAAGAAGAAGGTGTTGACCTAGGAGAAGACGAGAAGGACTGGAAAGATGTAAAGTCATATACATACATGGAATTCCAGGCATTCCGCGGAGAGCGTGCCCAACGCTTACGTAACGAATCTGTTCTGAACCCACCACCTCCTCCGGCGGGAAGTAACAAAAAGTCCCCTCAGCAGGTAAAGTACGAATCATGGTGCCGAAAAGCACGAGATGAAAAGTCCTTTACACCCCTCACGAATGACTCGAGATTCGAACACTGGCTCGTCGGTTTCAAAGCTAAACTCGAAGCATACGACATCGATACAGAGACATTCCTCGATGAAACTTGGCCTCCAGCCACGCTTGTGGGTTACACCCGTGATCTCTACATCAAACAATGTGCCTTCTTCTGGGTACTAATGTTGGAAGTCTTCAAGAGTGACCTTTCTGCATCATGTGTACACAGTCATTCTACCACTCGTGATGGACGCCAGGCCTTCTTCGACTTCGTAAACCTTCATAGCCAATCAAAAGCAAAGGTATACGACAACTCGACCCAGCTACAAGCGTTGCTCAAGTTGAACCTCAACAATTGGAAGGAATCCAAAGTGAAATTCATCACACATTGGTTTGATGAATTGAATCACCTCAACAAACTCCGTCCTCCCAACAAGCCCCTCGAGTATCACACTGTAAAGTCAGCATTGTGTCAGGCATGTTATTCCAGCTTCCAGCTAAGCAAACAGTTTGCCAAAGTCAAGGATCCAGGTGGGACGAATAGCACCGTAACGGATGCAGTTGCCGAAGCTGCTGCTATCCACGATCTTAAAATCACGCTTTTACTCGAAGCAACTCGACTTGATTCCCAGTCTGCGATGTCTGCTCCTCGGTCGACCGTACGTGCACACGTTCATGATTTCTCTTCTGACTCGATCCAACACCATGATGACTATGCTCTTCCCATCGAATTTGAAGGAGACTATCAAGATTATGCTGTGTTCAAGGCTGGACGTACCCCTGACCCTACCACAAGGTTGCCTACAAACATATGGAAGGCCCTGTCACGTCAGGACATGAAGAGTTGGCTCAGTTTTTCTACGGAAGGAAAGAAAATCGTGGTTGCCTCATTGCGACACGACTTACTTAACACTAACCAACCTGACCCCAACAGTGTCAAACCCATTACCCGAAAGGCATACCAACATGAACACTCGGTATCTTTTCAAGAAGACGATACTTCGACCAAGGATGAGCATGCCAATTCCGCAGCAGACCTACATCCTGCTGTAGAGAATGATCGTAGAGGCGTTTTCCATGCATCTCTAGGTGTATACAAATCAACGACCTCCTCGTCTAAGGACCAGCGACCTCTCAAGTCTTCCGTGTCACCCGCGCATCCAGCTCGGTTCCTTTCAAACAACCCTGACATTCAGTACAAAAAGGACGGTGACACTCAAATACCTGTCGGAACACCATCGTATTCCGCCAATTTTCACCAGTGGTATACTCCCGAGGATGATCTCACCTTTCCTAATGATGGGCCCGTAACGTCATACACATACCGCATACACAAAACTACGGTTACTAGCCCTGGTTTTGCCATGGTCGATCGCGGCGCAAATGGCTGCATCATCGGTAATGATGCATGTCTCATCTCCAAGGATATTCCACCACGATATGTTAACGTCACCGGCATTAACAATCATCAGGTACAAAACATCCCCATTGCTACATGCGGAGCATATTCCATGTCAAACAGAGGCCCCGTCATTCTTATTTTCAATGAATGTGCCTATACAGGACGACATCCTTCTATATTGTCATCCGGCCAGATGGAGGCATATTTTTCCACTGTAGACGACACGTCCATCAAAGCAGGCGGAGGACAGGTCATCACCACCTCCGATGGCTATGCACTGCCTCTTAGCATACGACACGGCTTACCATACCTTGCGATGCAAAAGTATACGACTGTCGAATTTGACACGCTACCACATGTTATCATGACGACCGATAAACATTGGGACCCATCTGTTCTCGATACCACGATCAGTGCAAAGGATGAACAATTTCTCCAGAAATATCCTCCCCAACCACAGCAACTCCCCTATGCCGATTACGACGAATATGGGAACCCACGCTGCCTTGAAGGATTCGATATATCTGTTTCTCCCGGGTCCTCCACGGTCACATCCCTTAGCTCGTATTCCAGCCATTCCACCCGATCTCCCTTTCTTCCAATTGATGATCATAAGAACAACGATCACTCCTTTTGGCTTACTTCCACTGACTACGCTCATCAAGAACGTCTCGCATGCTGCGCGCCAACCGCAGTCTCTGGAACAGTCACTGCGTTTCCGACAGACTGTACAGCCAGTGACACTACGCGCATTGCAGCTACGCCCCGCGAAAGATACCCCAACGAACATGACTACTTATCCCTCAAACCTTTCTTTTGTTGGGTTTCCACGGATCGCATCAAGGCTACTTTTGAAAACTCAACCCAATACGGTTCGTTAGCGGTTAGTCCTGATGGTAACATTTTCAAACGGTTTCATTCCCCTCAACCGGCCATGAACGTTCGCCCCTTCAATGATGATGTTATGTCCGATGCAGTCTATTCAGATGTCCCAGCAATTGATGGTGGGTCCAAGATTGCTCAAATCTTCTTTGGCCGCAAATCGCATATTATTCACGTTGAAGAAATGCGTACCACCGGCGATTTCCTACCCTGCTTTCAGAACTTTGTTCGAAAATGGGGCAGGCCCATCCGCCTCCTTTGTGACCACGGTAACTATCAATCAAGTAAGAAAGTCATGGATTACCTCAAAATGTTATGGATTGGACTCTGGCAAAGTGAACCGTACCATCAACACCAGAATCAATTCGAACGACGATACCAAACGTTCAAACGCATTGTCAATCGCGTCATGGATCGTACCGGCACACCACCACACATGTGGTTACTGTGCATGACATACGTCGCGGGTCTCCTCAATGTTGTCTCTGACCCTACGCTGTCCGATAAACAACCGATCTTCATTGCCACGGGCACAATTGGCGACATCAGCGCATACACCAGTTTCTTCTGGTTTGAACCTGTGTATTTCAAGACCAATGACTCTCCTTTCGGTACCAAATCTACCGAACGCCTAGGTCATTTCGTCGGCATCGCCGAACATGTTGGCAATGGACTCTGCTTTCGAATCTGGGATCCAGTTACCAACAAGTTACTAGACCGGTCCGGTGTTCGATCTGCTCTTACACCTGAGTCACGTAACAAACGCGCGGGCTTATTTACTGATGATGGTTTCATCAAATGGCGTAATGCAAAGGATTCCTTACCCCGTATATACGCCACTGGAGAAGCTCCAGCTTTCAAACATGGGGAGCATAC
The DNA here is from genome assembly GCA_037355745.1 of Pseudo-nitzschia multiseries. Taxonomy (NCBI): domain Eukaryota; phylum Bacillariophyta; class Bacillariophyceae; order Bacillariales; family Bacillariaceae; genus Pseudo-nitzschia; species Pseudo-nitzschia multiseries. The sequence goes on from CM074781.1 coordinate 20,619,632, forward strand.
CAATCAGAATAAACTCATTGACGAGTCTACTAAACCAAACAGCTCAGTTTCCCCTAACGGTTCACCTGCTGATTGTGGCACCGCCGATGACACCGTTCCATCTGCACCAACAGATACCACGCCCCACGCATCTGGCACTCAACCAATTCTTCAACCACCCGCCCACCCCTCGTTACCGAGCTTTCTTTATAAGAAGGTCGATGACAGCCCAAGCTGGTCACCTTCTCCACTCCCTAACAACTTTGGGGAGAGTTTTGATGGTCCTCCTACGACACACATCTTCAGCAAGACATCCGATGGCGTTCTCCTTACTGAAGATGATTTTGATCCACCGGAATTAGCATACTTTGATGTTAGTGACGTCACAACGCCACACACCAACCCCGCTACTCCTTCAGTAGACCCATCACAGGTAGTTGTTACCGACGAAGAAGGTAACGCACAATTTGACGATGATGGTAAACCTATTACCATTCCTACGATCCCAATTGCCGATCTACAAGGACGTTCCTTCCTTGTAACCAATCTCGATGGCACCCGGAAACGTTTCACCATTGTCGATGTTGAAGACAGTCTTGAACGCAATAAAGACTTCATCAAGTTCAAGTGCAAACATTCCGATGACGAACTCGATGATATCATTGCATACAATGACGTCATGAATTACATACATCGTGATTCAACACAAGAAGACGGCAAACTCTGGTCGTTTCGCCGCATCCTAGGACACCAAGGTCCACTGGATAACAAGCACCCTCAATACAAAGGTTCCAAGTATAACCTCTGGATTGAATGGGAGAATATGGAACGCACATATGAACCTCTGGCCAATATTGCGGCTGATGACCCAGTCACCGTTGCAAAATATGGGAAAGACAACAACTTGCTTGACCTCCCAGGTTGGAAACGTCTCAGGAGAATCACCAACCTAGCCCGACGAACCAAGAAACTTGATCGACTTGTGCACCAAGCCAAACTACGCTCTTTCCGTACCACTCCGCAGTATCAATATGGATTCAAAGTGCCTCGTAACCACGAAGAAGCCCTCCGATTTGATCAAGCCAACGGGAACACCAAATGGGAAGATGCCACCACTCTGGAAATGGCACAACTCAATGAATACAATACATTCATTGATAAAGGCGTATACAAGACAAGCTCCATTCCCACGGGATTCCAACAGATCAAGGTACACATGATATACGCTGTCAAACACGACGGAAGACACAAGGCTCGCCTCGTTGCTAACGGTAATCTCACTGAGGCCCCTATCCACAGTGTTTACGCAGGCGTCGTATCTCTTCGCGGTCTACGTATGTGCCTATTCCTAGCTGAACTCAACGATCTAGAAGCATGGGGTACCGACATAGGTAACGCCTACTTAGAAGCAGTCACCTGCGAGAAAGTATGCATCAAGGCAGGTCCCGAATTCGGATCGCTGGAGGGTCACCTGTTGGTCATTTACAAAGCTCTATATGGTCTCAGGTCTTCAGGCAAGTGCTTTGGAGACTTACTCGCGGCTTGTCTCATCGAACTCGGCTTCGAAAGATCACGCGCAGAACCGGAAATATTCCTCAAACCCGGAACGAACAAGCATGGTGAACGGGTATATGAGCTTATATGCACATATGTCGATGACCTATGTCTCTGCATGGCAGATCCCAATTCCTTCTTGAAGATATTGCAATCGTCACCATATAACTTCAAATTGAAGGGATCCGGACCTATGAACTTTCATTTAGGATGTGGATTTGAGCGCGACGAACATGGCGTTCTGTGCATGAATCCCATAAAGTTCATCGAAAAGATGGAAGCATCTTACAAACAAATGTTCGGATGCAAACCTAACACTAGGTTCCGATCACCCATCGCGGAGAACGATCATCCTGAATTGGACTCCTCAGCCTTTCTTGAAGAAACCGGTATACAGAAATACCAAAGTATGATCGGTTCACTGCAATGGATCATCGCTATTGGCCGTTTCGATGTACAAACAGCCGTGATGACGCTCTCAAGTTTCAGAGCTCAGCCACGAGATGGGCATCTCGAACGTGCTAAACGTATCTATGGATATATCTCCAAGTTTAGACATTTTAAAATCAGATTCCGCGTGGAACTGCCCGATTTTATATTGACTAAACCCGACACCATCGACTGGTCCAATACCGTCTATGGGGAGCATTCTGAGGAGCTACCCGACGACGCTCCTGCACCGCTTGGAAAGACAGTAGTGTTATCACACTTCTATGATGCCAACCTCATGCATGATATTCTCAGTGGCAAGGCCGTTACCGGCATTCTTCATTTCGCGAACAAGACTCCCATGATGTGGTTCTCGAAGAAGCAGTCCACTACGGAAACAGCCACCTTTGGAGCTGAATTTGTTGCCGGAAGAACTTGCATCGAACAGATTGTCGACCTACGGCACTCATTCCGATATCTCGGAACACGAGTACATGACATCTCATACTCTTGGGGTGACAACGAAAAGATGATCCAGACGTCGACCTTTCCTTACGCAAGGTTGCATAAGCGTCATAACATTCTATCGTTTCACTACGTACGAAGCATGATAGCGAGAGGTTTCATTTTAATGATGCACATCCCAGGTAAGGATAACTGTGCAGACATTCTCACCAAGCATTGGAGTCACTCAGTTGTGTATCCACTGCTCAGGCCCATCTTCCACTTCTGTGGTAATACTGGTGACCTTCTCCAGGATGATGGAAGCATCATGTAGAGCGTGATGACCCTTCACAAGGAGACATGGGGAGTATTAAATTCCTTTCGTGACCAGAAGTACCAAAGCTACCAAAGGGTAGATTTCCTATGCGCATGAATCAATGAGTCCCGTATCCATCTAAGTATCGATTCCCACGGCGCATCGATTCCCATCGCGCATAAACGGTGAGCAATCCCTGTCTTACGATATTGCCATTGTTCTTCGGTGAGCAAACTCTGATTTCATAAAATATCACACGAGCTACAGGAGCAATTCCTGACCTTAATGATAAACATTTCATGGAGTCTTCCTAACGGAACAAGAGAAGAAAACCGTTGGCATGTGATTCTCACACAATACATATACATGCATACAAATATATATGGTCAACGACTAATACATGTACGGAAATAATCAGCGAGTAATCTCAGCACTACGCAACAGCAGTTGCAACGTATTCATCTCAATAAAAGAGATATCTTGCATTTCGGCAAGATTTCACTTTATCTCATACTTTTAACATTCAACTGATTTATATCCCAAAATTCACACTAGTTGCTACCAACTACTTGTAATCTACATACTAAGGTCTGTCTCGCTGCAATCTGAATAAGTCACAGCAAGAGGAGATCTGGCGTTTCCCTAGTCTCGCCTGTAGTCCGATTATCCGTTGCCGAAAGTATCCAAACACAATTGTCACGCGTAGAGTACAATCGTTCGTCTACTAACACACTAACACAGCGTTGCTGTTCGTCAGAAGTCCTTGAATCAGACTCTCAACGAATCGGATTCAGAAGGAAAATAATAATTTCTTTTGATAGGGCCTCTGATGGTAGACTGGATACAGTTTGGTATTCAACACAAGAATGACTCACGATGAATAGGTTAAGTCATAGAATCCAGCCGCTTAACGGTTGGAGGATTTACGACTGAAGGGGACTGAAAAGAATTCACCGTGTAAAGGCGTATTCATACGTACTAATCACGGGCGTACCGTACGAAGAGTCATAAAGAAGGCAATAACCTTATTCGTAAGGTTATTAACCTGATGAGTGAATAATCGTCGGCGCTTTTATGTGGATTACCTCTTAGCGGGATTTTCCCATCAGCTCACTCTTCGAAGAATTAACAACTCTAAAACACTATCATGCCCTAAAATCTACGTACAACCTAGTACTAATTCTACATGATAAGGTACAATAATGTGATATTCCAATGAGAATATCACGGTGAATTATACGGAAAAACGGAAGACCGATCGAAGATGGTTTTGCGTGTGTTTTGTGTCTTATTTACGTGTGTTTTGTATGCTTGAAATTACACGATACGACAAGTAATTAACCTGTTGACCGTCGACAAGGCCCATTGAACTGTAACATCGATTGTTCTACTCACTAAATCAATCGATCGTAAGACCGATTTGTTTTATTACTGTTACGACGCACTTTCTTTAGTATTCCTAAAGTTACACGTAAGATTTACGACACGACGAAGACGAAAACATAATACGGTACAGTGATCTTACCGGAACCATACCTTACAAGGTATCGTACGGTACGGTACGTACTCGTATGTACCCGTAATCTTACTTCGTACCGGTACTTCGGTACTTCGTATTAAAGAGGACGGTACTCGTACTTGTACGGTACGTACCGTACTCCGTAAGATTACTTCGTTCCTCGGTAATCAATGCTCGTACCGTAAGACCTGTCACTCTCACACCCCGTAAAGATCTTCAAAAAAGTTAGATTCATCGATACGGCACAGGTAGTGACTTTGTATTCGCTCTATAACCATGAAACGGCACCTTTTAAGTTCCTTCCATGTGTTCTTCGTTCTTTTAAGTTCTGTCGATGGGTTGTCTCTCGGTCGTAGAAGTGAGAGTAGAGCAAACAATAGATATTGTTCACCTCGCCGACAAATCCTCAAAGAAATCTTGATCGGGGGGAGTATCTTGGGTGGTGGCTTCACGACGGGCGCACTACTTCCTTCACCAGCGAACTCTGCACCACCAATATCTATAATTGCTGAGGAGCTAGGGTACTTCCCAGTGACCACGAAAGATGGAGATGTGATGTATGTGCCCAAGCGTGTTTCACGCAAATCTAGTCCCCAAGCGATCGAGCTTGCAGAATTTTTGAAAGAAAAAGGCGTTACTATGTACGGAGCCTACTGGTGCCCTCATTGCTCGCGGCAGAAGGAACTATTTGGTGCTGAAGCGTGGTCTATTATGGATTATGTAGAATGCTCTCCGAAGGGCTATGGTTTTCAAGGTCAGAAAATGTGCAAAGATATCGATGGATATCCAACCTTCAGAGATAGAACAGGTCGAGTTGTCGATGTGAGCGGTGAAAGATCCCTAGAATTCTTGGCTCAAGAAGTTCGATTTTCAAAGTTCGACCCATCGTTTGAAGAAGATCTTCCTGCTGCTATTGGAACTACATGCAAATTACCAACCAGGTGACGAAGAAAAGAAGTACGGAGTAATGATTTTGAAACTTTTTTTCCCCAACATACATTTCATACTTCCTCTAGTGAAAGTAGTTTGAAGTTAAAAGATTGTGCGCGCTTGATTTTATGTGTGACGCTCTTAGTTCGCTTCATCTAAATAATCCTGGATTTGCTCTGGCGTCAAGACACTAAATTTCCCGTTTCGTACAACGCCTACCTCAATGTTTTCAGAATTCATTTCACCCTCAAATCCCTCTCTCAGCGTCAAAAGAGCAGTATGGATAGCATCCTCCAACTCCATGTCTTCCGTGTATCTTTTTTCTAGAAAGTTTTTTGCGTTGACATGGTTCTTACCAATTGCAGTTGCCTTCCAGGAGAAGTAAGAGCCCGACGGGTCAACTTGATACAGTCGAGGTGAACCATCCCCATCGACACCTCCAATCAAAAGAGAAATACCGAAGGGTCTAACTCCACCGCGCTGCGTGTACTCCTGCATGACACCTGCCGAAGATTTGACGAGTTGAGACACCGGTTGGACCTCGCCATACTGTCGCAGGTACACTTGAGAAGATTTACGGGCTTGATGCACTACGTGAATCAAAAGGGAAAGTGCGAGAGATATTGTTAGAATTGAAAGTTAGATGTGGGGTATCGTCGCTGCTCGGTTTCAAGTTTTAACAAAAACAGGAGAGCGAACCTGCCGACACCAGCTTGAACGATACTCTGCGGATGTATACCACCATTTCGAGCTCACCTAGCACGCGAAAATCTGGACCGACCCCCGCATAACAAACTCCACACGACGGTGTCAACAGTTCGACCTTGTGCACATCAGCAACATCTACGAGCTCCGAAGTCAATTTCTTGTCAGTAGCGATTACAACACCGTCCTTGGCACAAATTCCAAGCGAGGTACGACCATTCGCGACAGCGTTCAGAGCGTATTCGATCTGGAGCAATTTTCCAGTGCGCGAGAAAGTTGTCAACGAGAAGCTGTATGCCGAGTCTCCCATGATTTTGTTTACTGTGTTGAAACTGAAGTTTAAAGTAATGATATTCTGGTGTGCTCTTTAATTGAATTCAATCTTTTGCATGAGTGGTATCGACTCGAATCGAATCGAATCGAATGATGATAGCGGCTGTTGCTCCGTGCTGTTGATAATTCTTCCCGCAGATAACATCAACACAACTGTCTTTTTAATTTGGAAATTGTACTCGTACCGGTATGGTACATACGGATACCATACTAGTACGCGTAAGACTACGATCTACGGATCGGGGTTTGTAACCTAATTTTTTATGAACACCCGTGATCGATGCCGAAGGAAAAAGAAATGCGCCGAAACGAGAGATCCAAATGGTAAAAGGGGGGGGGATATGGCCAAGTAATATTTAAAATTTGTTTGACCCAAAATAGGTCAATGTTAGCTCGAAATTGATGTAGCGAGCCGTATGAAAGGAATGGTAGTGCCACGTGGAACGCAAACAAAGTATGGACCACGGAACACCTGTACAATGGACAGACCGGAGAACACTCTTGAGTACGCAGCGTGCGTACGACAAGAAAGATCTCACCGTCACAAAATCACTGGCTCCTACAATAATCTACAAACATTACAGTCAAAAATAAAGGCTAGTGCTAATAAGCGTGTAAAGGATTCCTCCAGCAAAATCCAAGCCTACAGCTCACTCTTTTGCTCCTAAACCAATTAGTAGTAGAACAAATGGCTAATGCATCCTGGTCCAATAGTCATCCTATTGTACCCGTACAACAAGCCTATCCCTGGTTCGATAGTCATCCTATCGCACCCAAACCTCGCATCTACAACGAGACGCGACAGCCGGAACCCACCCGACTGCCCCAACCACGACAACTCAATGTGACGCCTACTCTCCTCTCTTTTCAATCTAATTGGCGCGCCACCCCTCTCCAATCCAATCGGCACTCATTTCCCATCCAATTGGCTCTCAATCGGCTTGCCCTCCATCCGCGGCTCTCCTCCAATCATTCATCCTAGCCATCCTACAAGGCGGCACCTATGACAACAAGCCATCCTACAACCACTATATTAATAAAGTATGAAGACCTATTCCGAGTACTTCCAAGCTACGACCAACCCCTTTGGGAGCATCCTGGCAGACCGGAACGACACCTACACTACCATCTATGGGAACTTTGCCGCAGGCCCCACCCCTCAGCTTCTAGACCATCTACTCAACCTCTTTTAAGCGCAAGCTGTTGGGGCCCTAGGGATATTTGTGGCCAACACCCTTGGAGTGTTCCGGCTCAGGCTGGTACATGGCCTCCGGAAGTACCCGGGCACCTTGACACAAGCCAGCGCCAACAAGGGCAAGGCCTTTGGGTATCTGGACGACATTGAAGGTGATGCTGGGGAGTTGGTCCAAGTCAACTCGGACATGCTAACCCAGACTCCAGCCTCCCGGGTGCTTGCCTTAGGCCATCATATTGCTGAGCTAGATGCCCAGCGCCATCCTTCCTACCTGATCCCCTTGGTGCTAGAGGGGAGTGCCCACATGGAAGTGGTCAGTGCCTACAAGGCCTTCTTCATCCCCTTTGAGTTGGTTTCCCTCCTTCTAGGCAAGGGACGTACCCCCCTCCAAGCCATGAGGATCATATACCCTTTTCTTTAGCCACCAAGGACTAGTAGAGACGCGCACCCCTCTATTGTACACCCTCAGAGCAAAGGGCACTGTCCCCAGCATACTTGCAGGGGAGCTCACACTCATCCAGCCTGGTCCCTCCTTCGGGAGTGAGCCTGGCCTCCCCATGTATATGACGAGCAAGGTATTGTATCACGACCTACCCGGCCTGAATAGGCTCCCCATTACAGGAGACCTGGTGCTCACCACGGCAGTGACAGCCCTTATAGACCACCAGCTGAGGCTCAGTGAGGGCCTAGACCAGAGGCACTTGCACTTGGTAGGTGGAACATGGGGCCCCTTGTACACCCAGCGCTTGTTGCTGCTCTGTGGGAAGATGGAGGAAGCAGACGCCACTCCCATTTATCAAGCTTGGGCCCAGAAGTGCAAGCACAAAAAGACCCATTGTTAAGAAATTGGAGGCATCCAAGATGAGGGAAGCCATCCACGCTATGAGAGATAAAGGGAAAGGCCCCCTCTCATGATCTGATGGACAAGAACGGTGCCACTCATGGCATATCAAAGGAGCCTGATTCAGCAGCTGTGAGCACCTATATGACCACATGGCCGTAACCTCCAGCAAGCAGGACCAGCTCTGGAATCTACCTTCACCATCCCCTCCCCCGACTTTGGGAAAGACTTCCATGAGCTCTGAATCATCCAGAACCTCCACTGGCTATCCAATGTCTCTAATGTGGTGGCCTTGAGACACCTCCTACAAACCTCTCAAGCCCCCACCAACGGCAACAAGAACGGCGCCCACAACGCTGGCTCAGGCTCAGGCTCAACCCCCGGGGGGGACAGGGGGGGTAGCACGGCTACCAAGCCCTAACCGAGACCCACGCCTTAAAGACAGTAATCATCCAGTTGTTCAGAAATTGAGATTTTCCAGCATGAGGGAAGCCATCTATGCTATGGAGGACAAAGGAAAAAGCCCCCTGTCACAGCCGGATGGCCAAGAAAGGTGCCATTCATGACATATCAAGGAAGCCTGTTATAGCAATTGTAAACACACCTATGACCATGTAGCCATCATCCCCAGCAAGCAGGACCAAATCTGGGAATGGTGCCAAGAGGCATATGGTGGCTGACAGATTGGCAAGCGCCCCCACAATGGCATCCTCCTGCCCTCCCCAACCTACCTACAAACAGGAGCCATAAGTACACAGCAATTATCTAATCACACATCACCTTATCCACCCTTACAAATCACACATGAATTAGGTAAGCCCCAGAAAACAAAAAAAGCACGCGCGCTTCTCACTTATTGATCCTCAAGCATTGTATGTGCCTTCCATAGAAGCAACCTCCACACTTCCAGGGGGGCAGCCCCCTCCTCTACACTTTTGGGGATCACATCCCTCTCCACCCCCAAGCCACCTGCAGCTCCGGGGTCGCCCACACTCCCGGGGGCCAAGAAGTCCCTATCCTCCACACCTTCGGGGACCAAGTCCCCATCTACTACCCTCCAGCTATCAGCAGCTTTGGTATCCTCCACGCAGCTGAAGACCGGCTCCCTCTCCACTGCAACCTCACTGCCTAGGACCAACCCCCTAGTCATTACCTCAGCAGCAAGGACCCCCAAGCTACCCACAGCTCTGGGTCTCTCCACACTTATGGGGACCAAGCCTCGCTCCTCCACACTTACTGGGACCGAGTCCCTATCCACGGCAACCCCACGTCCGAGAACTGTTTCGCGGGGCTCGAATTTACTTCTCGCGCACAAATTTTTGTGCGTGAATTTAACACGGCAATATTTCTGGAAACCCTGAAATTCATGACGCTTGTACTGGGGTATACGTAAACTCAGCACTATTTCTGTGCGCGTGATGCACATTACTCTACTCTCGAATAAAAATAATTTATTTCCGTCTCTAGCAGAACCAAATTATTATTCCGTACCAACAACACTTACTTCTATTCACGAATAAAAAAGAAATCTTTACTTAGTATTAATTCCAAAATATTAATCTCCCAAATAACAATTCGATTCTGCTCTCCTAATTGTGAATTCTATTTCTCGACTACAATATTCCCTTTTAAAAATGTAGATTCTATTATGCTTGATTTATTCCTATTGCAACGTATTACGAATCCTCCATAATTTCTAATATTCTCAAAATTAAGTTCAAGATTATTAGTAGTTTTGTATTATGTATGTACCGTTATTTTCTACATTAGTTCACCAATAGATAAACTTTCATTCATCGATGCTGTTATTGCTGGATCAAATATAGAACTTCCTTTTCTTTTTCTTTTTTGGTCCACTACAATTAGTGGAGCTGCTACTAGTAATATTTGCATCGCCATGCTTATTGTTGGTGTAATCTGTTGAACTTTCGTTCCTAAATCTCTCCCTCATCATTTCTTCTAATTTCCTTCCTGTTTCTGGGTGTTTTCGCATCTCGCCAATTTTGTCACACAAGTCACTGAACAACTCTCGTCCTTCCTCCATCCATCCATTTCTGCGTCCACTGTCTGAATCGCAGAATATTTTTTTGTCGCGGAATCGTGGCATCACCCTTTCGCCGCTGCTGGTTCACCCATACATGATGCTCATTGTAGATCAGTACCAATGCAAATGCTTCATCTGCTATAGAAAATATATCACTCAGCAAGTGCCTCTCCTTCTGTTGTTTGAAATTGGATTTTGTCGGATTGGATTTGCCGACATGATTCTTGTAACAAAATAATAAAAATCTTCATTTTCCGCGTCATTGTATTTTCTGTATTGAGGGTTTAAAATGATTCTTGTAACAAAATAATAAAAATCTTCATTTTCCGCGTCATTGTATTTTCGGTATTGAGGGTTTAAAATGATTTCTTGTAACCAAATAATAAAAATCTTCATTTTCCGCGTCATTGTATTTTCTGTATTGAGGGTTTAAAATACCTGTGTCCTCATATTCTGTGTCTTGAATAACTGCAACAGTACCAGGGAATGTGATAGGGACTCGACCTTTTCTGTAATCGTCTGTACGGAAGTATCATCAGTATCAACGGGCAGCATGTAGTGTTGTCGGACCAAAAATATAGATTCCAAAATTCCTAATTTCAACAACCAATTCTCCCACCTGTATTTACCTATCCAGTTTTTTCTCGCTAATGTTTGTGAGTTGTACCTCAATGCAGTCAGTACTGTCCCTACTCGTTTCCTGTAAAAGGAACTGAATGACGCCAGTGGAATATTTGGTGGCTTCATAACTGCATTTGCTTTAACAGCTTTTTGTATTACATGTGACGTTACCTTGTCATTGATAGGGAACTTCATGTTGTGGTACCAATGTTTTTTGATGTAATCTCTTAGCTGCTTGTCCAGTGTTTCAATCATATCACTCAAAGCCTTAAGCATATCGTTGTCTGTTATAAGCCCATATTCGTCTGTAATTGTACTTACTGCTCGTTCTCTTGTGTCGCCGGCATTGTAACTCCCCTCTCCCTGCATTGTTGCCTCCGTTTGTTTAGGTACCATTACTACCTTTCCCACCCCTAAATGTGGTTCCCTCTCTTGTTGCCGTAAGTGTTTTGCCACTTCCTGTGCCAATTTGTCATATGGATTTTTTTCATGACACGTTCCGCAACATCCTCTAAATCGCAGCATTCTCCGTTAGATGTTTTCTCTACCACATTGGTTTTTGTTTCCTTCTTCTGTTTGTTCATTACTGTAGTGGTGGTTGTGTTGGTAATGCTCAGTGCTGGTTCATTACTCTGGTTGATGGTGGTTTTGTTCTTCCATGTTTGTAGTAGTAGAAATTGTGTTGTCGGTACCATTTTTTTTCTGTTGCCCTTTGATGCGTTTTTTTTTGTTTGTTCATAGTTGTGGTATTACTGTTACACACTTTGTTAGTAATTGTGGTGTTTGTTTTCACTCTTTTTTTCTTACCATTGTTGTCCCTGTATTTTGATGATCACCAGGCCGGATGTTTTGTTGTTTCGAAGGGTCTTCCCCTCGGATTTTTTGCTTCGTCGTGTCTTTCCGATAGCATTCATATTTTTTAATTTATTTTCTGAATACGGTGTCGATCAAGAAACATGTGTTTCTTTTTTTTTTTTTTGTGTGGTTTTTTGTGTGTGTACTAATAATTTTGTCGGGTTGTGTTTTTGTGTTTTGTGTGTGTGTGTGTGTGTGTGTACGGTGTTTCATGTAGTATGTGTACGATGTTTTGTGTGTAGAGTTTTTTTTTCCGTGGGTTCTGTACTATGTTGTTTGCCCTAACTTCTTCTGTGTGTTGTCTGGCTTGGGCGCGCCCTTATATATTTGTAAAAGTAGATCACGTACCTGTGCCAGCCAGCCCTCCCGCGCCATAATTTTTTCAGAAGGGAAACTTTTGATAACACTAAGGTTATGTATTTCAATCCTCTAGTCACATGTAGAATCTCGTAGACTGCACCTAACATACCATACTGTCTTGTGTGCCATTTGTATCTACAAACCACAACATTTTCTGTACTGTGTGTGGCAAAGTTGTTCCCAATATGCATTTAAATGTTGTTCCCAACATGCATTTGATGAGTCATGTGATATGCATTCATGGCCTGGTACGCAAAACTTTGGTAGTCATTACCAAATGAGACTGTTTTTGCCCTGTATTTGCATCAAAAATACCCTCATGTTTGCCATTTGGAGAACCAAACCTCAACATTTTGGGCATCTGTGGGGCAAAGTTGTTCCAAATATGCATTTGATGAGTCATGATAAATGTATTCATGGCTTGGGACCGGATACTTTTTGAGTCATTACCCAATAAGTAAGTTTGTCCCCTGAAATTGCACCAAAAATACCCCCATGTTTGCCATTTGGAGAGTCAAACCACAACATTTTGGGCATTCTGTGTGACAAAGTTGTTCCCAATATGAATTTGATGAGTCATGATGAATGTATTCCTGGCTTGGACCCTATCCTTTTTGAGTCATTACCCAATAAGTTAGTTTGTGCCCTGGAATGCACCAAAAATACCCTTATGTTTGGTATTTGGAGAGTCAAACCACAACATTTTTGGGCATTTTGTGTGACAAAGTTGCTATCACGGCGCTACGTTTGTGATAGCTTCAGTAGCTAAACCTACTTGTAGTAATGGATGTGAAATGCTTGTAGTTCATTGGTGGGTTGGTGGGTTTAAGCAGGGCTAGTTTGCTTTGCCCACACACACCGGCGTACAGTCAGGCTTAACAGCGTCTGTTAAGCCTTTTCTGCCATTGGGCCATAAGCCACCGGGTGGGAACGGCGTGAAGAGTGTGAGCGAGAGCGTGAGCGCGCGCGTGAGCTTGGAGCAGAGTGAGGGAGGGAAGAGGCGCCAGGGTGCCTCAAAGAGAGCTGCCAGCAGGAGTGGGGTCCGCAGCCGGAAAACCCATTCCTCGGGCAGGAAGGAGTATGTTCCATTGTTGAACATGACAGAGGCAAGATTCTTGAAGATGGGGAGGGATTGCTGCTGATGTAAGTAGCGCATCATGCAGTCACTGTGCCATCTGGCAAGGAGCTTGATGACATTAGAGTCACATTTGCCCTGGAGCAGGGCCATTGCCCCACCCGCACGAAGGGAGCGAGCAGAGATGGCTGCAGGGGCAATGCCAGTGGTAGGGTAGAGGGTCTGGGCATAGACTCTCAGGGAGGAAGTGACAGTTGCTGCGCGAACAAGGGTAAGGACCCCATTGTCGAAGTAACTGGCAAGCGTGAGGAGGGACCGAAGGGAGAGCTGGAAGAGCAACAGCTTCGGAGGTGAAGGACTTGGGCGCGCACAGGCGGCAACAGGGCAGCATAGTGAGTCACCACTCCTGGCATGCGCCACTACTTCCCCTTTGTCACCATTCTTCTGGGTGGTGAAGGTGAGCGTGACAGAGGTAGCAGCCTGGAGCTCCTGCGCAGGGCCATCGTGGTGGACGATGTTGGAGTCAAGGTAGAAGGAGACGTCTT